>OY763894.1:7221499-7821499 GCA_963667165.1 Barbarea vulgaris | reverse complement strand
ACCTAAACTAACTCAACTACAGTAGCATATTGTCAAGCAGCTGTTACACACATCAGCCTTCAATCCCCTAAAAAAAAATTGGATTATTGCTTGCTCCCCTGGATCCCTCACTATAAACCTCCTAAAACAGTTGAACTCTTTTTCATACTCTCTGACAGAATTTGTGCACTGTCGAAGCTCCACAACTCATTTTCCAACAGGTCCAAAGCGAGGAAAATACTTTCTATTGAACTCTCCTTTGAAGTTACCAAGCTAAGCCTCTTGTGTATTTTGTGTATAGTCTGTTCAGCCTTGGTGATTTGGTGATGGACATACAAAGTCAAAACATTTAATATCAACTTCCCTCGTTTAAAATTCCAAAATTGGTTTGGAGGAAATGAACCTAAATTGGTACATGAACGCATTATTAGAGCATGATTAGTGGGAGTCTTTCATTGAGTCTTTCACCAATTAAAAAGTAAAAAATAATAAAAATTATGAGAGAAAATAAAATGAGTCTCTCAAATGAGAGATTCTGATAATTTTTCTAGAGACTCATTTGACACATGTATGGACATAATTAGTTATGAATTTTCTTTCAAATTAAAATTAAAATAAAAAATTAAATTACACAAAATCTAGTAAACTAATATATTTGAGAGATCCGAAGAGGTTCTTTCCAATACTGATGTTCTTACGTTTTAAAAAATCGCAATAACCTGGAATATATAGGCTTTAGTAGTATTTCTAGGCGCGTTTATTAGTCTTATGGCAAGAAACCAAAAAAATTTATAAAAAAAATATCAACCTTGATTCATCCCTATGAGATTTCTGAATTTTAAGTTTGTTATTTTAATAATTATGTATAAAGTTCACCATGGGACAATAGAAAAACTTGAGGTATGCAACGCCATTGTCACATTTTCCTACCTAAACCTTTCTAACATCCTTGAAAACACCATCCTCCCGAAAGAAGCTCCTCGACCACTACCATGTGCTTCTAGTTTTTCTGCACCAGTAGGAGGCAGAGGGTAGTAATATGCTCCAATAGCAGTAGTATAAGTAGTACTCCTCTACCATGGAAGCCAACCAGAGCACAACCTTTGCTCTCCAACACAAATCTAACAAGATTGCTACCAGACACATTTCCAAATGTTGGAGAAGTTCTCCCTTTTGATGTTTTGAATATCAACGATGTAAGTCTCGCAGAGGTTTCACTAACTGTCCCTTCCACAGATGTGATAAATTCATTTGGATAGTCTAGCTCAAACTGCTGCAAAATAAGGCGTATACATGTTCAAGAACAAGAACAAGAACACGTATATATATATATACAAAATAGTTTAGTGTTTCAAGTAAATATAACCTCTTCTTCTGGTCCGATCACCCCGTGCATACGTGTTACCACTGTGTTCCCGTCATTGTAGTCGAACCTTATACTCATTACATAAGCATTATTATAACCAACGTTAACTTTTCTTATGCTGTCAAAAACCCCATCATCCCAAGATTTGTTTCCAATAGTACCAAGCCATTTCGATTTGGTTACAGAAACCGTTTTGAAATATGCTCCAAGAGAGTTCAAGTTCTTCTCAGCATATCCATGAAACCCAATGATCTCCTGTCTGTTAGCTGCAAGTGAAAACTTCTTACCCTTCTCATATCCCATCATTTTGGAAGTCTTGATGTTCGTTTTGAACTGAAGTGCTTGAATGATGCCAGATGCATCATCATAGTAACCATCTACAGTGATCAGATGTTCATCGTCGAGATGATTAATCTCAAACTGTAAAATAAGAGTTGGTGACAAAACTACATGAAACAGAAGAGTGAATTGAATATATATATATATATATATAAGTATGTAATATAGCCAAAAGATACACACAAACTGGGTGAAACCTCCACCAGAGAAGTCATGGAGTGATCCATCTTTCTCATGTTGTCCACTCTTGACATAATCGACCTTAATGCTATGAATGCCTTTACGATCACCTCTTACATAAATCTTTCTTACACCCTCATGGTCGGTTCCATGATCCCACTGTTTGCCTCTCTTGCAACCTATTGCTTCTAATCTAGTACGAGGAATCCATGTGAAATATGCTCCAAGGGAGATGATGTGTGCCCAATTCATATATGTATAAAAACCAGTGATTTTTTTTTCCCTTTACTCCAAGTGAAAACTTGGTACCCTTTTCATATCCAATCAGTTCAGAAACCCTGAAATTGGTTTTGAATTGAAGTCCCTGAATGTAACCGGATAAGGCATCATGGTTTACCTCAACGGATTCAAGATGTTCGTTGTTAAGATGGTTAATCTCAAACTGCCAAAAAAATAAAAAATAAAAAATAAATCATCACATTTCCAAAAAAAAATATATTTCTTTGTGATTTAATTTCAAAATATTTTTAAAATGTATCAACTTGTTGTAAAAACGTTTTTTTGGATTGAATAAATTTAACATCCAATTCAAAACATATAAATAAAAGTGAGTTTAATATTGTAGTATACCGTCTCGGTGAAACCTCTCTCCCAAACACCAAAGTGAACTCCACCTTTCAGCTGTCCATTCTTGTTGATATAGTCGAACCGAATTGATTGAATGCCGTGAGGACCACCTCGTACATAAATCTTTGCAACAGCATCATGGTCGGATCCATCATCCCACTTAAAGCCTCCTTTTGTGCCTACCGCTTCCAATGTTTCAGTCATAGCAAACTGTTGAGGATCTTCATACATAGAAAATAGATTTTTTTGTTTAATTCACATCATTATACCCTCATGCGTATATTTTATTAGGACAGGACCGGCTCTGAGAACCCGGGACCCTAAACAAAACAAAATAGGAGACCCCTATAAATGTAATCAAAATCATTCAAAAAAACATAGTTTCAAAAATAAAGTTGATACCATAACACAAATTATCAAAAAGAATAAAAAAAAAATCCAAAAATAATAATTATAATTAGTTTTTTAACATATTTGTGTTCCACATCATCATTTTCTTTTATCTACTGAATATATACTTAATATATATTTTTGGACAATTCTCAAAAATAGCACAAACTATAGTTTTTGTGACATATTTAGCACACATTCTCATTTTGGACATAAATAACATTTTTATTAAATGATAATCCTAAATCTTACCCTCTACCCCTAAAAACTATACCCTAAATACTAATATAATCAACCCAAACAAAAAATATTAAATTATGAACTTTATAAAATGCTATTTTTGTCATAAATAAAAATGTATGCTAATTATGGAACAAAAACATTATTTGGTGCTACTTGAGGGGATTTCTCTATTTCTTTTAATACAGTAAATTTTCCTTATACAACTTATTAATATACATATATAACATAAAAAATTAAATAGGAGCCCAAAAAAAAATGGGAGCTCTAGTCGAATGTTTCGTCTCGCTGCTCATCGCCGGCCCTTCCTTTACAAGGCAATGATCTTATTGATTTAAATTTGAAAGAAGACGATCATTTCTAGGAGGTTTAGTTGGTGAACATTTTGGAAATGTTTATGCAAAGTTTAACCAAATATGTTCGGAATAATAAAAGCAAGTCTGCGTTATGAGGTAGGGAGGGAAAGAGAAAGATGACCTGCGATGGCTAAGGAGAGAGGACGACTTGGTGGATAGAGTAAGAAATCGTCTTTATATACAAGTATTTTGGGTCTTCTAAGAATGGATTTTTATATATGACTTAATGACTTATTCTGGTCTAAAAATGAATCCTGGTCTCCGAAGAAAATTCTTATATAGGGTTTGTTACACCTAACTTAACTTTTAGTAAAAATAAAACTAAACATTCTTATAAAATTATAATTGTTTTGATGACATTTATCGTTGCTTTCTGACTTTAGACTCTGAAGCTGTGATTCAAACGACCTGAAAAACATAACATTAAATATATCCCCGGATTGAACATTATGATTCTGTTTTTTTCTTTAGTTCCCGGAGTTAATACATGAGAACGTGTAAGAAAAAAGCAAGAACCCAGTGATTTGGAACAAGTGCTAACATATATACATATATTGATATTTATATGCTGGTTGGTGGAAAAGAAGATTTTATTTTCTTATGTAATTATAATAGATGATAAGATGAATACTAATTAAATCCTACCGGTAGTTATTATGAATAAATATGATGAGTTATTATAAATTAAACTCATTAAAATAAATAAAAATTGTGTTAAATCTATATTACCGGTTCTAAAAATGAAGTCTATATTATCAGTAAATATACTGATTTTGATTGTTTCTGATTGGTCAAAATGAATGAAGAAAGAGAAAAAAATATTGTGAACCCATTATTTTGTTTCTGTTTTCTCTCTCTCGACTCCTCATCTTTCTCTCTCGAGATCTCTTTGATCTCCTGAAAAAAAAATCAATCGATTAAATGCAAACGACGAAGAGAGCGAGTTAAAGATCTTTCTCGCCGGAGAAAGGATTAGAAATTTTTAAGAAAATAAACTTTATTTTAAAAAAAAACTCAATTTCATAATTTTTAATTTTATAATAACTCCTCTATATTTACTACCTATAATCACATAAAACATCAATAACATAAATTGGGGTTCTAAAACTCAATAAATATTATAATATTCATATATTATCCCAACATATTATCCACCCATAATCGTGCTCTAATAGCTGCAATTTATTCTCAACAATAATAATCAAATGTAAGATATAAAATTTTATTAAATGCAATATTAGTTTTAAAATATGTTTGTCAAAATTTTATAGAAAAAATTAGCCAGCTATTTCTCATTAGTTCCTCGTTCACGTTATTTTGATGCTCCAATAATAATAATATTTGCATTTCCCATTCGTAGCCTTTATGTTCATCGGGTTTTTAAGAGGCCTTGACTTCATAATCCAAAACTGCTGGATCATAGTGTTACAAATCGTTCTCTTGGTAGCACACAATTCTCAAAGAGTGTCGTCTGTCGACTACACTTAAGAATAGTCCCCTCCCCTCCCTCCCTCCCTCCCTCCCAAAAATTCTTTGTCTTCATCAAACAACATACTAGACATAAAAACACTTCTCCAACCAATCACATTTAGCGGTTCATACTTAAGTATCATAGACTTTTTGGTAAGAAAATCTCCTTTTCTTTTACCGATCGATCTTATGTTTTGTCTAAGAACATTGGATTCCAAAAAGAAAAGAAGGGTATCCAAATTCTAAGACCTTTTGAGTCAGGTTCGTTTAGGGGACACAATAACGATGTTCTTTGATATGCGACCCTAAAATTAAACCGTTTATGGATCCCAAAAACCGTGACACTCTATTACACTATATCCAAACTACAAAGTTTGGTTTTAATTATCAAGTAGTATTTCTATTATTAGACTAAATTAGTTTCTCTTTTTTATGTCGTCAATGGACTACAACGGACTGACTTACTAACCATATTCCTCACTTTTGGGAGAAAATGGAGTCGAACTCCACATGCCTAAATTGCTATGACAAGTGTACAGTACTATTGCATTATAATCCTCTAGTCAATTTAACTTGCATAAATTTAAGATTCTGTAATAGTAATTTATCAAATTATATCTACAACTGAGTAAAACATGACTTTCCGTAAATTTATCACACGGAATTTTTTTATTATTAACAATAAATAAGACTGTAAATAAAACATTGATAATTTGGTAGTCCATTCGTAAAACACACAAAACACTTCATCTCGACCTAGGTTGCCTGAACTCAAAGTGTTACACTTATACTTGGTAAACGACTCGGACCTAGCTTAGCCCTAAATGTTGTTTCAGTGTTATAATACTAACAATCTATACCATTTAAAAAAAAAAAAAAAAAAAAAAAAAATCTATACCATTATTTAAATTTTAAACGTGGGATCTTACTTTTTCAAATTTTTTTGACCCATCACTATTTATGCATGCGTTGGGACTTGGGAGGCGTGTCAAGAAAAAATCTAATCTTTTTTTAGGAACCGTCAACAATCACCCAAAAAATCCCTTTTAAAACAATAAAAAAAGGTATAACGAATAAAGCATTTTCATTTATTAACTTTAAGCTAAAGAAAGTTATATATAGAAAATCAAATATTAAAACCGTATAAAAATTAAATGAAGAATATCCCAAGAGAATCTCAACTCCGCACCATTGGAGAGATTGGCCCTTTTTCCCACACCTTCTTCTTCTTCTTCTTCTTCTTCTTCTTCCTTGAGCTTCTTTACCTGCAAAAAAGCATCATCATCATCTCCATTGATTCATTCTCTCTTCTTCCAATTTAGTTCCTTTCTTTCTTCAATTTCATCTTTCTTCACTCGGATTTGAAAAATGGTGAGGAGATTGTAAATTACATCCTTTACAGATCTGAATACAAAGGATGATATGATCACAATTCACAAAACCCCAGAAATCGAAAAAAATCTGATTTTTTTTCTTATTTTAATATTCTGATATCTTGATCATGTCGACGACTCATGGTGTGGAGCATGTTGGTTTAGCAACAAAATCAAAACAACAAGGTTGTTGTAACCCGGTTAAGAAACCCGGACCGGTTTCGATGGATCACGTTCTTCTAGCACTTCGTGAGACAAGAGAAGAGCGAGATTTACGAATCAGGAGCTTATTCAGTTTCTTTGATTCTGAGGATGTTGGGTTTTTAGATTGTGCTCAGATCGAAAAGGGTTTATGTGCTCTTCAAATCCCTAGTGGGTATAAATATGCTAAAGAACTGTTTAGGGTTTGTGATCAGAATCGAGATGGGCTTGTTGATTATCATGAGTTTCGTAGATATATGGATGATAAAGAGCTTGAGCTGTATAGAATTTTTCAAGCTATTGATGTTGAGCATAATGGTTGTATTTCTCCTGAAGAACTTTGGGATTCACTCATTAAAGCTGGTATATATTTTATTTTATATTGTTTCAGTTCTTTGATTCTTGGTGTGTAAAGTTGAAGGCTTTTTTTGTTTTTGTTTTGGAGCTTAATTACAATGTGATTTGTTTGATCATAGTATCTTAAGGGGAATTATGGAGTGAATTAGTCTTTTAGTTAAGAAGTTATAACTTTGAAATGAAGTTGATTTTGTAGATTAGGAGAAGTTAAGATTTGGAAGATTCTTGGTTCGGATGCGTTTTAGGTTGATAAGATTTGTATTGAACTTTTTTGCCATATGTGTATGATCATTAGTTATGATGAGACTCTTGTGTGTGGATCTGAGTGGTTTAGTATGATGTACTTGTGAAGACTTCCTCTGGGTTGTGTGTGTGTATTGGTTTCATTTGGTGTACCATAGTTAATACACCTTCACTTGTAAGCATTTTGAAATAAGGGTTTTTAAATTTTCATCTGTGTGCTCAGGTTTTGTCTGTGTAGAGATTAGGACTTTTTACCACAGACTTTTGTGCTTATGCGCTGTTTTCGTCCTATAAGCCACAACAGTTTCTATTTTGTAGGAATTGAGATAAATGATGAGGAGCTTGCTCGTTTTGTGGAACATGTTGATAAGGACAATGATGGAATCATAATGTTTGAAGAATGGAGAGATTTTCTTTTGCTTTACCCTCACGAAGCTACCATTGAAAATATATATCACCACTGGGAAAGAGTATGTCTTGTAGACATTGGAGAACAAGCCGTTATTCCACAAGGCATCAGCAAACACGTAAAGCGGAGCAACTATTTCATCGCAGGTACTTGCATAATTGTTAGGAGCATGTTTTTTTTAACAAGATAAACGAAATTTGGTTTTGAAGTTTTCTGATAACAAAATAGTACTGTCACAGGTGGCATAGCTGGTGCAGCTTCTAGGACTGCAACTGCACCTCTAGATCGCTTAAAAGTTCTTTTGCAAATTCAGAAAACCGATGCTACAATCCGAGAAGCCATAAAGATGATATGGAAGCAGGACGGGGTTCGGGGTTTTTTCCGAGGTAACGGGTTGAATATTGTGAAGGTAGCACCAGAGAGTGCCATCAAGTTCTATGCGTATGAGCTTTTTAAAAACGCTATTGGTGAAAACATGGGTGAAGACAAAGCGGACATAGGTACAACCGCTAGACTTTTTGCAGGAGGTATGGCTGGTGCAGTGGCTCAAGCCTCTATATACCCTTTAGATCTTGTGAAAACTCGATTGCAGACTTGCACGAGCCAAGCAGGTGTTGTTGTTCCCAGGCTTGGAACGCTCACCAAAGACATTTTGGTTCATGAGGGTCCACGCGCCTTTTACAAAGGTCTTTTCCCTTCTCTTCTTGGGATTATTCCTTATGCGGGTATCGACCTTGCTGCTTACGAGAAATTAAAGGACTTGTCCAGAACATATATTCTTCAAGACGCCGGTAAAATCTCTTAATTGCTATCATGTTCCCATTCTGTCTGAATCTGCTTGTACGTAGACTCATAAAACCGGGCTCGGGGTTTGGTCTTCAGAACCAGGTCCGCTTGTGCAACTAGGATGCGGAACAATCTCAGGAGCTCTTGGAGCAACCTGTGTTTATCCTTTGCAGGTTGTGAGAACAAGGTAACTTAACTCCATAGCCTATTTACACAAGCATGAGAATTTAAAGTATCTTCATATGAAAACTTATGTTTGTTACTGTCACATAGAATGCAAGCGGAACGAGCAAGGACATCGATGTCTGGAGTATTCAGGAGGACAATAAGTGAAGAAGGTTACAGAGCACTCTACAAAGGGCTATTACCGAACCTTCTAAAGGTTGTTCCTGCTGCAAGCATTACATATATGGTTTACGAAGCTATGAAAAAGAGTCTAGAACTTGATTAGTGGCTTCACTTCATTTTGATATTGACGAAAAGAGTTGGGAATAATAAAGAAGAGAACCTATAAAAAAAACTAGGTTATTTTTTTTAACATACTTAAATTCTTCTAAACATCATTTGTATGAGAATGATACAATAAATATTCTTGTTTCTTCAAACTTTTAATGTATTTTTTCCAAGTGTAGAAAGCTCTCTATAGTTATTGAGTTCTTGGCTAAGAAAATTTTAATGATGCTTCTTTACTTTTTGCTTTGATGATTCCAGTTGTGATCAATAAGGTTAATACTAATAATAGAAGTTAGTTCTGGTTCTTGTCTTGGAATAGATTTTGGTGTAGTGGAGAGTGGAAGAAAGTTAGGTCACGTACTCACGTCTTGTCATTTTGGTGTTAACTGAATGAGACTTCTTCTTGTTTTGGTTCGGTCTCGATATATATAACTAAATATGTACTCCATTTGAGAAATAAGATCATCAAGAGAAATGAGAAAAGTAGCTTTTGGAAAAGTAAAACAATGAAAAAGATGCAATGGGAAAACTCGATAAAGACCACTTGTGTGTGGATAATGAGAAGAACATATCAGTGTTTTAAACCGGACTGGTTCTATCAAAATTGGTTTATAGGTTGACATTTATTCTAGAGTACTAGTTAATTACACGATACAAAGCTAACATCAAAGTGGACGTGCCGGAGTGGTTATCGGGCATGACTAGAAATCATGTGGGCTTTGCCCGCGCAGGTTCGAATCCTGCCGTTCACGCTTTTTTAATTTTCGTCAGTTAAATATTTAACACCAAGAGGTCCAAGAGTACGGGCATTCCAAGATTATCCTTCAGTATAAGACAGCCTATGCTTGGATTTTATGGCATTTATGGAAAAACAGGAATTGAAGGATGCTAAATTCCAATCTTCTCATGGTCTAAAAAGTTCAAATTCTCTAGTGCTTCATGGATAATGCGAGATTCCTTTGGAAATGTATTACTACATAGTCGAAGATCGTATTATCAAGTGGCTTGGCTTCAGTTTTTGAAGCTAAATAAAAGAGTTGGGAGTGGGCAATTGAAAGTATGAGGAGCTTGCATATGGAGAATGTCACCTATGCTGCTTCAACAATGGAAATCATTAAAGCAATGCATCAACCAAATTCCTGCAGGTCTTGTAAGTCATATTTCTCATCTCCTCTTTATGACTAATGACAAGCCAAATTGGTATATGATTTTTGAACCTACAAGCTGCAATATGAGCGCTTTTTAATAGCTAAAAGTGTTACTAAATATATTAGATTAAATTCTTATGTCGCTAAGGGGTATCCTTTTGGTTAAAAGGTTTTTTGAACAAGAAAAAATAAGGGTTTTAGACATGTATAATCAAAACTCGATTCATGTCCATTAGATTTTACAAATATATTTTTATCTTAATCATTTATATTTTGTAAATTATATATATAAATATCTTTAAAAGAAGGTGTCAACTATTTTGGATCAAGAGAAATAGATGATTCATCAAAATCTTACTTCTCGTTTTTATAATAATTTAGAATCGATTCAAGAAAAACAAAAAGATATCTGAAACTAGATATTTTCTTTCTCAGGAGTTGTTCCTTAATCCTAGGTTCTGGAAAAAACAAATCTGACCAAGTTATTTTGATATTAAGTCGGTGATTATCTCTTTAATCATTGCTTTCTTGGTCTGATTACCTCTCTTTGTCTTATGTGATTAAAATATTTTACTTCTACCGCTTCATATTTTACCGAGATATTTTCATCCTTAGGCGGTGATTACCTTTGTAATCATTCTTTTTCTTGAGTTGCTAACAATTTGTTGTCTTCTATATCTACCTCCTTTCACTCTTACAAACTCCTTTCTTACTTTCTATATAAAGCTTCACAAAGATTTTTTACTTCTTTACCGATCTTTTAACCCTCCCTTTCTTTAAAAAATCCTTTTAATGGCGGAAGAACTGTGGAATGAAATACAAAACTCTGTTTTGGATCGTGATGACCCATAACTACTTATCCCCTATGAAGCTTACGCCGGAGTATTAGCTAGAAACAGAGTAAGTTTGATAGGAAGGCCACTCAACCCCAGATACCAAAACCTTAGACATGTTATCTCGGCTCAGCCACAAAATTTAGGGTCTATCATCACAGGTATATGGACGCATCTTGGATGATCGTTTTGTTCAATTCCGCTTTCATTCAGAATCTGATTTAGTATCACTGTTACGAAGAGGCCCTTGGATTTTCAAACATTGGTCTGTAGCTTTACAATGATGGGAGGATTTTCCTGACTTGGAATTCCTTACTTCCATAGATATTTGGGTCCAAATCAGAGGCATCCCTTTACCCTATATATGTCTCCTATAATATTGTCATGATCATTGCAACCACTTTAGGAGAAGTTAGGGGCCTGGATTTTGATGAAGAAACCTCCACACATATCTCCTTTATGAGGGTTTAAATCAGAATTGGGATTACTGATCGTCTGCGTTTCTTTCGAAGAGTTCGGTTTCAATCCGGTGATGTGCTATGGTTGGTTTTGAGCACGATAAACTCAAAAGAATCTGTGGAAAATATTGTAGAATCAATCACTCATCAAGTCACTGTCCATATCCCGAATCTCCTTTCAATCCAATGGAAGATTCTGAAATACAAGTCGTTCCAGAATGGATAGAAGGAGCAGCTTCAAACAATTATAATGAACCAGATCAACGTTTATATCAGACTTCTAATGCCTCTGCCTTTTATCCTATCTCTCAATCTCCAACTCCGGATACTCCTCAGCTGAATTTATACGAGTTAGGTAGGCAGAATCATTATCAGAGATATTTCTTCTCTACATCAACTCAGCAACAAAACATTACTGGATCAGACTCCTCTGCTACTATACCAACTTTGGGATTTAAAACTAAATCCCACTTTGAGATCGGTGAAAATTAAAAAAAAAAAAAAAAAAGAAGAATAAGAAGAAGAAGAAGAAGAAGAAAATATCATCAAGGAACCCGCATCATCAACCAAAGGATCGTGGTATCAAGTTCTATCCGCCTTCTGACAATCATCAGTAAATAAGTCTCCAGAAGCTAGATTTACAGAGACCATCTCTCACTAATCTCTGTGATATCTTGATGTAGTTAACTAAGCTTTTCAAGTTTCTTAATACTATAGAATAACACAGGAAGACAAAATAAAGTTTTTGTTTGGTCTATCGAAGAACTCTTTTGGTTGTGAATACTAATGCTCATCAAGGCTATGAAGTGGGACTGGAATCTTCTATCAAAGTTCTGTTTATATGAAGATGAAGACTTGCAGATCTTTTGGAAGTTATATGACTATCTAAAAAAGGATTAAAGAATGGAAAATATGGAAGCTTTCATAACAGAAGCAGATGTTTTTACTCTTTAAGATCACCTTCAATTCTTGAATTGGTTGGTTCATCTTATTGTGGTGTTATGTAGTTGTCCATTCACGTTTCTCTCTAATATTTTCCTTATTGTTAGATAGTTAAATGTTTGTACTTCAATTTAGTTTTCTTTTTTATGTAATAAGTTCTGCTTCAAAATGATGTATATGTGTCGTTTGTTATATGTATATAAAAGTCTCACTTTGGAAAAAAAAAGTCCAAGAGTACATTTCCGTCGATTTTTTAATTTTCGTGCAGTTAAATGACAAAGAGTCTGTACATTTCCGTTTACGTGTCGTCGTCATATGTAGGATTGTATCGCATGTCCTTGCATCGCCGTCCAAGTTAAAAAACTCAATAATTTGTGAGTGGTCAAATTTGAAAGATAAAATCAATTTTGAGAAAAATATTTCGTCTAAGGTCTGTTTAATCAGTTTCATCCTAATGATCACACAAACAACAATATATGAGAACTTATGTGGACCGCTCAGAATGGTTGTGTCGTACAGAGCGGAACGCATATAAACCTATTAAATTTACTGATGTAAACCATCTATGAATCACATACTCCCTCCATTCCTATTTCATTGTATTTCTAGGAAAAAAAATATTTTAAAAATATCACATTTTTAGGTTTTCTATGCATGATTTATTAGTTATTGATGATAAATTGTAAATTTTTTTAAAAAAATTGAATTCTATTGGTTTAGAATTATAGAAAATTGTTGATCACAAAAAATAATATATTATTAATTAACTTTTAATATGTTTTCTTAATATGTGTGAAAATTTTAGAACAATCAATTAGAAATTGAGGGAGCATTGTTTTATAGAAAACACTACACAGTTTTCTTCTGATATATATTATCTTTTACATTGAGAACAACAATTACCAAGTTCAATGAAGGTTTTAATATAGATCCAAACGGCTTAGATTATGAATGCGATATGTTTTTGTGTCACATAATAACATTTCATGGAGAAACACAACTAATAAACTTTAAAGCAAGAGTCTTGGGGGCTACAAAATAATTTATGTTTTTACTTCTTATTTCATTCCAATTAAGCTCTATATATTTCAATTCTCAAAATTAATCTAAATTTACAAATCCGTGAAACAGATTTATACAAAAACGTACTCTTTGAGCTTAAATCTCGACACTCCTAAAACGTACTTTCCTTTGTATGGATAATCTCGCAATTTGTTCCACTTGTTAAAACCTTTGCTTCTTTTTGTACCATTTTTTGTAGACAATATAATTAAGGTTACACTTTTCCAAAGAAAAATAAACAATTAAAGCATACGACCAAAAAAAAAGCATAAATGGAAATCTACAGTCATGAGAGTATATATATGTATACATATTAAAAAAAAAAAAAAAAAATCGTAAGGGAATTGAAATTACGAGAAACATAACTCATGCTTCTTTCTTTTTCTTAGTTTACGCCTTTAAACTCTCTTTGTCCTTAAAAATTCTCTTTATGGAAGGAGAATCTGGTGCTTGTCTTGTGGGTGAAATCTAAAGCTAAATGCCTTAGCTCCTTTGTCAATGCTGGTGCTCCACAATAGAACACTCCTGCACATTTTTTTTAATCATGTCAAATTGATATATACCATCTTATAGTACTTATATAATATACTCCTACCAAATCAAGATTCTGTGAAGATGTGAACTTACCAACTTTAGTGTTAGGATGATCCATGGCTATACGTTTGTAAACGTTTCTCCAATTAGGTTTAGCGAAATGAGACATAACTCTTGTTCCAGAGACAATATCAACGCCGTTCTTGGCATGGTTTAGTGACTGAAGCATATGTATAAGCGCTGAACGAGCGTCACCTTCTTCATAGACGCTTGTACAATAGTTATGCATCTCGATGACACGGTTGCTATCTCTTTCCGCGACTTCGTTCATTATGTTCTTGAACCAATCGAAAGAGCCTTGTTCACGTGTAACCCAGTAGAAGTAAGCCCTACGTGTCCTGAAACTCTCTTTCTTGTTTCCTTGTTGTGGTGCGCTTGTTCCATTTTCCATTCGGTTGAGTTGAGCTTGTTCCTTGGCTCTGAGGTTGTTGACTATGTCTTTGACGATACTGATCATTGGTGTGGCTCCAATCCCGAGACCAACTAGTAGAACCACTTCGTACTTCTTGTAGTCTTGTGCTGGTGCACCGTATGGACCATCGATCAAGACTTTCGGGAAGCTGTGCCATAAGGATCATTGCCATTAGCAAAGTTTCACGTTTTTTTTTTGTATATATGGACACTTTTTAGGGTTCCTTATAAAGAAACAAAACAATTTGGTCGTAACCAAATATTATGCCAAAAACCTAAATCTTTAATTACAATCATATTTCACAATAACATCTTTTAAAATTCGATATATGTTTCAAAGTTGGTTGGATCAAATAATGTGTGAGTATTAATCATACATAATACTTACGTATATAACATCTTTTAATTCAATGCCATGTTCACTTTCTCTTGTGACTCTTGTTTGTCCTACTCTATAGGAAGATATAAGGTACAAATTATAAATAAGTTACTAATTAATTGCTAGGTAGTTAACATTTCTTGTAGCACTACCAAAAGAAAACTCCATAAAACCAAAAAAATTATTTCAAATTGGAATTTTTAAATGAATAAAATAATCATGTTTATCCAAACAAACTAATTTTGCATGTGAAACACTTAAAATCAAACCTAGGTAGCAGTATAAATGATTAGAATAATCATGCCTAATCAAACATAATAATTTGGCATGTGAACACATAAAACCAAAACTAACTAGAAGTATATATATGCAAGTATATTCGTACACCTGGA
Organism: Barbarea vulgaris; assembly: GCA_963667165.1. Classification (NCBI taxonomy): domain Eukaryota; kingdom Viridiplantae; phylum Streptophyta; class Magnoliopsida; order Brassicales; family Brassicaceae; genus Barbarea; species Barbarea vulgaris. Next base: position 7,806,511 of record OY763894.1, on the reverse strand, counting down.
TCTATATATATCTATCTACATGTGATGTGCCCCCAAAACACAGTTAAGAAACTGCATAGACCAGTTAAAAGTCAGCATCTCTTCAATACTTAATTGATTTAGACAAAAATAATATAAAATAGAGGAACTTGATTAAGTAAAATAAACCATATCAGCATTATAATTGACGTGATGCAAAATATTTATTAAAAAAAACGTAGAATGTTGACTTAGCACCCTAAATAATCCGATCATCTTGCAACTTTATTAAGGAAAAAACTATATAATAATATTGCAAGCGGAGGGACCCAAAGATCTACGCGGTCACAAAAAACACATGGAGAAGCCAAAAAAAACATCGTGCTTGCATGATATATCAAATAATGCGTCTCAATCACCTAAATAATAATTGGTTAGGTACATAAATTAGTTTATTTTAGTTGTGGTCTCCCACCACTATATTATAATGTATTAGGTACATTGTTTGAATTTGTTACACCTTATATACCAAAATGCTCGAGAATGCTTTTTCTTAGTGGATATCACGATTCATCCTCTCAAAAAAAACTTCTAGAAACCATCTTTAATCATTTACGTGTAGAAATTAAGATAAACGACGCATGGATCACATTTTTTCAAGATATAGTGGTTAGGATTATAACTTACTCGGGATTATTTGCACCATGCATCATGTCGGCTCTGAGCAGACCACTTTGTCCTGCCGGAGGTGGTTTACACACCTGAAACAACCCAAATAAGTCATTTGGTTTGGTATAATTAACTTCTACAAAAAGTTGGTTAATTAGAAACTTTGTAATAATAATTACCTCAGCGAAAACTCCTTTGAGTGCTCTTGTCCAATCCCCAAGAACTCTAATGTGAACACTTAGGTAATCATCTTGTGGTGCAGAAGTGATTGAAAATGGATGCCTGCATGGGATTTATAATGAACACTAATCTCTTATAATAAACTTCATATTATTAAAGAGAAATATATATATGAAGTTATTGGTTTGGTTCGTACGTACCATTCAAATGGAGATACAGCAGCACAGTTAACAAACATGTATTGACCACTCTTGTATTTGAAGTTTTGAGGTCTTGAAAAATGCAATGCCAATACATTTCCTGGATAAACCATAACTTTCCTTATAGTCACTGCCTTGATGCTTGACCTAAATGCTCTTATCAACCTTTCGCATGCATATAGAATCACCGGTGCTATCAAATACATCCATGTCTGCAACAAATTTACATATCAAAATGATTAGAAATTAGCTAATATATATATATAGATGTTTTAAAGAAGGGGATTAACTTAATTTAATTTACCGTTTTGTTGTGCCAGTCTTTGGTGAGATACAAGAAGTATCCATGAGCAATAAGAAGAACATAGACTATAATAAACAAATGATGAGTGTACCAAAAGGCATTGAAGCTAGCTAGTATCTTTAATGGTCCTGGAAGATTTAGCCTCCCTCTTCTAAACCAAGGTGTAGCTAATGTGAAAGCAATCGCCATTAACAGAATCATTACGACTCCGGTTATACCTTCAACCGAGTTTACAAAATGCCAATAGGTCTTTGGTTGCTCATCACCAAAAAACTTTCTTAATGGTCTATAAGCCTCTGGACTTGCGGCTAGTAGCCTCGGGAAATCGCACGCTAAATGCGCCCCGGCGTGCATCGTTACTCCAATTATAATCCCCACTGCTATAACCTATTAATGTTTTTAACCATCAGTTAAATTGTATAAGAAATATCCAGAAACAGAGAAGGTTTTGGGATATATGTTTTTTGTTTGTTTTAATTTACCTTGTGGAAGTTGAGATTGTCATCAAATGGGACAACTCTACCCAACCTGGTCTTATTCCTAAGCCATGTGATAGTGTTTCTACAAACAGGTAATAGAATCAAAGCCATGTTAAGCTTAAGTGTTTCAGCTGCACCTTTAGCCATGCAAACACAATCTCCCATCACTGGATACACAGGGCTACGCTTGTATTGAATGAATTTGTAAGCGAAGAGAATAGCCATAACGATGAACCATAGCGCTATAACCCAACATCTTTGCCAATTGTCTAGCACAAAGAACCTAAACCCGCGGTACCATCGCTTAAAAGGGTTGCGGTTAAACGTTGGTTTAAGCCTCTGACTCATCATATGACTCAGATTCTTTCTCTCCCCAGTACTTGTAATCACAGACTGTGTTGCAGCTTGTAAAAGCAATGTCTCAAGACTCTCCAACTGTTTTCAAGATTCACCACAAAATGCTTTAGGTCCAAGTCATATAATATGATAAAAATCAAGCTTAATTATTGTAATTACTTACCATAATGTATCCTATATTGTCTGGATCCAGCTCTTCCATAATCAATGCTGCATATTCATCAGCTCTCTTTTGGATTGTAGATAGATTATTCGCAGAAGCACTTAGACTTATAATCTGAAACACACCAACAAGGCCAAAAACAGAGTTAATAGTGAAGCAAAACGGAGATAACTTTTGTAATTATAACTCTGCCTTTTTTACTTACCTCTCTAACTTCATCTTCTGTAAGTCTACCATCAGCATCTTTATCAACCCTACATTTTTTTTCATAACTTAAAAGATCACAAACAGAGAAAAGAAAGTAAAAAAACGAAAAAAAAAACCCGGGAAAAATCTAAAAAAACTCTACATGTCGAAAAATGTCTTAAGCCGAGAATCGAAGCTTTGATCATTAATTTGTTCCCAAAACTCCTTTAATTGATCACCATCAATCACTTCTCCAGTTATATTCCTTCGTCTAGCCAATGCATCAAACAGTTCCAACGCAAAATCCTTCGAAGTCATCCCTACATTATACATTTATTCATTCATTTCTGATCAACTGGAAGTTCCGGGCCTAGGCCCATACATCTCCCCAAAGCCGAGATTAACCTTTAATAAATTTTTTTTAAAAAAAATACAAATTTACCTATGCATTCACCAAATTTTGTACGAAGCAATAATCCACCAGTAGTAGCCGTGATCTCATTAAACCGCTTCTCCACCGCACTCCAGCCAGCGCCACCGTCGGTCTTACTAATAAACTTAAGTCCTTTCAAAGCTTGAGTCGCGGCTGATTTGGTCCGGTCTAACTTAGCCGGTCCTCTCGGTGGTTTTCTCATACCACCAGAGACCGATGTTAAACGTTTAAGCTCATGAGACACAGACGCCAAACGCTTAACCACCTTTGTTTTCTTCTCGAGACGGTTGCGTTTCAGCAACGTCAGCTCTGGACTCTCTTCAACGCTAGATCCACCACCTTCTGATTTTAGGCTGTTTACAGAGACTCTGTCATCTTGAACATCTAACGTGAGGTCCACGTATGGCGACGGAGGAGTACGCGTTCTCTGGCTGTTCTCCGCCGTGAATCCGGAGTTTTTAGTTGTTGGTTTTTTGTAGATCGGTGGTAATTGACCACCGCTCATTGGACCGCTGCTTCCCGCTTCGGCATCGGAATGATAACCTGATACTTCGAAACTCACTCTCTGCATTTTTTTTTTTTTTTTTTTTTTGGCACTCTACTTTAAAAATAAAAAAATTCTCGCCGTCGGAAAATTTACCGGATGATCGGAACTCGAAGCGATTATTAACTCATTTTTTGCATTTTAGGGAAAAAAAAATCAGATCGGAATGAGAGAAATGCAGAATTTTCCGGGAAATATATAAGAAGAGAAACAAATTGAAAGAATGTGTATTTAGTAAGTGAAGAAGAAACTCAGAACTGGCTATGGAAACTCTTCAATTCAGAAGAAATTTTGTGAATGCAGATAGAACATTTTCCCGAGAAAATGGGAGGAAGAAATTTTCCTGGAAAATAATTTTGATGTTGTTCTACTATTTGAAAACTTCTGGGAAAGTAAAATGAGATGATCTTAACTGATTTTTGATAGGAGAATGAAAATGGATTTATATAAATAGTGAGTATCTATCCAACGACGAGTTAAAAGTTTTTGAATAAAGAAGAGAGAGACGTGGCTGGACTTGGCCCACCATATTTGTCATCTATGATACCAAAAAAAAAAAAAAAACATTTTAGAAAACCAAATTGATTGGGGTTGTAACGTGCATTTGTAATGCATAAACATTTAACATTGATAGACTTTCAAGCTACAACAATTGCCAACAATGGAAAAACCATTTGGTACATGAGATCAAACTTTCTAATTGTTTTAGCAAACTCGAAATGACGGATCGAAATAACAAGGAACTAATATAAAGAGAACTCTAACAGAAAATTCCAAACAGAGAGGGGCATAACCGAATCTCTCACTTAACCCTCGTCCCAGGAACCTTGCATTTAATCTGCAACCCGGCGAAGCCATGAGTTCAATCCAATCAACCCAGAAATTTCTGGAAAACAAAATATAATATCATCTTTGCGGAAAAAAAAAAAAAAAAAACATTTAACAAAGTTGAGATTTTTTTTTTAAATTAGAAAAACAATAGTCCACGGTTTTTTAACAAGTCCATAGCGAATGTTGGAAACTTATTTTTTAAAAAAAAATAATAATAATTGAAAGTCCAAAAAAGAATTTATGATTATATTTAATTGATTTTAACATTTAAAAATACAAAACTAATGTTGGCAAATACAAATTGCATTTGTTGAAAACAAAATACATTATAGTAATTGTATTAAAAAAGATACTGCCCATAGAACAAAGAGAATCCATCTCCATGTATACAACTAAAACTGATCATACACATAGTATCACTACAATCAAACAGCGACGATAGCTGTTAATTTTAGCAACGAAATAATCAAAAATATATTACATTAATACAACGGTGTTTTAACGAACCAAATACAAATATTATAGTTATTCTTATGTAAATTTGCAACAAAATAAACCATAGTAAAAGTGTAATCATATATAGGAAGGAAGACTAATTTTTTCTAAGAGTTTGCCACATTAGCAGTTGAAAGTATGAGACATGTCATTTTATATAATTTAAATAAAAAACCAAAACTAAAAAGGAAAATAAAAAGTCATCATTGTTTCTCTCACTCTTAGCCCAATATCATCCAAACCTCAACTCATCTTCCATATTTCATAACACAACAACAATAGCAATTCATAAATATTTACCTCTAAAGTTATTAAATAATCAAAACCATATGCTTTTATATTTATTTTATTTTACTAAAAGAAAATTCAATACACATAAAAAAAAGTTAATAATGTAATTAGAATGAAATAACAATTATATAAAATATAAATTACAAGACATAATTATAAATGTTTAAGATGAAAAATTAGATATTATTGGGTTAGAGTTTGGGTTTGGATTGATGGGCCTTTGACCCAAAATTTGGTTTTGCTTTTGTTTTTTTGATTCAAACAAAAACAAATTCTTTAATTGAGTTTGTTAACTGACTGACGGAATCAATTTAGCAAAAAAAAAAAAAAATACTAGAAAGTATAAACTTTAACCAATTTAGCAAAATTATTCTGTTGACATAGACTTGTAAATTTAAATTATACTAATTTAAGAGGGTGAAGGTGACACCCCTTATTCTCATGTGAGTTTGTTTTTAAGATTCAGTATGCTTCTGAACCGTTATATTACAGTGTGTTTTCAAAAATTAAGAAAAGAGACTCACATGCTTTTCTCTTCTTCAATCGTTGTTTATTGTAATATTTTAGATATCTTTACTTTTATATTTATACAATATATAAAATCGGTTTCCCCCCCCCCCCTTTTTTTTTTTTTTTTTTTCTGTCATCAATCAGTTCCTAAAATGTTTACCTCATTAACTTGTCGAAGTGTGGCATATAGTAGTAGATATTGAAAACTCTTTCCATCGAAGATAGACGCAATAAAATTCTCTACTATTGTCATTTAACCAATGATTTGTTTTTATTACGAAGCAAAATATAAACAAAAAAGAGAAAGTAAATTAAGACAAGATCTCAGAAAAGAACACACGTTTTTTTTCCTCCAAAGTCCCACGGTACGTTAATTACCTCGTGAATTCACATGCATGGTGACAATTTGGGTAACCAATAAATTGACTTGTCTTTTTGTTTTGTCTTCTATTTTTCTTCACATGGAAAGAATTTTCCAATGATCAAGTTAAAGGGAAGACAATTAGGAATCCTAAATTGTCACTGTTAGGCTTATAATAAGTTTTAATTTGGAACCCAATTTCATTTTCTCTTTTTTTTTGGATAGGGACTGTTCTCATTTGCTTCCGTGTGCGACTTGAGTTTCTTCTGTAGCACGTATGTGCTGCGTTTGGTCTCTAATTTATATTCCCACGTTCTGCGTTTTCAACATTTGTTGACTCGATGGATTGATTATATATTTTGAACTTACTTTGGAATTTTATTATATCAAAAATTGTATTAAAACTGAAGTTTTTAGATGACCATATGAATTCAAAATTCTTGCAAAATCCTTTGAACTTACAAGTACCATATAATTATCCTACTAAAAAAAAACTAAAAATGTTCAATCAAAATCAACCTTTAATCGTTATCACACCAAAAAAAAAAAAAACAAGAAAAATCAACCTTTTAATGGTAATCAACTAACGGTAACTATATAACTACCCTCACTTTGCTTTTCTTTATTAAAAAGTTAATGAAAATAAATTAAAAGTTTATAAAATGCTAGTTTTCGAATAATTGTTCACTGGTGTCAAAAAAAAAACACACACACACACAAAAAACAAAAAAAAATGTGTCCCAAAAAAAAAAAAGTTTCACAAGTACGCTCGAAATTTGTGATTTGACTATCGCCCATTTATGATCTCCGGGCTTTATTTAAAAATCAGAAGTAGCTCGAAACTCTTGCGATTTGTTTTTGCCAATTTGATTTTCTTTCAATAAATTTATAATGCATAAATTCATAATATTTACAACTTGAGTCATTCTACCGTTGAGCCAAAGTCAATAATGAATTAAGGAAATGCATAATGTTCTATCCAAATGCTATGGACGGCTATTGTCGGCAAAGAACAAATATCATTTTCTTTTTTTTAAATCGTCTCTTTGTATTGATTAGAAAATATGTACAAGATCGAATTTTTAATGTTTTTTTGTCAACTTGATTTATGAACTAAACTGCAACCTGATGACCAAATTAAAAAAAACAAAAAACAAAATTGTAACATCGAAATTTCATTCAAAATCGGGGGAAAAAAAAAAGATTGCCTACGTCTCTAACAAGTAAACAATAGTGAAAAGAATCTTATCAAAACGCAAATATGACTAAAACTGTAGCCAAACAGTCCCTTAAGAATCCAGATTCGAAGTAGGGGTGGACATAAAACCGAATATCCGAAAACCGATCCGAAACCGATCCGAAAAATCCGAATCCGAAACCGAACTAAATAGTCTTAAAATCCGAACGGATAATGAATTCTCATATCCGAATTATCCGAACCGAATCCGATCCGAACCGAAAACCGAATGGTATATCCGAAAACCCGAAATAAATTTAAATATCCAAAAATTAGTTTTATACCTAAATACTACCAAATAACAAAAATATTTGAAATAACCTAGATATCCTGAAAATTTTAAGTTATATTTGTTAAAATTATACAATTTTTGTAAAATATAACTAATTTTTATTAAAATTAAACCTTTTTTGTTAAAATTGAATAAATTTTTATTTATTTTTTCCCTAAAAAATAATCCGAAACCGATCCGAATCCGACACCTATTCGAACCGAAACCGAACCGAATAAATGTAAAACCCGAACGGATAATAAACTCTTCTACCCGAATTATCCGAATCCGAAAAAATCCGAACCGAATCCGATCCGAAATCCGAATGCCCAGCCCTAATTCGAAGTAGTATTTGGTAAGTTTCGTTTATATATAACCGAAGAATAACCGAATAATCAAAAAAAAAAAAAAAAAAAAACGAAATATATAAAACGTTGCCTTGACGTGTCATCTTACTCCATCCCTTCCTTTTGCTTCTTCCCCTTTACTTCCTTCTTTGATTTTTTTTCATTTTCCTCTAAATAATAATAATTCTCATCATTTTGTCAAAAAAATCTCACCGGAGAAATTTTCTCGCCGACGAAGACGATAACGATCATGGAGGTTTTATCTACTTCCTCACCTCTAACGCTTCACTCTCGCCGTCTCCTCTCTTCTTCTACTTCTTCTTCCCCTGTCACTTCCTTCGCCGCTTCTTCCCTTTCTTCTTTCGCTTCTTCATATCTCGGAATCTCCCTCTCTAACCACACGATCCACCGCGTCTCCACAACTCCGACGAACTTCAGACGATTCCCACAGAGAAAACGTAAGAAATTCACTCCGATTTCAGCGGTTTTCGAACGGTTCACCGAACGAGCGATCAGAGCTATAATCTTCTCTCAGAAAGAAGCTAAATCGTTGGGGAAAGACATGGTTTACACTCAGCACCTTCTCTTAGGTTTGATCGCTGAGGATCGTGATCCTCAAGGCTTCCTTGGATCCGGTATCACCATAGACAAGGCTCGTGAAGCTGTTTGGAGTATTTGGGACGAAGCTCATTCCGATTCGAAACAGGAAGATGTTTCGTCTACTTCGTATTCGAAATCAACAGATATGCCTTTCTCTATAAGTACAAAACGAGTCTTCGAAGCTGCGGTTGAGTATTCTAGAACTCTGGAGTGTCAATACATAGCACCGGAACATATCGCCGTCGGACTCTTCACCGTTGATGACGGTAGCGCCGGCAGAGTCCTCAAGAGGTAAAGCTCCCTCATTAAATTTGCGATTTCAGATATAATTGACTCATCTAGTGTTTTATTAAATCGGTGAAGATGTTGAAATTTTGTTTGTTTGATTGATGTATATTAGATTGGGAGCAAATATGAATTTGCTTACAGCAGCAGCACTGACAAGACTTAAAGGAGAGATTGCTAAAGATGGAAGAGAACCATCTTCTTCATCTAAAGGAAGCTTTGAGGCTCCTTCTAATGGTCGAATGGCTGGTTCTGGAAGTGGTGGAAAAAAAGGTAATGTTTTTATGGATATGAAATTTTGTTTATGAGTTTGAGATTAGAGATATACTGATAAACCTTTATTTAACCAAATTTGTGTTTACCAGCCAAAAGTGTATTGGAACAGTTCTGTGTGGATCTTACTTCTCGTGCAAGTGAGGGTCGTATTGATCCTGTTATTGGTCGAGAAAAGGAAGTTCAAAGAGTCATTCAGATACTTTGCCGTAGAACTAAAAACAATCCAATTCTTCTTGGTGAAGCTGGTGTTGGGAAGACTGCTATTGCTGAAGGACTAGCAATTAGTATTGCAGAAGCAAATGCTCCTGGATTTCTCTTGGTGCGCACTCGCATTTGAAACTTTTTTGTATCTGAAGTTGGTCAGCCATGTACATGACTAGTTTTATTTGTTTCTGTATGTAGTCGAAACGTATCATGTCCCTGGATATAGGACTGTTAATGGCCGGTGCAAAAGAAAGGGGAGAATTGGAGTCTCGGGTCACTGCTTTGATAAGCGAGGTTCAAAAATCAGGTTATTGATCTAAAATCTTAATACATGAAAGTCTATACAATTAACCTGGCACACTCCTAACACTTTTTTAATTTTTTGTGTTCTCATAGGTAAGGTCATTCTCTTCATAGATGAAGTGCACACACTTATTGGGTCTGGCACAGTCGGAAGAGGAAACAAGGGGTCTGGGCTTGACATTGCTAACCTCTTGAAACCATCACTTGGAAGGGGTGAACTTCAGGTATGTATGCTGAATGAATCGATGTTGTGCTCTTCTTACTTGTGCTTGAGAGAGTGTACCACCTTGGGTTATGCTCAAGGATTTGAGTAGATCTGGGCAAAAGTAATGTTTCCACCTCTGGCTTAATGAAGAAGTTCATATGAAATTGAAAATACATCGGATGCAAAAGTTCTATTGGAGCAGATGTCAATTATGAAAATGAAAGCAAATTTTTGGTATATGGTGCTAAAGTTAACTCTACTAATCATCAATCAATTATTTGCAGTGCATTGCATCTACAACCCTTGACGAATTCAGGAGTCAGTTTGAGAAGGACAAAGCACTAGCAAGGAGATTCCAGCCAGTTTTGATTGACGAGCCAAGCGAGGTTTCCTTTCAAGCCAGTATTTTCTATTTTATGAACCAACCAATATATGTTTTCTTATCTAGTGTATTCATCTTAACGACATTTTAGGAAGATGCGGTGAAGATTTTGTTGGGACTTCGTGAAAAATATGAAGCCCACCACAATTGCAAATATACTGAGGAAGCCATAGATGCTGCAGTGTACCTTTCATCACGATATATCGCTGATAGATTTCTTCCAGATAAAGCTATTGATCTCATTGACGAGGCAGGAAGCAGAGCTCGTATTGAAGCTTTTAGGAAGAAAAAGGAGGATGCAATCTGTATCCTTTCAAAGCCACCAGATGATTACTGGCAAGAGATCAGAACAGTTCAGGCCATGCACGAAGTGGTAAAAAGAACTAGACATTCGTCCTGCAGTACTCTTGGATGTTGATCATATTCTTACCTATTAACAGCTTCAATAATTGTTCTGTAAATAGGTTCTATCAAGCAGGCAAAAGCAGGATGATGGTGATGCAATTGCAAATGAGTCTGGTGAACTAGATGAGGAGTCTTCTCTACCACCTGTAGCAGGCGATGATGAGTATGACTTCCTTCTTTTACATATTTAGGTCTTGAGGGGTTACCTTCAAAAAGTTAGTTTTTAGAAGACAAATTAAGGAACCTCCATAACATTAGTTTGATTGTGCTTTCAGGCCTATACTGGTGGGACCTGATGATATTGCAGCCGTTGCATCGGCTTGGTCTGGAATTCCAGTTCAGCAGATCACTGCAGATGAAAGAGTGCTTCTTATGGGACTAGAAGAGCAGCTTAGAAGCAGAGTTATCGGTCAAGATGAGGCTGTCACTGCCATATCTAGAGCTGTCAAGAGGTCCAGGGTTGGCTTAAAAGATCCTGACCGTCCAATTGCAGCTATGCTTTTCTGTGGACCAACTGGAGTTGGGAAGACGGAGCTTACAAAAGCTCTGGCAGCGAATTATTTTGGATCGGTACATCTTCATTAACAATGTAATTCTGACATATGATTGTGGTAACTGAACCAACTCCTTCATCCCTGGTTTTTCATTGGTTATTGCAGGAGGAATCCATGCTGAGATTGGACATGAGTGAATACATGGAGCGGCATACTGTGAGCAAGTTGATAGGGTCTCCTCCCGGATATGTTGGTTTTGAAGAAGGTGGAATGCTTACTGAAGCTATCAGGAGACGTCCTTTTACAGTTGTTTTGTTCGATGAGATAGAGAAAGCCCATCCGGATATCTTCAATATTCTTCTCCAGCTGTTTGAAGACGGCCATTTAACCGATTCACAGGTTCGATGTCACATCTTTTACACTTTAGTTTCACAGTCTTCCATGTTTTTGAAGTTTATATTGACTCTGTTTCTGGAATCTTTGTTAACAGGGAAGGAGAGTATCTTTTAAGAATGCACTGATCATCATGACCTCTAATGTCGGATCATCAGCCATTGCAAAGGGAAGACACGGTTCAATAGGTTTTATCCTTGATGATGATGAAGAGGCAGCATCTTATACCGGAATGAAAGCTTTGGTTGTCGAAGAACTCAAGAACTATTTCCGTCCAGAGTTGTTGAACCGGATAGACGAAATCGTCATTTTCCGACAGCTCGAGAAGGCTCAGGTTAGTCATTTTCTCCACCCGCAACCTTAAAAGTTATAAAGTAGGGGTGGGGTATATAAACTGAACCAAAGGGACTACCTTAGTTCTTCGAACCCGAAACTAAACCAAACAGTAAAAACAGCTTTATACCAAACCGAAACATAGCCTAATGTAACCAAACCAAACTAAACGAAAGCATCTGGTTTATGCAAAACTTCAATCTCCGATTTTGCAGATGATGAAGATCTTGAACCTGATGCTACAAGACTTGAAGTCGAGGCTCGTGGCACTTGGAGTCGGTTTAGAGGTGTCTGAAGCTGTCAAGGAGCTCATTTGCAGACAAGGATATGATCCGGCGTACGGTGCACGACCACTTCGTAGAACTGTCACAGAGATTGTGGAAGATCCACTCAGTGAAGCCTTCCTTGCTGGGAGCTTCAAGCCCGGTGACACGGCTTTTGTAGTTCTGGATGATACCGGGAACCCATCGGTTCGGACCAAACCAGATTCTTCCACTGTACGAGTTACAGACAAGAGATCGATCGCATAGTTTCACCATTGAGGGATTGTATATAAAAATTCTTTGGTTATACTCACTCGTCTTATACTTGAATTTTATTTGCTTGTTGCAAAACTGTATATATAAAGATACATAGTGATTAGTGCATGAGGTAATTGTGTTAACTATTATATTATTAAGAATTATTTGTTACTCTTTGAATTAAATTATGCCTTAATTTTCCGTAAGGATGTTAATGAATGAAATCTTCTATTGTATATATAGGATTTATACTATATTTAATTTAATGAGCTTCTCTATGATTTGAATCAAGACTACTCAATCGAACATGACTGTCAGACTGTAGAATAAAATCACTCTTTGTTTAGAAATTTCTCATTCATTTTTGCCAAATTTGAGCTGGGAGTTTGAATATCTGCCATATTAACCCTTGTTGTATAAAAAAATAACATTTGATCAAACAACCAAACTTTATGATGGAGAACTAATAACTAGAGAATTAAAAACAATAAAAAAGCCTAAAATCTAATTAGTCTTAATATATATTATTTGCAAAGTGTTGGAACTACGGAATCTATATTATACAAAAGAGTATCTTAGTAAATCACAGATTGATGGTATGTAATTGATCAAACACTAAAATAGGATAGTGTAAGTGTTTAACTAATACTTTTTGTGTGTGTTTGCGACTGGCATCGCCGATCTTTTTTCTTTGTTGTATATCATATTTCTTTCTTTCACCTTGTATTTTTAGCCTATATTTTAAGAGATTGTAATAAAAAAAAAATTTTAATGTCAGCCCATCCATTTTAAAACGACATGTGTGTTATTAAAATAAAAAAAAAAACAACATGAATTTTAAAAACCACTAATGTCAATTTAAAAATCTCAAATTTGTGTAAAATATACACCGTCAATCGCCCTCATGATTCTCTTTTATTCCATATGCGTTTAATTCCTAAAACTATACATAAATTTGTCAACTTTCATCGTTTTATGCAACCTAAAATGTGATATCTTAATTATATTGATTAATTGTTTCAGATTCTCAATCGACTAGATGACATTTCTGATATTATTTTATAAACAAAAACTATGTTCTTTTATGTCTAAAGAAATTATACGGATCATTTTTAACAAAACACATACAAAAATATCGATGCAGTCGATGCTAAGCAGAGCCGGTCCTGAGAAATTCGGGGCCCCAAACGAAACAAATAAATTAACATTTATCATAATTTTTTTTTCAATTACTTAATAGAAAAAAAATCAGTTTCCACAAAACTAACGTTTAGAAAAGTACAATAATATTTTAAAAAAATAAAAACAATCTAAACCTTCTGGAAAATAACTTTTCTTGCATTTTTCTCCGCGAAATCATTCATCAAACTTGTATAATCGAGATTTTAGGCCATGGCTTTTTCTATCGATAACATATCTAATTCGTTTAACCTTTCTTGTGACATAGAAAGAAAATAAACATACAAATAAAATTTAAATAGTTTTTTACCTTAGAATAGAAAAACGATTTAGACTTTTTTTTAGCAAAACTGATCTCTCTTTTTTTTTCAATGAATGAATACAAAAGTTCTAAAGCAAAAAAAAGAGAGAAAAAAACGTAGCAAAAAGAAAAAAAAAACCTAGAAAAGAAGAAGATTAACTCAATTTTTTCTATTTTTCTTTAAATAAATAATGTAATATAATACTTAAATAATAATTTTTTGGGACCTACACAATATTTTGTCAATAATTTTTATCAAATTAACTCAGATTTTCTAATTTCCTTATATATAAATTTTTTTTTCCATCTCTTTGGCTCTTTCACGTTAGAAATATATACATACAAATTTTTTTTTTGTGGGCCCTCTAGAAGGTGGGCCCCATTCAAATGTTTCATCAAAATGTGTCCAGGGCCGGCTCTGATGCTAAGACATTTTTTGTTAATGGATGTTTTACTTGAGGATTCATTAATATTTTATTTAATGTGTTTAAAATAGATAAGTCGATAGTCGAGGGGTTTTTTCATTAATAATTTAGTTGAGGCTTTTAAAACAGATCGGCTTATACTTAATAGATTTTCATTAAAATATCATATAATAACTAATATATTTTTTAGCTATATAGTTTAAAATCAATTCAAAATTCTTTTTTATCATATAGTAGGGTTTTCTTTTCTGTCTCTCTTAAAAAGTCTAGTCGTAGCTTGTGTTTTGCAGCCGACGACTAACATCACATCGATGTCGGACTGCCAGTCACCGATCATTTTGTTGTTGTTGTTTTATCTCATATTTCTTTATTTCATCTAGTATAATATCGGAGCCTCTAACTTTTTTCCAATTTATAAAGATAAAAATTAGTTTATGCTGGTTTTTTTAGTTAAATTTTTTATTATTTCGAAGTTTTGTTTATTTTTCATTGAAAAACTATTTCCAAAATCACTAAAGATTTTGTTTTCTTTTGAGAAAATCCAACGCCTTTTAACCTAGAAGGTTTAGTTCATGGATGAAGAATCAAACATTTATTAAGGATCTCTCCGAATGGATGCAAGCATTTTTTGAATCATGAGAAGTTTTTTGTTGTGATGTAAAATTCATAGTTGATTTGTATATGTTTTTGGTATTGCTAAAATCAATGATTTGGCTTGTATTTCTTGTGAACTATGGCTGTTTTTATCCCCTTTTCTATTTGATAGGATGATAAATTTGCAAGACTGTCAAGGCTTGTTTTCAAATTATAATTTAAAAGCATATTATGTGGTAATTCTTTTGGTGGTACTTTAAAAGACTCAAACAAATTTATGAATGGTATTATCAATGTGTCATCTAAAATCTCATCCTCATCAATTTGTAGGTTTGAGATTGACCACTGTGTTTTTTTTTACCATCAATATAATTCTAGTAAAAATAAATAAATCAAATAAGTTGAAATCGATTGAAATAGATTGCAATCTCTTGAACAAACTCTAATTTGTTAATTTTTTTTATTTTGCATGCGTGTTAATCTCTGAAATCGATTTTGAATCTTGAATCTTGATCGACATCAAATTAATTGTTGCTTCTGGTTTGTTCTATTTAATTTGTTCTTTTATCAAATTTTCTGCGAAATTCGTTCGTTTTAGCTACAAAGATTTTGTCTTGGTGTATTGGTTCTTCAATGTTTATGAATATGTCTTCCTATTCTTGATCTTTACCTCTTATGAAGATTTTATCTAACTACTCAGATTGTGTAAAACTGCAAAAAGATTGGAGTTTCAATCGCACTGAAGTCTCTGCTCTTCTTGCTCCGCTTCCAATTTTCCAAGAGCAGCTCAAACTTCACTCTCTCTCCCTTTTGATCCAGATGAAATATAGATTTACATATCCCTATGAACATGTTCAATGCTTAATCTCCATTATGATGGAATTTATAATGACTTGAGCTCAATTCTAGTTTCCCAATTTTGTTGACTTGCATTTTCTGCACTTATTTTTGTAGATACGACGACTGAGAGGAGACACTCAAACAAATTTTGTTTATATAATCAAGGGTAAATGCTTGAATGTTTTTGAGTGTTGAAACTTGAAACTGATTTTTATGATTCATGATGATTGATGATGGTTGATGATGAATGATATGATGATAGCTTGAATCTTTTCTGAAATCCTTTGAATAGTGGTGCTTAGTGAATGATGATTGATGATGGTTGATGATGAATGATATGAATCATATCTGAAATCCTTTTAATATTCGGTTAGGGTCTTAGGGATTTTGATTTGTGACTTATTAGTTGCACTAATGGTTATGTCTCTGCACTGTGAATCTTCTCTTCTCTTACACGAGCAAAAATAAACATATAGATTTCTGAGACTTGTCTTGTTTTTTTAATGAAAGATGAGACTTCCTAGCCAAAGCTTGTCTATACATTGTCTCCTAGAATCGGAAACCTCACCTAGAGCTATAATCTCTGTAAGTATCATTATATTTGCTATGTTTGATTCTTGGTTCATAGTTTTGGATTGTTCTTATTGAGTTTAAGGTTTGTGGTTTAGATTGTTGCAAACAATGCAAGCTCTGGTCTAATTCCTTATACGATTGAGATGTTGAGTGATGATTGATGATGAATGATATGCTGAATCGAGGACACTCTGAGTTGTCTATGAAATCCTCCGAGTTATAGCCAGAGAAGATTTATGGTTTATGAATTATGAATCTATGATTATCTCTTAGACTATTACGTTTTCTTGTAACACAAACACAAACCGATGAATTCTGTTTTCATGTAGGATTTTTTTTGACTCAAAGCCTCTTGGATAGGCAGAATGTTCACATGTAACAAAGACTCTACAACACACATAAGCTTCAACTCGTGGTCCATCCGCCTGCCTGCAAAGCCGCAACGGTTCAACCCGCCACAACCCGTTCATCCGCCTGGCCATATCAGCGAGACCCGCTGTTTCATGGACAAATATTATAGTATCCATGTCCGCCTTACAGAGGTACTTATCGGGCCCTGACCACAAACCACCTGCCCGCTGACAGCCAATAAATTTGTATTTATTAGAAAGTAATCGTAAGCATATAGAAGAAAATCTTTTCACCGAAAATCCTTGTTAATATTTTTTATTTTCGGTGAAGGGATTTTCTTCTATATGCTTACTAGGGCTGGGCAAAATAACCGTAACCGAACAAACCGAACCGAACCAAACCGTAAATTAGTCATTCGGTTCGGTTTCGGTTTTGCTTAAAAACCCGTTCGGTTATCATTATCAAATTATTTTGGTTTCGGTTCGGTTTCGGTTTAAAACCATAAAACCGTTCAGTTTTTTTGGTTTTTTCGGTTTTTTGAATTTACCTTTTATACATGCTTATATAGATACTTCATACTTGAGTTACCTAGTTTAAATAAATTTAACAAAAATATTTTAAATATGATTGCACTAAAAAAAAAGATACAAAAACTCTAGATAGATATATATTTTATATATAATCTAAGGTTTTTGGTCATTCATTCACAATTTATTAGAGTTTCATAAAATTGTTCTCGCAAGCCACATCACTAGATTTGACTTCTATTCTCTTTATTTTTTCACTATAATCGATTTTAAGTTTTGATTTTTCAATTGTTCGATTTTCATTTATATATGACTTACAAACTCAATGTTTTGATTTTAAGTTTTTAATTATTATTTTTATACAATCAAAATAATCTACAAAAACCGAAACCGAACCCAAAATAAACCGAACCGAATTAATTTCGGTTAAAACCGTTAAAACCGTAAACCGAAGAAAACCGAACCGAACCAAACCGTATTTCAATCGGTTTCTAAATGATTTCATTTTTTATAGAACCGAAAAACCGAAAAAACTGAACCGGAACCAAACCGTAAACCGGAATGCCCACTCGTAATGCTTACGATTACTTTCTAATTAATACAAATTTATTGGCTATAAAACTATAAAAGTACACAATTTGACTAATTTCATAGAATTAACTTTGCGAGAGGAAACAATTCAAAAGTCTCAAAATTAGGGCTTTAATTTTCTGCAAATTTTCTTCATTCTGCACATTCCCATGGCCGTTCGTAATGGTCCTCTGATTCCTCCTCCTCGGTACGCCAATCACCCACCGATGCAGGAGGAGAAACCCTCAACGGCGGCGATTCCGCGGCGGCAATCTGGAGAAACTACGACCGGTCAATCTAAACAACCGCGATTTTTGAAATCAATCGACGATTTGGCTGCGTTTTCAACTGCAGTGAACGCTTTCAAACGCCAATTCGACGATCTCCAGAAGCACATCGAGTCAATTGGAAACGAAATTGACTCCAATCTCAAGAGAAACGGCGTTGACATTGCCGCCGCTTCTTCTTCTTCTTCCTTCCACCAACCATCGCCACTTACTATAGAAACCACCGCACCAGAAGAGCCTACTGAGACTGTACCGGAGATATCGAATAAACCGGAAGGGAGACGATTGTGTGAGTTGATGTGTAGCAAAGGCTTACGCAAATACATATACTCGAATATCTCTGATCGTGCTAAGTTAATGGAAGAGATTCCATCAGCTTTGAAAGTAGCTAAAGAGCCAGCGAAGTTTGTATTGGAATGTATGGGCAAGTTTTATTTACAAGGTCGTAAAGCTTTTACTAAGGATTCGCCTATGACTTGTGCTAGACTAGTTTCGCTTCTTATACTTGAGTCTTTTCTTCTTATGCCTGGTTCTGGTGAAGGCAAGGTTAAGATTGAGATTGAGAGTTGTGTTAAAGATGAGGCTAAGATTGCTGCTGTTGCGTGGAGGAAAAGATTGATGAGTGAAGGTGGTTTAGCTGCGGCTGAGCTAATGGATGCAAGGGGTTTGCTTTTACTTATTGCTTGTTTTGGTGTTCCTTCAAAGTTTTCGAGTTTGGATTTGTTGGATTTGGTTAGGCAGAGTGGTTCGAATGAGATTGCGGGTGCGCTTAGACGGTCACCTTTTCTTGTCCCTATGATTTCAGGTATCGTGTTCTGTTTTTACTCTATTGAATTTCGTTGTAAAGGTGGTTCCTTTTGTTGTAAAATCGATTTTTTGGTAAGATTTGGTGTAGAATTTTATGTACTATGCGATAAACTAGAAGAACTATGTAGAATTTTATGTAGAACCCTAGCTAGAATCTATTCTGCAAAGAACTTTAAACTCTTATTTACGTTTTAGAGGTGCTATTACCTTAAAAGTAGTGTTTGCGATGGTTTTCAAATATTGCAAGTTAGAATGATATGACTTGCAAGTTAGAATGATATGACTTTCTCTTCGATACTGATTAAGACTTGAGCAATGCGAACTTTATAGAATTGATAAGTATAACTGGTCCTTACACAATATTCTATTGGTTATAGGTATAGTTGAATCAAGTATCAAGCGTGGAATGCATATTGAAGCTCTTGAGATGGTTTATACCTTTGGAATGGAGGATAGGTTTTCAGCTTCTTCAGTTCTAACTTCGTTTTTAAGGATGTGCAAGGAGTCATTTGAGAGGGCGAAACGGAAAGCCCACTCACCGATGGCATTTGTATGAAACCCTTCTTTACACATTATGTACCTTCATGAACTCTTTTTACTCATCTGAATTTTGACCATTGTTTATCTTTATATTTTCTACAGAAAGAAGCGAACGAAAAGCAGCTAGCTGCGTTATTATCAGTGATGCAGTGTATGGAGACTCACAAGTTAGACCCTGCGAAAGAAGTACCAGGGTGGCAGATCAAAGAGCAAATCATAAAGCTGGAGAAAGACATTCTTCGGCTTAACAAAGAGCTGGAAGAGAAGGCAAGATCCATCAGTTTAATGGAGGAAGCGGTACTTACAAAGAGATTATATAACCAACAGATGAAACGTCCGAGGTTGTCACCCATGGAAATGCCACCAGTAGCTTCTTCTTCATCATATTCTTTGTCACCCATCAAAATGCCACCAGTATCTTCTTCATCATATTCTCGTATCTACCGTGATCGAAGCTTTCCTAGTCGCAGAGACGAAGATAACGATGAAATATCAGCTCTTGTGAGTAGTTACCTCGGCCCATCAGCATCTTTTCCTCATCGCTCAAGTCTCAGGAGATCCCCTGAATATGTGGTTCCACCTGGTGGGTTAGGAAGAAGTGCATCTGCATATGAACATCTGCCTACAAATTCGTACTCTCCACTTCACGGTCAAAGACTCTCACGACAATACTCTCCGGTTCACGGACAAAGACTTCAACAACAGTACTCCTCTCCTCCAATTCATGGACAACAACAACAAATACCATTTGGTCTACAAAGAGTTTACAGACATTCACCATCTGTTGAAAGATATTTGAGTTTGCCTAATCACAGATCTCCTCGTGATTCATCACTAGACCGCAAAGGAGGAAAGTAAATATGTACCAAAAGCTTTTTGTTTTTCTTTTAAGGCAGTTTTTTTTTCTTTTCTCCACAGCAGTCTCAAAATTAATTTAAAGTTTTGAGGCTTAAGAATGCAAATTTTTTTTGTCTTTGACAATTTAGATGGCTAATGTTATTGCTTCACAGGTTTTACTTAGTCAACCTCAGATACATCGATATCACTATCTAAGTAAACCTCTGGCTCTTCATCATCTAGTTTCTCTTCATCTTCTGTATCTGTTCCTTCTTGTTCTCTTTGCACAGCTCGAGCGATTGCAGATTCCAGCCTTGTGCTTACGGTTTCCCATGATACAAGCTTTTCCATGTATGTATTGATGTATTCAGCTCTTCGATTCTGCGTAGAATAATACAACAAACATGAGAACCATTGCTTTCAAGTTTAGTGAAAATCATTCGATATTTTGATGGTACCTCGAAATCCAGATAGTAAGCGTGCTGTTTGGTACGAAGAGGGAAAAAGAAAACAAAGTCAGCAATCAAGAAAGTGAAGAAACTAATCTTTCTAGGTGAAATTCAAATAGAAAGATGAGTAGGATATATTATACCTCCCAGGTATCAATGGTGAGAAGTGGCTGCACATAAAAAGGACAGACCAAAAGTGTGAGGAGACAAAGATCCATAACAGCCAACAACAAAGACTCCATACTGGAACTTTAGACACTTACAGAATAATCCCATACGAGCGGATTTACTGCGTTGGGAGTCTTCACTATTACAAGTTTCTTGTCTTCCTCCTTTGGGAGCGGATTTACAGCATTTGCAACATCGAGTCTATTCGCCTTGTCTGCATCAATTGATCCTCAGAAGCTTAAGTAAGTTGTTCGGGAGTTTGCAAATTTGGAAAGGGAACAAATTAAAAACAAAAAGAACACTCACATGCAAGCCATGTCCAACCCGAACCAAAATGAGAGGTTGCAGCAGACTTGAACCTTTCCAAAAAATCTTCGAAAGACCCGAAATCTCTCTCTATTAATCTAAGGAGCTCTCCAGTTGGCTTTCCTCCACCTCCAGGTTGGATAGACTCCCAGAAGAAGTCGTGGTTCCATGCCTGCAACCCCCTCACATATCTTTATTTCACATTCAATCCATAGAAACCAACACATAAAGAAACTTAACACTATGACCACTGGTCCTATACTCCAAACAGGATATGGACCCACTTATAATTGTACATATACTGTACTTATGGGTTACAGTCTAGTTCTCTAAGATCGTTCTTTTCCTTCATAAACAACGGGGGAAAGCAATATTTCATTTACCTGTGCAGCATTGTTGAAGGCAGGAAGCATATTGCCTTTGTTGTATGAAAGAAGCACAACTTCTTCTAAAGACAATCCATCTAGATCTGTGCCAACGATTTGCTTATTCAGGTTCTCTACGTACGTTCTGTGATGTTTTCCCCAATGATAATCCAAGGTTTCCAGGCTCATGTGCGGTTCCAAAGCATCCTACCATATTTCAAACACGCCCCAACGACAAACACAGAGTGAGTGAGCAACATCTCCCATATGGTTACAAATCAGCAGCCTCAACATTTCTTTGAATATAAATTCACATAGTGTCCTATTTCTTGTTCCTACAGACTAATGTTTCATCATAGCTTCAAAGCCTTATATCACAACCATATTATTAGCACCAGAATAAACAAACTCTCATCCAATGATACGACTACTTCAACCAAAACTCAAAACTAAAGGCTGAGTCTTTTTAATCTACTCGTTTCCAAAATCTTGATAACGAATTTGAGAAAACTTACAAGAGCATATGGAGGCGGCTTCAGCTCAAATCCAGCTGCAATAACACCAGAAACAGCTACCTTTGTCGAGCACCGTCTCTGGGCGATAAAAATATGAAAAACAAACGAAGAATGTGTTTTACGTTAAAGTTTCATTCAAGCATTTCATCAAACACTATGCTTGCATGATTCATTAGTCATATTATCACTTAAAACAGAGTTCCTTGTAGGATTTATCAGCTGATTCGAACTTCAAGGGGGTAAAAGACAAGTTACAAAACCAACCTTTTCGTTTCTTTTCCATTGCATTCGCCGGTTTAGCCCTATAATTCACAAACAAAACCCATATAAACCCAATTGTTCACAGTCAGCGAGAAAGAGAAAGAACGATTAAAAAAAGAAAAAAAAGGAGAGACCTTGAGAAGGAAGAAGCAAAGGGCACGAGAGAAATGAAGAAGTGGCTGTCACTGCTACTGTTATCATCATCTTTCTTCAAAGCGACGTTACTGATTATTAGATTGGTCTTTTATTGTCTTATGTCTGAAACAAATATAACTACTGTCCTGATGTCAGACTAATACTAATCTCTCGTGTCCTGATGAAATATATAAAAATAAAATAATAATAAATAGTTGTATAACGGAACTGTCAACTTATTAGTCGAAAGAGAAAGGAGACGAAAAGTGAAAATCCAAAAAAGGAATATGAGTTTTAAAGAGTAAAATTTGGTAGAAAATGAGCTCTGAATTCGAAGATTGTGTTATAGCATAGAAAAAAGGAGGTCGAATTCGAATGTTTTGGAGTGAAAGAGAAATGAATTGATGATGTTGAAAGATATAAAAAGTTAATGAAACAAAGCAAAGAGATTCCGATAGGGTTAACTGTTATGTCCAAGTTTTAGGGTAGAAGTTTAAAAGCTTTAAGCTTTTGCAAAAATAGTTCAAAGTGGCAAAATGTAAATATAATACCTTTGAGGTTTAAAAATCTAATTTTTATCATTTTAAAAGGTAAAAATGTGAATTGCTCATATAATAACTGTACAATACAATGGATTTTATTATTATCAAATATTTAGTCGTACGTTTATAACTAAAATTTCTCTATTTTATAAAATTGAAATACCGTGAATTAGCTAAAAAAAAAAAAAAAAATCTCTCAAATAACACCAAATGATATTTTTGTTCCATAATTAGCACATATTTTTATTTAGGATAAAAATAACATTTTATAAAGTTCATAATTTAATATTTTTTGTTTGCATTGATTACATTAGTATTTAGAGTATAGTTTTTAGGGGGTATGAGGTAAGATTTAGGGTTTAGGGCTTAGAGTTTAGGATTTTCTAAACCCTAAACCCTTAATCTTAAACCTTAAATATAAGAAAATCCTAAACCCTTAATCCTAAACTTTAAAAATGTGAGGTTAGGATTATCCTTTACTAAAAATGCTATTTATGTTATAAATGAAAATGTGTGCTAAATATATCACAAAAACTATATTTTGTGCTATTTTTGAGAATTGCCCAAAAAAAATTTAGTAATCGCCATAAGCATGTGGTTTAGGCAGCAAAATTATGTTATTGCATAGAGGGTCATCATTTTGTTTAAATTTTCTTGTAGTGTAGTGGTTAAAGATGTTTTTTATTAGTTTCAGTTACTCGGTTTGATTCATATCTTTGTAATTAGACATGGCCACAGTTATAGTTATTACGGTTATGGTTAGTTAACCACCAGTTACGGTTATAATTTTTGCTTAACCTTAATTTTAACCATTTAATATACAGTTAAAACGGTTACGGTTTAAAACGGTTATGGTTAAAACGATTATGGTTATATACGGTTAACTATAATTCGTATTTGATGATCATGATAAAAATTAATATTCTTGATGTTTTTGAAAAAATGAATTTAACTTCTATTGAAAAAGGTAGTTATGATATATCAACTAATATTTATTACTATAAGTGAATTTCTATATATTTTGTTTAATTTTTAAAACGGTTACGGTTAGAATTTCACGGTTAACCAACGGTTTTTTATACAATTACGGTTAATTAATGGTTACGGTTAATAATTTACGGTTAACCATATCTAATATATTTTACGGTTAATGATTACAGTTTTTAATTATTTAATACAGTTACGGTTTGATTACGGTTAAAAACGGTACGGTTACGGTCCGAAATACAGTTACGGTTAGATTTTGGTCATGTCTATTTGTAATGTCCAAAAAAAAAAGGCAAAAAAAAAAATTGTTTTGTTTTAGGCATTATTTTTTATTGGCATTATTTAGGCATTAAACTTACGAACACATTATTTTTAAGCTTTTTTGATGATAAGTTGAGGATGAAATGTTTGTGTATCAAATATACAGCCATATCCAAGCATTATTAAAAATTTCATGTAAAATTTTATTTTTCATGTATAACCCTTTTTTTTGTGCAACCATTTTTTTTAATTGGTAGATGTCATGAAACTAACCAAGTGGTGATGGTCTAGTGGTTCCACTTGAGGAGGAGTCGCTCTGTTGGTTTAGGCCAGAGATCGATTCCCCTCAAGCGCGAAACTCTCTATTTATTTCCACTTGGCCACCGGAGCATTCACATGGCCTCTCCGGGCCCCGGGATTAGTCGGATCTCATGGCCCATTGATCCGAGAATCAGCTAGGGAGTAAACGTCCCCGCGACCTGACTCGGAGCTCATGGTGTCCGTTGAACCGGATCACCCGAGTTATCAAAAAAAAAAGATGTCATGAAACTCTAATGAAAGAAGATGTGGTACATGCTACCAAAGTCGTTTAAACTAATATAACCGCAGCAACAAGTGAAACAAAGTGAAATTGAATAAGAGAAAACAAATGCCATACAACTAGAAAATCAAACTTAAGAGTTTGGAGCTCGTACGTTTGGCCACTGAACGACCATAATCTGCATATTGCAGTAAATATTCACACCAAGGCGATAAGGATGCCACAAGGGGCACAAAAATACAGCCAAAGGTATCCAGATAACAATATACTTATTGCCGCCAAAAGGGGAAGTGATAGACCAAACTGCTCCATCGAAGAGTAAACATGACACCAATTGTCAACGCACAATCAAGGCAAGTGAGATATGAGAGCCTTGTAAACTAACCAAGCATTCATAGAAGAAACTGTGACTAAACTAAGAGCACACTTCCAACTAATGAGGCTTGTGAATCCACTATCTAACCAACTGATCAAAGTAACTACTGTAGAGAGACAGATCGCAAAACCAGAATCGAACCTGGTAAGATTTGATGTCGGATAGAGACCGGTACAAAACCTGCATACTGCAGGAAATGAACAAGAGGGGCTTAGATCTGGAATCTGAAATAGAGGCGGTGTGGTGAAGAGGCTGAGTGAGACGTTGAGCTGAAGCAAAGAGCTTTGACAGAAACCCGATACACCAGAGACCAAGGAGCAGAGACAGCATACTGCTGTAAATGAACACTCGAATACTGCAATAAATGGATACTCACAGGTGAGCAGAGAGCCACCATCATACTCAACATGTCAGAGCCGCTAAAACGAGCATCCAATCGGAAGTGAACAACAACGGTTGGGACTGAGATTCGTCGGGGAAGAAGCAGAACTGAGTAGGAGGGTCTAGGGGTCCGGTGGTTCTCGTGGATTTGGCGGAGACGGAGGCTCCGGTGGCAGAGCCGGAGGAGGCCTCAACATGAGGAAAGAAACCGAACACATCGGGAGAGGAAGAAAGGAGTTCAAAATCAACGGAGGAAGGAAAGTCATCTCAGGGGAAAACACACGCCGGAACAGCAACGTCACCAGAGGAAGGAGGTCACCTGAGAGATCTCGCAGCAACACCGATCAGGACTGAAGACCGCCGGAGGAGCAATGCCAGTGAGAGAAGCTCATTTCCTCATAAGCGGCTCTTTGGATTTTGTGCCTTTTCATATATAACCTTTTAAATTTACTTAATAACACATGCATCTTAACGACATCAAAATTGTTATGTCGAATAAAAACCAGTTAAATTAATTCCAAAGATTTAAGAGGTTGATGGGGATGTATTTAATTGAACATTTGGAGAGATTTGAGTTAAAATGAAAATTATATGTTATTGAAACATGAATTTTCGAATATTTTAAAATACAATGATTGGATTAATGATTTTAAAATGTCAATCAAATTCATGGTTACAAATCGGATTTGAAAGGTTTAGATGAGATTTCATATAATTTCTTATTTAAAAATACAAAGATCAAAATTGTATGGTTATAGGTGAGATTTCAGAGATTTTAATAATAAAATCCTAAATTCACCAAAATTCACTAAAATTATCTCAAAACTCATTAAAACTCATATCACTCCAAACTTTTAATCCAATACACCGAGTGTGTGATTGGTTAGACTGTAAGTCTCTTTTAAAATCTTAATTTTTATAAAGAAAAGCCTAAAACATATGTCCATATGTTGTAACTTTTATTTTAAAGTTACAGCCCAACAAAAAAAAAAAACTCTTTTTAAAACATGTAGTAGATAAATAAATCCTACAGTCCTTCATTTGTGGTTTTAAAATCACAATCCTGTTTTCTGTTTTTTTTTTTTTAATTCACAAAATATTAAATATTGAAAACTAAAAACAAAAAAAAAAAAAACAAAACAAAACAAAAGGTAAGTTTTAGAAAAAAAAATTACATGTTGTCATATGTGATTTTCCAAAATTCAATACTTTTTTGTTAATTGAAAGTTTGAAACTCATTATTTTGATAAAAAAAAATATAAACTTTATGTTTCCATTGTTCATTGAATAAACAACTATCTCTTCATTTTTATTTTTTTATTTAAATATAAAACATAAATTTTATATAATATTTTTATTTTAAAATATTTACAGCAAAAAAACTTACATATACAACTAACATTTTATAATAATCCATAAATTTTACAGCAAAAAATGTTTACAGCTAACATACCTATAGAAAAAAAACCTACAGCTATATCCCAAGTCCGAACATATCATCCACTAAATTTTAAAATTTGCTATTACTTCCCTTCTTTCATCTAATTTCATTTTTGTCATACTATTACCAAGTCCATCAAACCAAATTACAATATTACATACATGAATCATATTATAAACCAAAACGACTATAATTAGAAAATATATTTTTGTAAAACTGACTGATCAAATACAAAAGTGGTCAAAAGGTTTGATTTGATATCATCAAGTTCAATGTATCTCAATTAGAAATATATTAGAAATAAGTGTAAATATCTATTAGGATAAAGAATAAAATAAAATTGTGGCAAGAAATATGAGGTGTCTATAACAAGTGTAAATCTATTAGTATAAGAATCAAAGTTCTATTGTGATAAGAATTAGGAGGTGTCTATAACTTGTTTAAACTTCCTAATATATTGCTAATAGCCTTATTAATCCATGAGACCATGATCATATATTTTGACTGGTTTCCTTTTTTTTTCCAAAATTCAAACGACAATTGATTAGAAAGTATCTTATATACTTATTGTGAAGGTAATCAGTATTTTTAATCGATTATTTTCATATAAATTGGACCACAAAGACAAATACTTAACCTCATCAAACAAAACCAAACTCACAACAAATCATATTGGACTTCTAAAGTCTTCTATTTCTCTGGTACCATCATCCCCAATATACCAATCATGTTGGTCAAGAGTGTGGGTTTTCTCCTTGTTGTTATATTCATCGCAGCCTCTTCCGTGAGTGCCCAAATGCCAGGAGTGCCCGGTGGTATGCCAGGAGTGCCTGGTACACCAACAATTCCCGGAATTCCTGACTTGACCAAATGTTGGGCGTCAGCAATGATGGATTTGCCAGGATGCATTGCAGAGATCAGACAATGTATAATGACCGGTAAATATGAGGGCATAGGTCCAGCTTGTTGTAAAGCTTTTCTAGATGCTGAAGCTAACTGCTCACATAATCTTCCATTCAACCCATTTTTCCCTCCTATGATAAAACAAAAATGCTCTCAAAGTGCTGGTCCTCCAACGACCATGCCATAAGGTGCACAAGATAGTAATGATTCAAAATTTGTTTTAGTCCCTTAATGTTGTAAGAAACAATGATTCAATAATAATGGCATTTTATCTATCTGATGAATTACATAATATATATCTTGTAACTTTCTCAAAGGTTTTTCATCTTTGATCTTTATATATTATTATGTTAAATCTTGATATCTTTTATGCAAATGCTTTCCAAGATGATGATCAATACATAGTTTACAGATAACTCGACCATACACAATTAAGAATACATAACATAACATCATATTTTATCAAACAAAAATATTACAAAGTAATGATATAAAGGTATGCCCAAGCTCTTTTCCTAGGGAAAAGATCAGAAGTCTTGATATCATCTATTTTGGTCGCCACTATGAAATCGTACATGCCTAACCCTCCTGCATTGTTCATCCAATAACCACAACAAATTAGTCGTATGGCTATTACTGAATTGCCTCTATTTCATAAAGTTACAATATCCTGAACTTAGATAAAAATGGACTAATCTTTATAAGAATGTTGGAAACCAGTTGTTAAGTGGGCAGTAAATTTATGTACACATTGTTTTGAAGCTTCTTTGATGATAAATTGAGGATAAAATGTTTGTGTATCAAATATATAGCCAAGGGGAAGCATTATAAAAAAATTCATGCAAAACTTTGTTTTTCATGTAAAACCCTTTTCAAGTTGTATTATGTAAATTTCTACACTCTTATTTTTGTGGCTTTAAAATTCTACAACAACCCTTTTTTTTTTTTTAATGCACAACAATATTATATAAATTTGGAATCTGAAAATTATCA
The DNA here is from genome assembly GCA_963667165.1 of Barbarea vulgaris. Taxonomy (NCBI): domain Eukaryota; kingdom Viridiplantae; phylum Streptophyta; class Magnoliopsida; order Brassicales; family Brassicaceae; genus Barbarea; species Barbarea vulgaris. The sequence goes on along the minus strand of OY763894.1, from coordinate 7,777,839 downwards.
ATAAAAAACAAAAAAAAAAAAACTCAAGAGGTTAAATTTTAAAAACATATGAATTACATGTTGTCATATATGATTTTCCAAAATTCTTTTTTTTTGTTAATTTTTTTTGTTAAAGTTCTTTTACATTTTTTTTTTGTTAATCGAAAGCTTCAATAAACAACTATCTCTTATTTTATTTTCTTTTACTCAGTGTTCTAAAACTCGCCATACGCGGACGCCTAGGCGGCGTTTAGGCGCTATACGGTTACCAGACGTATAGATTTTATGTTATACGGTGATTTATGCGGTTTTGAATAATTCGGGCGCCTAATAGCGTTTATGCGCCTGATTACGCGGTCTATACGGATGCCTAGGCGGATTCTAGAAAGAAATTTTAATTTTTTTTATAAAAAATTGTATAATTATATATATTTATGTAAAAGTATTTTATTTTAAAAGATTTTACTTATTTATTTTATAAGCTTAGTGAATTTTATTCATTTGAAAATAATATTTTACATCTATATATTTATCAAAATTTATATAATTATGAGATTATATATATTTATAAAAATATATTATCCGTCTAGGCCCCGTCTAGGCACCCGCGTATACGGTTAGGCGCTAGGCGTTCATCCACCGCCTAGGAAGCGCCTAGCGCGTTTTAGAACACTGCTTTTACTTAATATACAACATAAATTATATATATATCAAATAATATTTTTATGTTAGAATACTTACAGCAAAAGAACTTACAAATACAACTAATACACTTACAATATAAATCCTACAAATTACAGCAGAAATATTTACAGTTACAGCCAATATACATACACCAAAAAAAAAACTACAGCTACATCCAACATACATTCAGCAAAAAATGTTTACAGCTACATCTAACACAATTATAGCAAAAATTCTATAGCAAAGAAAATCAAGAGGTAAATTTCAGAAAACGTATAAATTACATGTTGTCATATATGATTTTTCAAAATTCATTTCTTTCTTTTTCTTTTGTTAATTGAAAGTTTGAAAAAACAACTATCTCTTATTTTATATTTTTACTTAATACAATATACAAAATAATAAAAATATATATATATATAAAATAATATTATTATTTTAGAATACTTACAGCAAAAGAACTTACAGATACAACTAATACACTTTTTTTTTTGGTAAGATACAACTAATACACTTACATTATACATCCTACAAATTACAGCAAAAATATTTACAGAGCCAACATACATACACCAAAAAAGAAACTACATGCTACATCAAAAATAGATACAGCAAAAAAAGTTTACAGCTACATCTAACACAATTATAGCAAAATTTCTATAGCAAAAAATGTACAGCTATATCCCCACTAATCATTGAATTTTAAAATTTGCTATTGCTTCCCTTCTGTCATCTAACATCTTTTCTCTCCTACAATTGTCAAGTCTATCAAACCAAATTACATACATGTACCATACCATAAATTAAACGACTACAATTAGGAAATATATATTTTTTTAAATAATTGTTGACCAAAAAACTGACTGATCAAATACAAAAGGGATCCAAATATATCATCAAATTCAATGTACCTCAATTAGAAATATATTAGAAATAACTGTAAATATCTATTAGAAAAGGAATAAAGTCCAACTGAGGTAAGAATTAGGAGGTGTCTTGTCTATAACAACTGTAAATCTATTAGCATAAGAATCATAGTTTTATTGTGATAAGTGATAAGGATTAGGAGGAGGTGTCTATAACTTGTTTAAACTTCCTAATATATTGCTAATAGCCTCATTACTCCATGATCGTATATTTTGACTAGTTTTTTTTATTTGTTTTTGTCACTTCTTTCCAAAATTCAAACGACAATTGATTAGGAAGTAACTTACATACTTTTTGTGAAGATAATCACTATTTTTACTTGATTATTTTTCATATATATTGGAGCATGCACAAAGACAAATACTTAATCTCATCAAACAAAACCAAACTCACAACAAATCTCATTGGACTTCTCAAGACTTCTATTCTCTTGTACCATCATCTCCAATATATAAATCATGTTGGTCAAGAGTGTGGTTTTTCTCCTTGTGGTTATATTCATCACAACCTCCTCCGTTAGTGCCCAATTACCGATGTTTCCTCCGTTTCGTTTTCCGTTTCCAAATCCATTTCAACCAAGTCCTGGCGGTATGCCAAGATTTCCCGGTATACTAGGATTTCCGAATCCATTTCAACCAAGTCCCGGCGGTATGCCAGGATTTCCCGGTATACCAGGATTTCCGAATCCATTTCAACCAAGTCCCGGCGGTATGCCAAGATTTCCCGGTATACCAGGATTTCCAAATCCATTTCAACCAAGTCCCGGCGGTATGCCAGGATTTCCCGGTATACCAGGATTTCCAAATCCATTTCAACCAAGTCCCGGCGGTATGCCAGGATTTCCCGGTATACCAGGATTTCCAAATCCATTTCAACCAAGTCCCGGCGGTATGCCAGGATTTCCCGGTATACCAGGATTTCCAAATCCATTTCAACCAAGTCCCGGCGGTATGCCAGGAACGCCCGGTGGTATGCCAGGATCACCCAGTGGTATGCCAGGAACGCCCGGTGGTATGCCAGGATCACCCAGTGGTATGCCAGGAACGCCCGGTGGTATGCCAGGATCGCCCAGTGGTATGCCAGGAATGCCTAGTACATTAAAAGTTCCGAATCTATTCCAGTCAAATTCCGATATGCCAGGAATTCCTGACTTGTCCAAATGTTGGTCGTCAGTAATGATGGATTTGCCAGAATGCATTGCAGAGATCAGACAATCCATAATGACCGGTAAATATGAAAGCATAGGTCCAGCTTGCTGTAAAGCTTTTCTAGATGCTGAAGCTAAATGTTCACATAATCTTCCATTCGACCCATTTTTCCCTCCAATGATAAAGCAACAATGCTCTAAAAGTGCTGGTCCTCCAACCACCACACCATAAGATGCAAAAAGAAGTAATGATTTAAAATTTGTTTTAGTCACTTTATGTTATAAAAAACCATGATTCAATAATAATGTCATATTATATATCTTATGAATTACGGATTATATATTTCGTACCGTTTTCAAAAGTTTTTCATCTTTGATCCATATATATATATATATATAATATTATGTTAAATCTCGATATCTTTTATGCAAATGCTTTCCAAGATGATGATGAATACATAACTTATAGATAACTCGACCATAAACAATTAAGCATACATTACATACCATTATATATTATCAAACAAAAATGTTACAAAATAATGAGAAAAAAAGGATCATGCCCAAGCTCTTTTCCTAGGAGAAAGATCAGAAGTCTTGATATCATCTATTTTGGCCGCTACTATGAAATCATTCATGCTTAACCCTCCTGCATTGTTCATCCAATAACCAACAACAAATCATTTTAAGAAACCATATATTAAAACTCAAAAAGCATACATGAATATCTGTATGTTTGACATACCAATAGAAGATGTGGACAGTTCAGCTCGAACTTGGGTAGGATTTTCCAAATGAAGACAAGGGTAGTGACCAGAAGCTTCAGCAACCTTATGGATTCTGTTTATGAGTTCAACACCGCACCCGAAATCCCTCACTTTCCACATGCATCTTATCTTCAGACCGCCTGCGACATCCTCCACTATACTCCATCCCAGAACCTGATACGTTTACATAACAAACATACACATCATTAGAGCGGTCACAGTGATACAAATCAAGTAGGTGATATATGAACACAGTGCATGTGAATTGTGCAAACAAAACAAGTTCGCTTGATTGTTAAAAGGCTATCACAGAACAAGCAATATGAACTTGTTAAACTATGGTTAAAATTTCATGGGTTCCATTTAAGTTTTAACCAATACGTCAATGATAAAAGTAACAAATGACCCTTAAACTGATCTAATAATAAGATAATATAACCATCATGATAATAATAAATCTTCAAAATCAATTGATAGTAATTAGTGAAATATGAAAGAAACAGATTTTATGATGAAAGATTTCACGACCATAACAGTGAGTGGACTTTTACTGATGTTTTAGTCCACTGGATCAATCGAATTTTCGTAACATTTTGATCAAACGACGAACTTATAAATCAAAATTCGAACACTTTACAATACAAAGAAATATAAAATTAACCTTATGGAGGAGCGTTTTAGCATCATCAGCCGACAGGGGAGCCTGTGAAGGTGAAACAGGGGAGCATTGAAGCTGCGAGAGAGACAGAACAGAAGCGTTTGGTATCAAAATCTTATGCTCAGTGCTTTGGCAACCCAACACTTTGTCTCCGAACTGACTCGCTATCTCCTCCGGGTAAGGGTCACGTGCTCCAAAATCACCGAGAAAATCCTGGGCCAGATTAGACCGGGTTACTATTAACCGGCCGAGTTTACGGTTTGTTCTACTGGCTGGTGGTAATAAACCGACGAATTGAACAGTGGTTGTGCAAGGAGGATGACGGAGGAAGGGGACGGAGATATGACACGGCGGTGATGACGTGGCGGCCATCGGAAGCGTTTTGCTCTGTACCGAAGATAGAATTTTTTGGTTTAGAGAGCGAAACGAATTTTAGACCACACTCGTACTTCGTGGCTGAGTTAAAAAGGGTGAGGTGCCATGTAAGCACTAATGGGACCCACTGTACACGTCACGTTTTATCTAAATAAGCCCATTTGTAAGGACCAAGCCCAATAGACGCATTTTAGTGCCACGTAATAAAAAATGGGACACAACTTAAAATGAAGTGTGACGTATTTGACACGTCACGTTTTTTTATCTAATTTATATAAGCCCATTGGAAAGTCCAACCAACGAATGTTTGGGTTTTGTACTTGTGCTTGGCTACTTTGGTGAATCTTGTTAAGATTTTACAATTCCAAAATTACCCTTCCTTGATAACTAAAATTACGAACAAGTACCCTTCTTCCCCTTCTTTCCCGATTTCAAGCCCTAAAAATTCCGAAATTTCTGTTTTCTCGCTTTAAAGACAGTCGCCGAGTGAGAGAGAGATTTCTAAAGATGCCGCTTCACGATGAGCAAGAGCACGAGGTGTACGGTGGAGAGATCCCAGAGGAAGAAGAAGGAGAGATGGATACAGAGGAGTACGAAGACAACGGCGGAGAAGAAGGCGCCGCCGTCGGAGAAGAGGAGCTTGAACCAGGCGCTAACACTAGGGTATTGCGGATTCTTCGATCCATCTTTTATCTTTAATCAAATTGAGACTCTCTTTTTTTTTTGTTTCCCACTGTATTTATCGTCTGTTGGGTATTGTTGTTTCAACAGGACTTGGAGGATATGAAGAAACGAATTAAAGAGATCGAGGAAGAAGCTGGAGCTTTGCGTGAAATGCAAGCCAAAGCTGAGAAAGATATGGGTGCTGGTCAAGGTTTGTGCTTTTATAACTGATGCCTTGAATCTTGAATCTTTATGCTCAGCTTCACATAGACCTTGAATGTTAACAGATTAGGTTTAGAGTCTTTTGTTACTTATTAGAACTTTTTAGTAAATCTACGATCTCTCAAGAAGTTTATTGGAGTTTGGGTGTAGGAATTGAAATAATTAGTGAATTTAGTGTTTTGCTGATGAAATCTATTCAAACGATTCTAGTCTTCTAGGCAAGAATAACCTTAAGCTAATTGGGATCGATGCCCTTTTTGTTGTTGCATATCAATGAAGATCCTTCAGGTGGTTCTGCTGAGAAGGAAGAAGTGGATTCGCGTTCGATATATGTTGGCAATGTGAGGCTTCTTCCACCATTAATTTTTTTCTACATGTTTCTCATTGATGTTTGTATATATATTTTCAAATAAAGTTTTGTTTATACTGTTTTGGTATCAATCTTAGTTCACAAACCTTATCTTCCATCTTTGCTGTTATCAGTATCTGTGAAGTGTTAGTCCTCAGATGATTCTTTAGCTTTCCTGTGTCTGTGATTTTGTTTATATTAGGTGGACTATGCATGTACTCCAGAGGAAGTCCAACAACATTTTCAATCCTGTGGGACTGTCAATAGGGTTACGATTCTGACTGATAAGTTTGGTCAACCTAAAGGTTTTGCCTATGTCGAATTTGTGGAAGTAGAAGCTGTTCAGAATTCTCTTATTTTGAACGAGTCTGAACTGCATGGTCGTCAGATAAAGGTGTGCAAACTCGTTCACAGATATGGAGTTAATTGTCTTTATATCTAAAGATTATTTCATTATGGTACTTTGTTTCATCCATTTTTCAGGTATCTGCAAAGAGAACTAACGTCCCTGGAATGAGGCAATTTCGAGGAAGGCGCCCCTTTAGACCAATGAGGGGATTCATGCCTGGACCTCCATTTTATCCTCCATATGCTTATGGGTATGTTCTAGAAACATATCTGCCTCCGTATATAAAACTAAAGATTCTGATAAAAAGAGACATGAAAGTCTATTTACTTGATTTAGTGTCTATATAGTAGTGAGAGGAATCATCATTGTTGTTTATAAATCACTTATGGTTGATGGTTTGTGCAGGAGAGTTCCCAGGTTCAGACGCGCCATGCGTTATAGACCATACTGATTAAGGCGAATTGGTGTTAAAAGTAGCAGGTGCCTTTCGGTTCAGGAAGGCTTATCATCAACTCTTGTTCATTGGGGCGGCGCTTCAGTTGCTTCGATTAACAGAAATGAGTTGAAGAATTGTATGGCAGAGAAGAGGGAAGAGGGGAATTATATTTTAGATTTCTGTACAATATTTGATGACAAGAGCAACATTTTGAGTTCCTTGTTTTTCTATCTTTCAACTCATAAGCTTTTTCCATTGAGAATGACCTCCACGTTACTGAAAAAAACCAAGTTTACTGCGATTTATTATTACCTTATTAGGTTTGTATTTTTTTTTTGTCAGATTTGGATTTATAGTTCACTCATTGACGCATTTTTGGTTATGTAAATATTGAAAAGAGATATAACCGAAGAAAAAATAAGGAATAAGACGACTGTAGTTTTCAATTTTCCAAAACAAAAATGTTATTTATTGACAAATTCTTTGTATAATGGAAAAAAGGGCTGAAAATAAGCATACAGTTACAGGAAACTTATATATTTACAGAAATGGGTTCTAATTACAATATATTTCCAAATAAGAGAGGGTTACTTAGTTATAAGACTCATTAAACCCAAACCTTCGAACTTATTAAAACCTTCAAACGCCGTTTCTTCTTCCTCGTTCGCTCGATCTGCGCCGCTTACTCTGACCTTTCGATTAAAAACCTCCATAGCAATCTTCTTCGAATCTCCTCTTAGACGATTTACCGTTTCCAAACATCGAAACCCTAATCTCGCGGGCTTTGTTCAGTTTCAGTATTCATCAATGGGTGGGGACAACGATCAGAAGAAGAAGAACAAGAAAAGAAACAGAAGTAATGAGATTGAGAATAGTATTGAGAAAATAGTAGTAACTAATGAAGAGAGAGTTCCAACCCAGCAGAAGCAGAAGCAGCAACAAGGACAACAACAACAAGGGAATTGTAGTAATCCAATCAAGAAGAAGAAAAGCCAAGAAGTTTTTCCCTTTGGAAATTACAGAAACTATTATGGCTACAGAGTGAGTTTCGTAGTTTAAAGTTTTCAAATTTCTTATTAGTCTGCTCATTGTTTTGGTTTATTAGTATCTGATTTTTTGGATTTTCTTTTGATGAAACGTTAATGTGTTTAAAGATAAGCCATGATACGGATGAGGATCCTCGGCTTAAAGTGTTGAAGAAAGAATGGTTTCAAGGCAAGGACTGTCTTGACATTGGCTGCAACAGCGGAATCATGACTATTCATATTGGTATTTTTTGCTCTTTTCTCAAGAACATTTAAAGTTCCCTTTCCTAGTACAAGAATCTATGTCTATTATATAGTTGTTAGACTTGTAGATGTTCCTTGTTGTGAAGATTAGTTTAAACTATACTTGTCCAGACGTTGTTTGGTATCTCCTGATGGAAAGCTTCATTCTTTGTTAGATTGGTTTTCTTTGAATTATGTTTCCTTATGAGAATGCTATGTTTAAGTGTTATTGGACTTTCATTGTGACTGATATATCTCTGTTAACATTTGTTTTTTCTTGTGTTAATTGTTTGAAGCTGTTAATATCTACAAGTTTATATTATCGTTTCCTGATATATTTGTTTTCTTTTTTATTTCAGCTAAAAAGTTTGGTTGCCGGAGCATTCTTGGAGTTGATATTGATTCAAGTAAGAACTATGCGTTGTCATAATATTTTCCAAGGTTTTCTATATGTAGGAACTGAATTAAACTGTTAACTACATTATGATTCAAGGCTTCACAACATGTTTTTTTTGATGTAATCAGTTATCTCATATTAAGTCTAACTCAAGTGAATCACAGAACAGTAGATACGTAGTAGTTTTGAAACTTGTATAATTTTTACTTGCTTAAGTTAATCATTGTGCATTGAACTGGATTTTCTTGTATTGAAGGCCGCATTGAGGATGCTTACTGGCATCTTAGGAAGTTTGTCAGAATGCAGAATTCTGCTAAGCCAACTGAAAAGAAATCTAGTTCAGAGGGTGCGGATGGTTCCAAGGAGCAATCTATTTCTCTCTCCAATGGCGACACAAAGTCAGAAAGCCCGGAAACTAAAGACCTGTCTCAGATTGTTACGTTTCAGAAAGAGAATTTTGTGCAAACCCGAAATCTCGACGATTATCGTTATGATACAATTCTATGGTAAATCCCTTTCCTTAATACTCCCTTTATCACTCGTAGGTTTGGCCTCTGCCTTTTGGGAGGATTAGAAACAAAAGAGCAGTCACCAATTCTTTTGGTGATGCTTATTATACCTCAATGTGCATATGAAATTCTAACTGTAGTTAAGCAAAGCCTAACCGGAGGTTTCTAGTTAAAGAATCTTATGTAACTAAGCCTTTTTAAAAAGAGGTCTCATATTTAGGTTGAAATCAACATCCTCTGTCTTGGTTTTCTTATGCTGAAATTGAAAAGAACAGTTTTATTGATGACATGTTTCTTTATTTATGCAGTTTGAGTGTGACAAAATGGGTTCATTTGAACTGGGGTGACGATGGTTTGATCACCTTATTTTCTAAAATTTGGCGTCTTCTTAATCCGGTAAGTTATATTATACTTACATGTGCCCATTATTTGCTTTTCACATGCGCAATTGACACGGTGTGGCTTTGCTTTTCAGGGCGGTATTTTTGTAATGGAACCTCAGCCTTGGAAATCTTACGAAAACAATCGTCGTGTCTCAGAGGTGTGATATACAGATTTTTCTTTCTAATTGCACACGTTAGCTAGATATATATATAGTTTGAATCTTTGTTTCTCTTCTTTGTTTGTAGACTACTGCAAAGAATTACCGAACGATTGTTCTACGTCCACAGCATTTCCAAGAAATTCTTCTTGATAAGGTATTCCTTCTACTCCATTTAGTTCCTTAGTTCGCCCGTACTCCTACTTAATCTACAAAATATGGCATTCATAGTATAAGTATTGTTAAGTTAGATCAAGAGTATCAAGTAGAGTCTGGCTCAAAACTAACTTGTGGATATGAATTAGTCTTGGCTTCTTTTTTTTGGTCATTTGATCTCGTTAGCAAGTTTTGGTATCTGATTCTCATGTTTCATTCATTCTTGTGTTTTGCTTTGGCACAGATTGGGTTTAGAACAGTGGAAGATCTTACATCACGCTTGTCAGGCACAAACAAAGGGTTTGATAGACAGATCCTTGCATTCCAGAAATGAACATTGAAGAAGAAGAAGAAGCTGAGTTTTTTGAAAAAGCCTTGTGGAAATCAAATTAATATGCGACCACATGGTTGAACACAAGATATGAAATAACTTTAATTAGTTGGATAATATAATAGGTAATGTATTTTTTGCTACAGTTTAGGCTCTCTCTAATCCAATTTTAAAGCGGTCATCTTTTTGTATACGGTTTAAGATGATAATGGCATAAAAAACTATTTTAGCATTTTTTTTGTTGATAATATAAAATTATATTATGGTATGCCAAGCGAAGTGAGACCAACTTTTACAATAACTGTTGCCTGCAAAAAATCGGCTTTTGCATCATTTCTTGCTAAGTTGCTACGATGAACAAATACAGAAACTAAAAGCTGTACAAGAGGAAGAAGATCAACGCAACTGAAAAAAAATATTGTTTTAAAAATTTGTTGTTGTGACTAAAGTATTAGTTTGAAATGTAATATGCATATCCGATAAAATTTTTTTTTTTTTTTTATAGATAAATGTAAGGTCCAGGGCCTACACATGTACACATCCTCTTAAGCCGATGATCAAATCATGTTGTATGGTTTTTTTTGAATTTTTTCCTAAGCACACATAAATCGAAGCAAAGCATACTTTCAACCAAATCCGAGTTATGGTAACGACGAATCTTCACAAAAGGGCACATCTAATATTGTATTTTACTACAGTTTAGCCTCTTAATCTATTTACTAAGTGGTCTTCTTCTTTTTTATACACGGTTCAGCTGATTAGGTCTACAATTGATAATGGCACAGAACTATTTCATAAATCAAATACAATGTTTCATTGAAATCTAATGAATCAACTGATACTCTTCTATGATCACTAATCAGCAAACTTGTAGAACCTGTATACAATACAGTTGCAACAAATGTTGGTAACAAGAATTACAGTTTCTTGTCTTAAAAAATGGCACATAAAATTGTGGTTAAAGAGATGCCCAAGATGGATAAGGACATTCGTATTCCCATCCAGTTCCAGAGTATCGAACGCAATGTAACCAGAGAGCCTCGTCATGCTCCTCATACCTGCATAGTTTAGACACATGAGATGCCATTTGGATCAATACAACAAGAACAAGGTGGTGGTTTATCGTGTTTTCTTTACCCTTGTGGGATCAACTTTGGGCAGTTTGTGCACATTGGATCGATGCTGAAATCTTCACTCGAATACACGTAGTCGTCTGGGGAGACCATCTTTTTCTCTCCGGCATCAATTCTTTTTGCAATATAGGTCTCAAGATTATCTATGTGTTGATTGAGATAAAGTGGGTCATTCGCTATGGGATGCCCGGTATATTGTAGATGCACTCGTATCTACAATCATCAAAACATAAAATGAGAAACGCCAAAAGGAAAAAATCTCTCTATCTACTCTCCTCATGGCTAATAAGATCTAAAGATTGAACCTTTGTGAGGTTTTACCACTATATATGTATAGTGGGTTAAAAATCCGCTTTATGTATTATGTATAATCACTTGCTTACTTGATGAGTTCGCCCTGTCACTGGTTCACACAAGACGAGGCTATGAGTCCCATTTGTATCGATTCTAGTGAACTTGGTACATGCAGGCTTCCCTTTCACCTTCTTATCATCACCACTTGAATTGGCGTCCTGCATAAATCATACACACATTCCGATATTTTTACTTATAAGTGTCAGATGGAAGATTTTATTCTTTATATCTAGATGCATAATGTGGCTTTACCTCTGCTGTGCTTCTTCCTTGGCTGCCATTATAATCTATATTGGCGTCGACTACTTTCTGACACATCAAAGTCATGCAGCTACATCAGATAAACTTTCAAACCAGACTCCCAAGTATTACCATATTATAACCCCTTTCGAGATCACTTGGTAAATCTATTATGACTGGCTCTAAACAGAACTAAACCAACACAAACCACTATTCAGTTCAGTTTTGGTGCTGATCACTGTAGTGAGTAATGAAGTTGGTAACTAGAAACAGTCCGCAATTATCAATAATATCCAAAGGACTTCAAACCTCATCTTCTGGGAATACGCCAATAACCTTTGCAATGTAACGTTTCTTCACCATTCCACCCTCAATCTGAAACCATCAAGATAGATACTAAGATGACTTCTTATAAGAAATTAGGAATATAGCATAGCCAAGCAATATGAGACTGTTTTTACAAGTACCTGTTTCCTGAAAAAATCAGCTTTTGCAGCAGTTCTTGCTATGATAAGCAATCCAGAAACTAAACGATCTAATCGGTGAATAGCTGTGAAATGATGCAAGGATAGCTCATATTGTATTATTCTAAAAACAGTAAATTAAAACCATGTATCATTGTCTAATATTGTTGGCTGGATACGAAATAGAGTGCCTAGGTCATGCTCAGCATCAAGGATTCCAACAACCGTGTTCTTACGGTATTGACCACATGGGTGCACCTAGACAAGAAGAAAAAGACCGCAGCTATTACCAAAATATCAATCTCACAACCACAAAGGCAATAAACACATGTATATGTATACAAGGTGAATTTTGTATTCACAGCGTTTGATATACACAAATGAGCGCAAAGTCCAAAGACTACATGAAGTGAAAAAAATATCTAATGCACTACTCACAGGAACAGAAGCTGGTTTGCAGACAGTAACCACATCATGTTCTTTATGAAGGATCACTACATCATCAGTCATCACCGGTGGTTCATGCCTGAAACCTTTCAAATAAAAAACTCAAGCACTTCTAAAGTTTCATTTGCATTTCAAATAACAAATCAGCAAAAACCAAAGGAACTTAGATTTGATAATGCAATCATCTGAATAAGTTTAGGTTTAAGGAGAACCTGTGAAGGAAGTGAGTAATCTTTTGAGATGATTTCACAATATATGACACTGGTACAACTTCTCCATCAACTTTGATTCTTCCACTTTTAACTGCATCAACCTACATTGTTCAACATAAATCAATCAAATATCACAAAACATCAAACTTATACAGTAATTAGACTCTTAATTACTTAAGATTAGAGCAATGAGAATTACATAATATTCACGAGGCCGTCCTTTAAATTCATCGGCGAACAAATCCACAATTGTTTTCCCAGTCCAGCGTTTGTTCACCTACATCGCAGCAAATTTCAATCTCTTTTATATGAGCAGAAAAACTTAGGGCTAAGGAAAAGATGAAAATTTACTTACATGAGAAATGAATTCGAAGTAGTACGGCCTCACATGGCGCCTACCTGTAAGTGAAAAAATTAGTTGATTGAAGAGAAAGTGAAGATTGGAGGATTTGATTTTACCTCCATGGAAGATGTAGTCTTGCTTCTGTGACAGTTTCGAAGGTGAATTCAAAACTAAGTCAGTATTCATGGTGTTGGAGCTAGTCGTGGCGATGAAGGAAGAGGCGGCGGGCTTCTCTACGGCGTCGTTGTCGTCTTCTTGCTGCTTTCGTTTCATTGTTTTTAGATTTAATCTTAAGAGTAGCGGTGGTCGTTGTCAATCCTAACTTCAAAAAAACTCGTATTGGCTTGGGTTTAACCAAGTTTTAAGCTACACCGAACCGGAAAATTAGTATTGCTGTGTATTATTAGTATCTTCATATATACAATTTTTCCCGTGAAACGAAAAAAGAAATGCTGTTTTTAGTATAAAATGAAAAATATCAAGGGTAGAGAGTTAGGATTTGAATTGGATCTAGGGTTGGAACTTGGACGTTTGGTAATTGGTTTAGTTTTGGTCCGTTCATAAAATTTGGTATTTAGTTTATTCGTTATACAAAAAAAATATCTGAATTTAAATAGTTCGTTTCAGTTAGGCCTGTGATTTCGGTTTTTTCGGTTCAAACCGTTCGGTTATTTCGGTTTTTTTATTTTTCAAAATTTTTGCCGAATTAAACCAAAAAATGATTCAGTTCGGTTCGGTTTAAGGTTAGTTCGGTAATTTTTGGTTTAAATTTGGATAAATTCGGTTACTTCGGTTCAGTCGGTTTGGTTAATTAACTTTTCAAAAAATGGGTCATTAAACCCAAAATCTGAAATTGTAAAAAAAAATATTGTGCCGGTTAGAGAAACATATTTGGGCCAAATGGAGAAACAAATTTAGGCCATCTTGTTATTTTCTTTTTTGTCTCGAACATATACATACACAATAATGTGTGTGTATCTCTTTCTTCACGAAGACAGAGAACAAAAGTTGAAATTTCAACTTGAAACGATAAGAACGACGACAGCAGCACGATGACGGTCATTGAAACCAGATCTCGGCAATAAAAATGATAAAGATGATGAGGACAGCGGCTGATGAAGACGGCGACTAACGAAGAAAACTAGGATTTATTTTGAGATTTCGGGTAATCGTTGTACCGAACCGTACCGATGAGAAAACCGATCTCAATCTATATTCTTTCCGATTAGTTATCATCACATAACCGAACCTGAACCGATTTGCCCAAACCTCGGTTCGGTTCGGTAAATACTGTTTGGTTTATATTATCAGGGCTAGTTTCAGTAATAAATACTGAAGTGAAACTAAAATTTAGGGGTTTGCATTTTAACGGAACGAACTAAAGCAAATCGAGTTAACCGAACTCAAAATGATCTAAACCAAACCAAAGTCTATATCTAGACCATTCGATTATGTTTTTTTCTTAATCCAAACAATTCGGTTCAAAACCATAATCGAATGGTTTAGGTATAGATTTTGGTTTACATAAAAGAAACCTAAGGGTAAATCATCATCACTTCATAAACATCTTTGAACTCGAGTAAAACTCTAGGTTGGCGGTCTTCATGACCATATTCTTTAGGGGAGCTTAAGTCAACAATATACTTAATTGAAGTTGAAATTGAACAACCATGAAGTTGAAATTCCAGACCATCTCATTTGGTACATGCAATTTTATTTATATTCCCGTTAAAAAAACATGTATAAGCAAACACCCAAGTTATTGTTTTAGCAGTTTCTCACCATAAATTGTCCCATTAAATCAGTAACTATAGTCATTTTGACATGTTCATAGGGCTTGATAAATCGTTAATTGAACTAGTCCATTCATATCATATTTCTCTAACCTTGTACATGGCCAGAGAGAAAGGATGAGGAGCCACAGTATACATCGCAATCACATAATGCTCTTTGTCCCAGAAGCCTAACAAGGATCATGAAACTTGATCAACTCTATTTCATTATTGATTTGTTTCCTTTTAAAATTTAAACAATGGTTGTTATGTTTAAGACTATATTTTCGTTTGGTATGTGTTTGTGTCCAATTTTTTCTAAGTTGTGTTTTGTTTTTGAAATTTTTAAATGATATTATTTAAACGATTAGCGAGAGTTTCAGATGCTCGGAGGCTATTTGTTTTAAAAGTTTATTATTTCTATAAGCTCCAATAAATTTTATACAATATATGATTTTACTAATCAGAAATGAATAGAGAAAGTATCTTAAAATGTATTATATCATTTTTATAGCTTCAATATTCCAAATCAGTGCAGTTTTGATATGTCAAATATTCAACTTTTGAAGAGAATCGAAACTGCTTACCATATAAAATGAAATCTCTTTTCAAGTTTGTATATTTTAAAGATTTTAATAAAGCAAGAACCCATAGCCACATCTTTAATATTGTTTTAAGCATTTTCATTTTCTCTATTCTTCTCTCATCAAACAAGAATGGCCGATGAAATAAGGAATTGCATTCATGGGATTCTTGATAGAGAATTTTGGCTAAATGCTTAAGAAAGTGGAGAAAGAGGAATGATATTGATAACAACATCGAGATAATCTTCTATGATATTTTTTTAAGTGTAGTTTTATCAGCATATTTTGCTAATTGATCTAATATCATGGTAAGAACTATAATGTAAGTTCAATAACTGATTCTATGTTGTCATATATTTCATGAAAGATGACCAAATTCAAGCAACTATTCCAGAAAATTTATAGATAAAAATTTTCTCCTCTTCACAAAGGGTAGTTTGGAACATATTAACTTCTTCAGAGTTGAAACGGAAACTAAGAGAATGAAAATACAAACTCTAAAGTAAATTAAACTTCTTTTCATCCTACTAAGTCTCTCATTATCTCTTGCGCAGATGACTCACATAGAAAAGTTGTAGCATATCCGTAGTAATTATGTAAGACTCCTAACATGTTCAATTATTTTGTGTTCTAATAATTAGGGGGCTTGAGTTTTTTAAGAGGGTTCAAAAATATATTTTATATGTAGTTATTTTTATTTTACTTACAAACTTTACAAAAAAAATATTAGTCATAAAATTTTAAAAGAAATTGATTTTTAGTAAAAAGCCTTATTAAAATAAATGGAGATGTTATTTCTATTGTTAATTGATTCAACTTGAAAATATTGAAGAACAATTTTGTTTTGGGGTGAAATTAACATTCATTTTGGGTTTTAAAAATTTGGATGATACGATTAACTACATCAATTCCAATTAATTTCGATTAAATTTTTGGTTAAATTTGGGGAACTGATTTTCTGAAAACTCTATTAACTCTCTAATCAAAATGAGATAATGTGATTGGTTGAAACTCAAACAAATCAGAAAGAAAACAATATGATTTAGTTTTGAACATAGAAAACATATCTAACTCATCTTACTAGAGAGAGTTTTGAGTAGCACTGGTCATGTTGTCTTAGGCACGAGATTTTAAACGAGCGATCAAAATGTTTAACAATCTTACATAAAAAAATGTTTGACAATTTTACTGTGGCTACATAAATTTTAACGGAACGAACTAAAGCAAATCGAGTTAACCGAACTCAAAATGATCTAAACCAAACCAAAGTCTATATCTAGACCATTCGATTATGTTTTTTTCTTAATCCAAACAATTCGGTTCAAAACCATAATCGAATGGTTTAGGTATAGATTTTGGTTTACATAAAAGAAACCTAAGGGTAAATCATCATCACTTCATAAACATCTTTGAACTCGAGTAAAACTCTAGGTTGGCGGTCTTCATGACCATATTCTTTAGGGGAGCTTAAGTCAACAATATACTTAATTGAAGTTGAAATTGAACAACCATGAAGTTGAAATTCCAGACCATCTCATTTGGTACATGCAATTTTATTTATATTCCCGTTAAAAAAACATGTATAAGCAAACACCCAAGTTATTGTTTTAGCAGTTTCTCACCATAAATTGTCCCATTAAATCAGTAACTATAGTCATTTTGACATGTTCATAGGGCTTGATAAATCGTTAATTGAACTAGTCCATTCATATCATATTTCTCTAACCTTGTACATGGCCAGAGAGAAAGGATGAGGAGCCACAGTATACATCGCAATCACATAATGCTCTTTGTCCCAGAAGCCTAACAAGGATCATGAAACTTGATCAACTCTATTTCATTATTGATTTGTTTCCTTTTAAAATTTAAACAATGGTTGTTATGTTTAAGACTATATTTTCGTTTGGTATGTGTTTGTGTCCAATTTTTTCTAAGTTGTGTTTTGTTTTTGAAATTTTTAAATGATATTATTTAAACGATTAGCGAGAGTTTCAGATGCTCGGAGGCTATTTGTTTTAAAAGTTTATTATTTCTATAAGCTCCAATAAATTTTATACAATATATGATTTTACTAATCAGAAATGAATAGAGAAAGTATCTTAAAATGTATTATATCATTTTTATAGCTTCAATATTCCAAATCAGTGCAGTTTTGATATGTCAAATATTCAACTTTTGAAGAGAATCGAAACTGCTTACCATATAAAATGAAATCTCTTTTCAAGTTTGTATATTTTAAAGATTTTAATAAAGCAAGAACCCATAGCCACATCTTTAATATTGTTTTAAGCATTTTCATTTTCTCTATTCTTCTCTCATCAAACAAGAATGGCCGATGAAATAAGGAATTGCATTCATGGGATTCTTGATAGAGAATTTTGGCTAAATGCTTAAGAAAGTGGAGAAAGAGGAATGATATTGATAACAACATCGAGATAATCTTCTATGATATTTTTTTAAGTGTAGTTTTATCAGCATATTTTGCTAATTGATCTAATATCATGGTAAGAACTATAATGTAAGTTCAATAACTGATTCTATGTTGTCATATATTTCATGAAAGATGACCAAATTCAAGCAACTATTCCAGAAAATTTATAGATAAAAATTTTCTCCTCTTCACAAAGGGTAGTTTGGAACATATTAACTTCTTCAGAGTTGAAACGGAAACTAAGAGAATGAAAATACAAACTCTAAAGTAAATTAAACTTCTTTTCATCCTACTAAGTCTCTCATTATCTCTTGCGCAGATGACTCACATAGAAAAGTTGTAGCATATCCGTAGTAATTATGTAAGACTCCTAACATGTTCAATTATTTTGTGTTCTAATAATTAGGGGGCTTGAGTTTTTTAAGAGGGTTCAAAAATATATTTTATATGTAGTTATTTTTATTTTACTTACAAACTTTACAAAAAAAATATTAGTCATAAAATTTTAAAAGAAATTGATTTTTAGTAAAAAGCCTTATTAAAATAAATGGAGATGTTATTTCTATTGTTAATTGATTCAACTTGAAAATATTGAAGAACAATTTTGTTTTGGGGTGAAATTAACATTCATTTTGGGTTTTAAAAATTTGGATGATACGATTAACTACATCAATTCCAATTAATTTCGATTAAATTTTTGGTTAAATTTGGGGAACTGATTTTCTGAAAACTCTATTAACTCTCTAATCAAAATGAGATAATGTGATTGGTTGAAACTCAAACAAATCAGAAAGAAAACAATATGATTTAGTTTTGAACATAGAAAACATATCTAACTCATCTTACTAGAGAAAGCTTTGAGTAGCACTGGTCATGTTGTCTTAGGCACGAGATTTTAAACGAGCGATCAAAATGTTTAACAATCTTACATAAAAAAATGTTTGACAATTTTACTGTGGCTACATAAATTTTTTTCAAGATATAACATATTTTTTTTGTAAGATGGAACAACTCTATCTTAACGTTATCCACATATCGCAATCTGATCAGTGACTATCCAACAATATCACAATTTCACAATATATGCGTCTGAGAACACATCGCAAAAATTGCGTTTGGACGATCCAATTCTCCAACCTTTCGGATATCATCAGTAAAAGAAAAAAGTTTATTTGGAATTTTCTCAAATAAAGAAAAAAATCAAAAATAATAAAATGATGACGTGTCATGGCCTATCCCCATCGCTTCTTCTTCTTCTTCTTCTTCTTCACTTCTCCCAACATTTTTCCTTCCTTCCTTTCCTGAAATTTTCCTTTCTCTGAGAAATTGCATTATTAGCTTTTCCGATTTCAAATTCCGCTTAATTCAACGATGCCTTCTTCGTTCTCCAAGCCGGCTTTAGATCCTTCTTCATCGCCTCCACATAATTCTCCTTTGCTCCAAGACAGCTCGGAGGCTGAGCGCCGGCTTCGTGAGGCGGAGGAGAGACTACGCGATGCCATGGCGGAGCTTCAACGTAGACAACGCTCTGCAGCGCGTGGATCTCACGCGGAGCTTTGTGATCACGCTGACGTTTCCTGTGTAGCCAATGCCATAGGCAATCTCTGTCAGAGCTTTCTTCTCTCCTATGGTGTTAGAGTTGGAATCGGAATCCTTCTTCGTGCTTTCAAGCTTGCGAGGGGACATTCTTATTCGTCTCTTCTCGATCTGAAGGTGAGGAAACGGATTTTTGATTGAGATTGTAGAGTCTTACGAGTCTGCTTTAGCGTTTAGCGTTCAATTTGATATGATTGTTTTGAAATTAGAGCCAATGTGTTATTTCATATTTGACTTCAACATTGTATATAAGGCGATTCCAAAATGGTTCAAATCTGTCAAGTCTGACTCTGTTCAAGCTCTACTAATGATGCTCAGAGTCTTGGTATATGTGATTTACTCATACATGAAAATTGGTTGCAGCAACTTGTCTCAGAGTCAGATTTGATAGTTAGGGAAGAAGCTTGTCGTATTGGTCTGCTTTTTGGTGGCTTTACTGGCTCATATCATGCTCTTAGATGTTGTTTGAGGAAGTGGAGAAAGAAAGAGACGCCATTGAATTCGTAAGTTTTTATTGTTTTGTGTTTTTTATGTTTTATGCTTCTCCTGTATGCTTTGCTTGTGCATAATGCATGAAAAAGTATTATTCCTTATTATGACTTTGATTAAGGGTGGAGCAGAGTTTTAGCAGGTTCAATTGCGGGTTTGTCTGTCTTGGCTTTAGATGATTCCAACCAGCGCCGTACGCTTGCTCTGTATCTGTTGGCTAGATTAGGCCAGGTATATCTAATGGTCATAACATTGTCTGTCATATGAGTAAATATCACATCACAGATGTATGTTTGGGAGTTCTGATCTTTCTTCTTTTTTAATAGGCGGCTTATAATTCTGCAAAGTCAAAGAACAAGTTCCATCTTTGGGGAAGCCATTGGAAACATGGAGATTCGTTACTCTTTTCTCTTGCTTGTTCCCAGGTAATTGAGATTCTTCCTGTTCCACTGTTCTGAATACTAGTGGTGGAAGCGGTATTAGATGTTAAAGTATATGTGATCCATGTGATATTTTTTCGTTTCATCTATTGACTTGTTGTAGTGTGGAAAAGAAAAAAGCTTTTTGTGTATTATACATAATTTTCTGTAATATGATTTAGTTGTGATGATGATCAGCAAGCTAATTTTGTTGTGATGAGGTTGGTGCAGGTCATGTATGCCTTTATAATGCGACCTGAAACCTTGCCAAAATCATATAGAGAATTTATTCAGAAGACTGGTCCAGTGGCAAGCCCTGTCTACCAGGCAGTAAGAGAATGCTGCAGAGGTGGTCCAATTGATGTAGCCTCTTTATCAGCCTATATATCTAGTAAAAACAAAGCTAGTGACGTGAAAGTGGAAGAGTTTGCTTCCATCATTCCTTGTTCAGCTATTCATCCAAACACTAACTCGTGTCTGGCCCAAAATGCTAATGCAATGTCAGCTACATTCAAGAAAACATTTCCATTGTACTTCTCTCTTACATTTGTCCCATATGTTTTTCTACACCTACAAAAGGTAAGGCTTTTAGAATCCTATGGTTTATGCTTTAGTCAGACATAATATTTTATTCTCTAATGACATACCTACACTTTCAGTTCATGGCTTCTCCTTACCGGACATCGTGGAATGCAATCAGAGATTCAGTTAGATCAACTTCCTTCTTGTCTGCTTTTGTCGGGATTTTTCAGGTAGCTGGTTTTTTTACATTTGATCATCACACTTAGTTTACTAAAACAATTCCCAAATGTATGTGCCTAAATACGTCTTTCCATTTTTGCATTAGGCTTTCATATGTACACACAGAAAAATTGCATCTACGGACCACAAGCTTGTTTATTGGTTTGCGGGTGGTGTAGCAGCCCTTTCAGTTATGCTTGAGAAAAAACCGAGACGCTCTGAGCTTGCTCTATATGTCCTTCCCCGAGCAGGAGATTCTCTGTGGGAGATACTAATTAACCGCCACCTTCTTCCCGATATTAAAAACGCAGAGGTACAACACAAATCACGGTGCTTATTTCCAACTTTCTTCTCCTTTTAACAATGGAACTGATGTTTTATCTAACCAATGGAAACAGGTGGCTTTATTCTGCGGATGTATGGGAGGAATTATGTACTACCTTGAATATGAACCAGATACAATGGCTCCATTTCTGAGGGGACTCATCCGTCGGTTTCTCGCTAGTCAAATAAGCAATCCTAGTAGCAAAATCCGTAATAGTACTTCCTATACGTATCTCCAGACTCTCGATGCGTTGAAGGAACCGAAAACGCAGCAGGAGAGCCGAGAAGGAGAAGCTCCTAAAGCTGAAGAAAAGTATAACTTGGAGGCAATTCCTGGTCTTTAGAAGCAGAAGCTATCCGATACTTTCAACAGCTGTATTAGCATCTGACTTTGGAATTGAATCGAACCAAAGAGGACCCTTTTATGGATCATGATTTTGATTGTGTTGTTTCAGGAACCCAGAAGACAAGGGTTCATCCACACAGAAAACTTAAGAAATTGAAATTATTTGTTTGTAGGGTTTAGAAGTCTTTTACTCTCTTCCCGTAATACCAATAACTGTATCTTCTTTATTTCAATGAGAAGTTTCAGAATGGAGAAGATTTATCAAGTTTCGGAAACCTTTTTTTAATTCATACCAACACAGTGTTGAAACTTGAAACAGATATGTAAACAGTTTCACAACTATGGATTCTTAAGTCGGTAAAAGCGACACAAGTTTTCTCTATATATACCTTTTTCTTTTGTTAGAATCTTGTTATAGTCTTTATGTCCTTGTTCGAACTCACTTTACACAAAACACACTTTTTTTTTTTGTAAGTTCCATAATGTTAAATCCTCATCACCATGTGAAAACAGATGGAGATAAAAGTCAACTCGTCTTAAGATCTTGACTTGGTCTTTTGATCCTCCTACCCAAAACTTATTATATTACTCAAAACTGTTACATTTTTGTCTCTATTGGTCGGAGCACTCATGGTCATGGCTTAGCACATACGATGGTTACAACTCAAAAGTCGTAAGAGTTAAAATGGTCTACGGGTCAAAAAATCCAGATTTAAATGAAAAGATATTATGAAAACCACACTGACACTTGTAAGCATTTGTTCCATTTAAGGAATTAGTCATATCCTACGAAGTCAAATGTCATTAAGGATTTTGTAATATAATAATTTCAAGCGATTGTTGTGATGATACACACCTTCAATATTGTATATTGTATATTCAAATCTCTCTCTCTCTCGGTCTTCTTCATCATCACAATAATGAATGCTTTCGAGACTCATTTACCGAAAGAGATCGTGCCTGATCCCAGGCGTGAAGAGTATGTCATCGCCGGAAAGATTCTCCGGCAACGGTCAGTTTTTGACTTGGACAAAGACGGTTTTAGCCCTCTCCATACGGCAGCAGCAGCCGGACAAGTAGAGACTGTGAGGGCAATCTTGGGGATTGATAAGAAGCTTTGCAGAGTAAAAGACAGCGAGGGAAAGACACCACTCCATGTAGCAACTATGAGAGGCAAAATCGATGTGATCAGAGAGATTGTAGCATGCTGCGTTGATTGTTTTGAAGACGAGACCGTTCAAGGTCAAACTGCTTTGCATCTTGCTGTTCTGCACCAAGAGATCGGTGCGGTTATAGCCATTGTTGAGTTGATCACAGAGGCGAATCAATTTGACGTGTTGAGCAAGACAGATGAACAGGGCAACACAGCTCTTCATCTTGCGACCTGGAGAAAAAATCGCCAGGTAAACATAAAGCGATATGTTGCGGTTAAATAGTTTTTTCGAACCGAAAAAAAAATATGTATTTCTCCTGCCTACAGGTGATTGAAGTGTTGGTTCAGGCAATACCAGAAGAGTTGAGGACATTTGAGGTGAATAATATGAACAAGATGGGTCTCTCTGCACTGGATTTGCTAGTTATGTTTCCGAGTGAAGCTGGCGATAGAGAAATCTATGAGAAACTCATCGAAGCTGGAGCTCAAAGAGGGCGAGACGTTGGTACTACTAATGACGCGAGAACCATTTCGACATCCACATGCCGAAAAGAGTCTCAAAGCCACAAAGATCTTGTTAAGTATTTCACTTTCAAAAAGCACAGAGACTCACCATCAGAAGCACGTAGCGCGTTATTGGTGGTGGCTTCACTCGTCGCCACAGCCACGTTTCAGGCCAGCTTGACTCCACCAGGTGGAACCTGGCAAGATAGCTACATACCTACTGATCCCAAGAACACAACGAGTGTGAATACTAAAACTCAGCAAGCTTATATAGCAGGGCAATCAATAATGGGAACCTATAATGGAGTTGCTTTCACTTTGTTTGTCTTCTTTAACACAATTGGGTTTTCGGTTTCACTTTCTATGCTCAACATTCTCACCCTCGGGTTCCCATTGCGATTCCAGCTTCAGATCTGTTTGATGGCTATGTATTTCTCGCACAACACAGCCATGACCAGCGTTGCACCTGATAATGTCAAGCTTTACTGCATTCTCATCACATCCATCCTCTCTGCAGTCACCCCGGTTTTTATGAGGTTGTTTGAGAAGCCTATTGGCATGCTCGTGCAATTCTGTAAGTCCACGTTACAGAAAATCTGTTGATTTTCTTAATTCCTACACTACAGCATATTTTCATGGAGACGTTTTGTAATATATAATAGCCAGTTTAATATCTCTACCTTTTCCCCAATCACAAGGACCTGTTTGTTGCATTGTAGAGAAATCAAATCACCATTGTTATTACGAATGATATCATGATTTTTGAAGAAATATAATGTGGAAAAACCCAAAGAAAACAGATAAACTCACGCTTCTATGTCATTAAAATTGCATACCTGATAGGTCTTTGAACACAGAGAAATTATTCATCTGGGTGTTTACATATTTTGTGTATTTTGTTTCCTATCTTACACTCGATCCCACAAAACTTAGAGGTGAAGATACGATTCTGCACACAACCACCAGCTCTAAGCTTCCTCAGTTCCCCGTCAACAGCTACCTTTATGGAAGTTCTAATATCACCCAACGCCCAGACCAAGGATATATGTGGCCGCGGATTCTAAAGGAAAAATTGAAGCAGACATGATAGGTTAAGTGTTGGTGACGTTGACTATATTTGCTAAATAGTAGATACCATCAAGCAAACTAGCTGTAAAATACTATATAGAAAAGCAAGTGGAACCTTATAAAACTCTGGCAGATTGTGAAGCCTGTAAACTTCATTAACAGCATCAATTTGCTTAGTTATCTGAATTAAAAATTCAAGAATCAGTGAAATATTTAACATAAAGATACAGAGAATGCAAAAAGCTAACATCCAAGGTAACTCATGTTGTATAACATACCTCAGATAGTCCTGAAGTGGAGATTTCCAAAGAAAGGAAAGAGCGAGTACAGTCGTCATTCACAAAGACTTCCCACTTATTAAAATCGATCAAATATCTGTCGAAAATGGAACAGAAAACAATTCACATCCCCCATCGTGTTTGGTTCATACGGTAGACAATTAATGATCTTACTTACCTCTTTTGAAACTGAAGCTTTTGCCGAAGCATAGAAACCATTGAGTTAATTTGATGAACACGTAGAGGAACGCTCCTTCCCAAACTTATATGGAATTCTCTTCCCAAGGCATGCTCGAACTTCTGGTCATCCTTGCATAAAATGCTGAGTGGAACATCAGCCTCCACCAAATGAAGATTAGGAACAACTGATGCAACCCTCTTTAAAAAACAAACAATCTCCTTCTTCGGCAATACAGGTATAATAACTATAACCCAAAAGCAAAATATACCCTAATTAAGAGAGAAAGACAAGTAATAATAATACACTTCATCAATAGTCAATACATTCGCAAACACCACACACTTATACTAGTTAGCAAGAACATTGATAGAATTTCGCTGCGATTTCTAAGGAGTATTATATCATTGCATGATCTAATCAACCACTGCTGCAGTGGAATACATAATCTGAGCACCAATAAGGTTTTGCATTATATTCTCTTTAAGATAGGCAGATCCAAAATTCTTCCTTTTTTATCTCATTATACAAGCACCTAATAATACGATTGTTTCCACTATAGATCATTACAAGCACTGAAAGAGTGACCAAAGCTTCAAGAATTGCTTCTTTTTTTTTTTTAAACATTCATCAGCTACTTACAACAGCTTGCTCTAAGCCTTTCACACTAAAACAACCACTCTCACTTAAACAATTCAAGAACCTAATAAGAATCTCAAAATGTTAAAAAAGTTTTTTTTTAACGAAATGAAAATGCAAAAGCTCGAATTCTGAAATTTGATTACCAGGAATGTAAACGTGCAAGGCGTAGTTTCCATCGACATGAGGAAAGTTCCTTACTCGAATCCCAGGCTCTGTTGAGTAGAAATCCAGCGAACCTTCAAGTTCAGAGATAAATAAAAAAAACGTGATGAGATCAATTCGTATGAATCAGATTGAAGAATGAATCAGAGTAATAATTCGTGAGTATCTCACCTGTGGATACGATGGAATCGAGAAGCTCAAGTGGCGGAGGAGGCAAAGAAATGAACTCCTCCTCGTGCTTCTCAGTGGTTGATTTCTCGCCGGAATTTAAAGTATTGGAAGTCGCCGGAGTTAGATCATCGGTATCGGAGTCCGATGAAGCGTCTCCGTAGGAAGCTCTCAACGCTTCCATTGGCCCGTAAATTAGAAAAAACAAAGACGAGCAAATGTGATATTTCAATCCCAATCCAAACCAAACCGAAATAACCATTTCCAAACCAGATTGAACCAAACTAATTTTTAAATTGAACCGAATTTATCGGCGAGAAAACAAAATCGCCCAATTCTGAATCTTCTAACGGGCTAATAATGGGCCTCGATAAAAAAAAAAAAAGAACTCCACCGAAGACCTAGCAGAACCCTAATTACGTTCCCTATAAGTAGTAGTTAGCAATCGCAGATCATATCATCAGTTCTATCTTTTAGGTTTTCTCCATTGAAAAGCTTCTTCTCATCGATTTTTTTTTTTTATGGTTGTTTAGTTTTATGATCCTTTAGTTTTATGATAAATATCTAATGGAGAGAGAGTTGGCAGAGATGACTCGGAAATTTCAAGCTCAACAGACCGGAATGAGTCGTTTCTTCTTTAATTGGAGATTCGTTTCTGTGTCGATAATCCCGCTGAACTGAGCCTTCTCTCTCTCTCTGAATTTGTTTTTCTTTCTGGTTTGATTTCGTTTTACGATTCTGGATTTTTTTCGGGAAACTGATTTAAAGATTGATTTTGTTTTACAAGTTACATGATTTTCTGAGAAAATTGTATTTTTTTGTTTTAAAATCGGATTATGTTTGATGATGGTGATATTGGAGATCACGATGAGGATATACAGCTCCCTCTTCTGATATAGCTGAAGAAATTTGCTGGCAGAATCGAACCTAAATCACTAGCCACTACTGAGTGATCTCCTTAATTAATTTTCAAAAGTTTTATTTGTTTTTCTTTTAATTTCAATTTTAGTTAAATCATTGGAAACTTATATTAAACGGTGATAATGATGAAGCAAAATTAATCTAATCCAACACTTGATCTGAGTGATGCTCTGTGCATCCCAAAGTGAATGTTACCACTGTTTAGCTTCTGAATCTAAAACCCAACTTTAATTACTTATAATATGAAAGTTTTGTTCATTATTCATTTCTAGATTTTCTATATAAGGACAACTATGGCCAATGTTGCAATGACGCCTGATTAGATTCTAATTCCCCTGACCATCAAATGCGATCATAGCCTTAAAATCATCGGCTTTTCAGGAGAATTGATTTCTAATTAGGCGTATTTGAAACATACATGTTTGATACAATGATATCATGTTTGGACTGTGGGTTTTTATGGGATTAAAAATGTGATTTCTTGTAATTTGCTAGGTATAATTTGAAAACATGATTGGACAGTCCGATCTCTATCGGAAAAAATGTATTTGACACTTCCAAATCTATTATCATTATTAGAACAAATGATTGGACATTGCCAAATAATGGATGAAACAGGAAAATGATAAGCTTCTATTTGAAATTTGCGTCAATAACACCATACGACGAAACAATTCATTTCTATTTTTTGTTTTATTAGTTTTCTCACATGAGAAATTAGTTTCGGAAGAAAATACCTTTATCCTAATGTTAACGTATTTATTCGACAAATAATAGATAAAGTATCGATAATGTATATGTTAACATGATATATATTATGATATACTGATAAACATAATAACATATAAATTATCCATAAAATTTGCACTCATTATTCATCAGATTAATACATTAATATGTTCAGAATATATTTTATACCACGATAAACAATAATTTAGATGTTTATCCATATATATTAGATGGTATAATATTTTTTCTCATGTTAACAACACAGTTTCCGTTGATGATACAACCGATAACAGTTTAACATTTTTGATCGGTAAATAAATATTTAACCGTTAATTTTGCGTATGGATATAGTGGAAATTTTCACATGTAACAGTATAATAAACGGTGTCATAAGAGAGATTTAATTTTTTGTTCCTCTCATGCTATACTTTATAATTACTCTTGAAATTTTCAATTTAGCAGTTTCTTTCTCATGTCCGGAAATTTTAAAATTCGTAGGAATCGATCCCTTTATTTAATTAAAGCTATCCTTAAACAACACCAAAAGAGGGTTTTTATCTATAATAAATTTTGAAAATTTTCTAACATTTCAAAGAGACATACAATAATTATGTTTCAAAACGGGCCTTAACGGGTCAACACAAATTTAATGGTACTCAGGGATTGATTGGTTCATCCGTAATTACCCGCAAATGTTGCGATTACAAATGGTCGCGGATGCAAGCGTTTACAACAATCATGCAAATCGCTTTGAACCGCTTGTATTCCTTCTATTTCAAAAGCTCCTTCCAGCCAACATTTGCGGTTGCGGTTGGTTACTTTTTTTTACAAAAAATCTATAATACTAATAAAAATTTACAAAAAAAAAAAAAAAAAAAAAATTTATATCTCTTATCAAATATTATAATATTAGAATCTTAAATACTTTATAAAAATATAAAAAATATATTTTTAACCTTATTTATTTTGTAATTTATTTAGAATTAAATTTTATTATATTAATATAATTTTTTTTTTCTTATAGAAATTATATGTTGTAAGTATATTTGATATATTTTATATTAATCTGTAATCGCAACCGCTTCCAACTAGTCATAAACTTTCCGCAAACGCACCCGTTTTTTATTTTTAAAACCAGTCGTGTAAATCGTTTAATATCGCTTATAACCATAACCGTCCGCTTACGCAAACTTTCGCACCCACAACCGCAATCGCTGCATTTAAACCAGTCGAACCTTTAGACAAGTCGATTATTTATCGTTCAGGGCCATTTGACGGTAGGCTGATAGGGCCATTTGAAGGTCGGGTGATAACAAATAAAAACTGTTGCATATTACAAATATATACTACCTTTTTTTTTTTTGTCAAACGGATACTTCCATTAAAACTTAATCGGTTACACATAAGATAGACATCATTGGACAAACCCAAAGTGCATAAACATAAACTAGAGCGATCAAACCGACCAAGCGATACAAGGATAGATACACAAACTTAACAAAGTTTGATGATGCGTAAGAGAAGTCGACATAGCGATTAAAGATGGACTCTAACAAAAGATAAACAAAATTTAATCCAACTTTTTCAAACGGCTTGAGGGTAGTCACTTTGCCATGTGATTTTGAAACAAAATTCACTACCTCGGTTCTCACCGGAATGAGTTCCGTTGCATCTTCCGGTCCCGTATAGACTATCACACAAGAATGCAAAATGGTAGAGAAGCTCTTCAGAGCAAATTGCAGGGAAGGTTCACCTCTCAAAAGGAGGGAAATTATGGTGATAGATCTCTCTTCCGAAGAAGAGGAAAAGGTAGTAAATTTCTCCATGGAGGAGGCAGCTCTTAAAGAGAAAAAGACATGGCGATTTCTCAAGCCAACTTCCGAGATGAAACTAACCCAGAGTGTATCAAACAAAGATACATGCTTAAGGTCGAGTGAATGTTAGATAATCAGGTCTTGAACTAAAAACGACACACATAATAATAGGAGTCTTCGGCCCGTTATGAGAGTGTATGTTCAGCCCAAAATTAGAATTAACCAAATGAAGCTTAAAAACGGACATGGGCCTTGATAAAATAGGTAATGGGCCATCACCTTTGTAGATAGGCCAAAAGGAGAAAACAACTGGGCCGAATTTGAGCAGGCCCAAACGACCAAACCCTATCTTCCTCTTTGCAGCGCTGTTTAAGTTTTCACTGTGGCGGCTGACCTCCGACAAAACTGGGATCGGACCAGAAGTAACCTTTGTCGGCGGAAATGGCTTCAAGGCGAGTAAAGGCGGTGAGATCTTCAACCAGCAAGCCAGCTTGGTGGAGGATTGGATCTGAGTAAAGTATTCCAGATCCAAGTGGTTGAAAATCAACTGGCTACGTGAGACTCCAAGCCAAGGACCGGTCTTCGGAGAATCAAATGTGGGAGATTTACTAACAATGGACTCAAGGGCGAGCAAGATGATGGAGCTTCTTCGTGGATTGCCCAAAAAGTGATCAGATCCAGGAGTTGTTCGTCGGAGTTCAGAAAATGAGAGCATGGAAGTCGTCGACCGAACAGTTCCCGGAAAAGAAAGATGAAAATGGCCGGAACTTAAATAGAAAAATCGGAAAGAGAAACATAGTAGAAGAAAGGAAAAATAAGCTAGAGAAAATGAGAGACAACACAAGAGGAAATCCCGACGCCGGCGAGAATCACCTCCGCCGGCGCCGAAAACCATTGTCGGAAAACGGTTCTCGATAGTTATACCTCCGCCGGCGCCGAAAACCATTGTCGGAAAACGGTTCTCGATAGTTATGCCTGGGAGCTTTTTCAATTTGTTTCTCTCGAGATAAATTTGTTCTTTGTTATTTTTTGGTAAATATATACTACCTTATGACGTAGTAAGATCCTCGAATTGTTCTCTCTCTCGTTTAACCTAGAGCCGCCGCCAGCCTATTCGTGATCTTTGCTTGGAGACTGATGTCCGGTGGCTCACATAGCGCCGGCGTCGGTCTCCCTCTCTTTGTTTCTTCTTTGTTTCTCCTTTTCCTGTTTCACTTATAATTGTCAACGGTGGAGAGCTCCTGCAACGGCGACAGATCTAGGTTGATTCGGAGGGAAGATGGACACGCCGGTATAACTCAAGGCTGGTGTGGGGACGTTGGCGCCGGACCAGTTGCGGTCAACGGTGTGACCCTGTTTACAAACGTCTATGTCCTGTTTCATCTTACCTCTGTTCCTTCTGCCAGATCTGAATTTCTCCAGTAAAGGTTGTATCTTCCTCTTTCTTTCTTTGAGGGTCCGTTGGTCTAAGTGTGGATGGAGCTTTTGGCTGGAATTGGTTCTTATCTAGGTTCAAGTTTTGGTGAGTCCGTTTTTGTCTGATCCTTGTTCTTCAGCTTCCTCGCTTCGTAGTGTTACCTTTGGAGTCTCGCCGTTTTCGATCTGTTGTCCTTCTCAGTTTGCTGGGTTTGGCTTCCGCGGTGTGGTTCGTATTCGCTCCTTGTCTCTACGCTTCAGATTGGATCGTGTCTGATCTTTGTTTCAGGTATCTTTCGAGGCTTCAGAGTCGTTGCAGACTTGGCCGCATCCGACAGATTGTCTTAGGTTTGTGCTTGGGGCTTTTTGGTTGGGTTAGGATACCTTGGTCTCTCAAATTGTGTGGTACCCTTGATACGCTATAGGAGGTCTCCGTTATCTTTGGTTGTTTTGCACAACTTCCACGGTAATTTGTTGTCGAAGGTCTGCTGGAAGTGTTGATGGTTTGTGGGATTTGTGTATCGGCCTTCTCGGATTTTGTCATCTCTGCTTTGCTTTAGTTTAAGATTCTAAGTTCCCTTTAGTCTTTGGGGTATTAGTTTGTCTTTTGGCTTAGTCTCCGAAACTTTAAACTTTGGTCTCCGATTTTTCTGTTTAGTGTTTTCTTCGGCTTTTTGTTAGTTTTCTCTTGGTTGTTTTAGTATTTATAGGTGTAAGTTATCCTCTTCACCTAGCTAATCAACCTCTTGACAAAAATCAAGGTTGTTTGTAATTGTGTTTATCTATTAAATCGTAACATTCAGATGAAAAAAAAAAAAAAAATGACGTAGTAAGATCTTGACTAATCAAAGTTTTGACAACAACAAAAGAAAAAAAGAAAAAAAAGTAAGTTATAAAAACATAAAAACCGTTAATTCAATTATTCTAACAAAATTGTATGAACTTGTCCATCATCAACAACACAGTTCAGTTTTTTTGGAAAAATCATTTACAGATCTCCAATTTCTTCATTTTATGTCGGCGAAAGTAACCTTCCTATAATGATAATTGAATAAATCGTTAAAATCAAAGATATTTTTGAACTTCAAAAAGAAAAAAGAAAAAAACATAAGTCAGATCTTTTGCTCTCTTTTTTTTTTCCCTAAATTTCAAAAAAGAAATAAAAATAAAATCAAAGGCGTATAAGAATTTTTTGTTTAGGGAACGTCGGTGAAACCCCTCACGAAGCCGACTCCACATACGATTCCTTACTTCCACGTTACAGTTTTCGTGGTTCTGTTCTGCTTCCGTTTCCTTCTCTAACAAGTCTACTTCTTCATTTCCACTTCCACAGTTTCTACTGTTACCAAATCCTATCCTCATTTATTTTCCCACCACTTTTTTTTGTCCTTTTCTGATCCACCACTCAAAATTGGGTGTTTGGAGCTGTGTTTGCTATTGTAATTGAATCTAATCTGATCGAATTTGATCGCAATTTGGAAAAAAAACAAAAAAACAAAATAAAAACGTCGCCGTTTATTTAAAACCTTTAGATCCCATGGATAAGCACGAGGAAGAAGACGGTGTTTGCTCGGCGGAATCTGTCGATGGAGGAAGCCTTGACCTTTGGAGTTGTAAGAATTCTGATTCTTCTTCCGCTGATCACCTCGTCGTTATGGTCCATGGGATCTTAGGAAGGTACAAAAAAAAAAAAAAAAAAAAATTAGCCAATTCCCTAAATTTGATATAATTTAATGCTTTTTTATTTTATGTATACAATTTGAGACGAGAAACTATAATGTTATTTCCTTAAATTTGATTATTTCAGTACTGACGATTGGAAGTTTGGAGCTGAGCAATTCGTTAAAAAGCTGCCAGATAAAGTATTTGTTCACTGTAAGGAGATGATGATGACTTTGTCTTTTTTTTTGTTCAATGATTAGTTTAGTAAATAGTTTTAGAAAGAAAATTGCAAATGGGAATTATTTTCCTTTTTTTTATTGTAATAGTTTTATTTCTTGCTCTTATTGGGTCTGTGTTGCTTAACTGTAATGCTTATATTGTTCCCATTAGATTTTTATGATCGTTGCTGTTTTAAGCAGGTAGTGAAAAGAATGTGTCTGCGCTTACTTTAGATGGTGTGGATGTAATGGGTGAACGTCTTGCATCTGAGGTATATAGCATTACAAACTTCCTTTATTCAATTAACATTTGTGTAGTTGGGCTCTGTTTGATGTAACAAAATGTTATTTCAGGTTCTTGAAATTATTCAAAGTAGACCGAATATTCGTAAAATCTCCTTTATTGCGCATTCTTTGGGAGGGCTTGCAGCAAGATATGCAATTGGGAAACTGTACAAGCCTGCTAATCAGCAAGACTCGTTAGGGGACAGTAGTGAAGGGCCTCCTGAAGGTACTATATGTGGATTAGAAGCTATGAACTTCATTACTGTAGCTACGCCACATTTGGGTTCCATGGGTAATAAACAGGTAACAACGGTGCTTATGTTCGTTCATGCATAGTCTATTTGTTGTTGTGAGTTGTTTTATTAAATCGTCTTTACAAAAATTTCATTGCATAACATTATTCTGTTGAATACAAAAAACATGACTCCTGTGATATCTTGCTTAAAGTAGTCATATATATAAGATATAACTGACACTTTGTTATTTTCATCCAGGTTCCGTTTCTCTTTGGTTTTTCTTCCATTGAGAAAGTTGCAGGTCTTGTTATCCACTGGATATTTAAGAGAACGGGCCGCCACCTTTTCTTGAAAGATGAAGAAGAGGGAAAACCTCCCCTGCTTCGACGCATGGTGGAAGATACTGGTGATTGTCATTTCATGTATGCCAGTCTATGAACCCTTTGTCATATGTTAGTTCACCTAACCATGCCTTGAAGATGTTCTCACTAGAATACGTTTTCCTCTATTTCAGGTCCGCACTGCGTGCCTTCAAAAGGCGGGTGGTTTATTCAAATGTCAGCCATGATCGTATCCTCTATGTGCGTTGCTATTAGTAATGTGATCTTTAGCATGTGCTGTTACATTTGTTTTCCTTAACTAGATCTGAATAGATATTGTTGGCTGGAGGACGGCATCTATTAGACGTGACAGTGAATTGCCTAAGGTATCTGAGTCTGATTGGATTATACTTCATTTGGTCCAGGAATTTAAGATGGTGGTTCTTTGATAGTGGAATAATTTCTTGTTTACCAGTGGGAAGATTCTCTGAACGAGAAGTATCCTCATATTGTGTATGAAGAACTCTGCAAGGCATGTGATGTTGAGGACATACCAGAAGGCGAGAATCATTCAAACGACATAGAAGGTTAGCTTGCACTTGATGATGTACTGCCCGTTGAAGCATTTATCAGTTCTGTTGTAGAACTTATTACTTCTCTTATTTATATTTCTATGTTCTATGCTTAAGATCTCATTAGCTGGTAAGTGAAGTTAAGTGTTCAATACAAACAATTCATGTATAGTGCTTCTGCTTTCTTATTTACATATTCAGCATGATGCTTTTAATAACGTAGTGCCTTTTTAATTTTGCAGAAGAAATGATCAAAGGCCTCTCCTCTGTGTCATGGGAAAAAGTTGACGTTAGCTTTCACAGTAGCAGGCTGAGGTTCGCTGCCCATAGTGTTATACAGGTCTCTCACTCTCTCCTGCCAAATATCCTAAGATATTACATTTGTGTATCCTCCCTCCTAAGGGTTTTAACTGCCTCTTCTCTTGACTTTTCGTTGTTATAAGCTTGAACAATAACATGGTGTCTATTCATTCTTATTAAATTAATCTTCTAGTAAAAACATGAAGTCTAAGACTAAGAGCTGTATTATGCCGTTTACAGGTTAAAAACGAAATCATGCATATGGAAGGAGCAGATGTCATAGAGCATATCATCGATCATTTCCATGCCTAAATCAGTAAAATTCATCATCCAAGAGTCTGTTACACGATAACTAAGGACTCATGTTTCTTATAGGTAAGCAACAATTTTCCAGTTGGCCGTTTATATGTCACGTAGGTGTTTACACTATGAAATCATCGCATTTTCTCTGTGTTTTGCAGGTAGCTAGAAGTCTATTATGACCAATTTACTTTATACATGGTCTTAGCAGCAAAGGAAATCATGTTCAATTCAATTGTCTCATGTATTCACGGGTATTATGCAGTGGAAAGTATAAAACAAAGTACTTAAAATGGAATTTTTGTGTCTATGTATATACGTTCTACTTATAAGAATTCCTACTGAGTTGGAGTTGTCACGTGATAATCAACGTCTTAAGAGCCAAGGTGAAGCACCAAAATGCAATCAATACTCTTTATCTTCAGTATTCCCCTTTGGTTGTTTCCTTTGATTTGGTGACTTAGAACAGTCAAGGTAATCTTGTCATGTTGTAAGATGTGAACATGTTATGATCTTAGCATCAAGTACATCTGGAAGCAGAAGCTCTGGTGGAGCTGTTCGGTTGACAAATGATGGCTTAGTTGTTTTATAATCGTATTGAACTCTATCTGTCTTTGGCATTCGGTATCTGCTGTCCGGACATTGAAATGATCTACCGAGGACATGTTTCTTGGTTTAGGATCTACTTAAGTTGCCTTACTGTCTTTTGTACGCCAGTTCAATGGATATCTTCAGTATAACATGTGTGTGTGTGTTTTATACATACATATCATCCGTACGTGAATTGATACTTTTGAATATCCAACAGAGAAGGAGAGGATTTGGGATCTGAAATGGAACTCTGTTGTTGATTGAAGACCCTCCTGCTTTGTTGCTGTAAAACATGTTTTTAGCTTAGTTAAATGGGTTCAATGTATTGTGATGATGGAGATTCTGGTGGTTCCAAAGTAATTTTTTTGTAGGATCCTTCAGCCATGGAATGGTTTGTGTGTACTATACAAGATTGTTTTTTCCGAAATGTGGATATCTTGTTCTCTGGTTCTCTTAAAGGTAGGTTCAGCTTGTCGTGGAGTCGGTTTGTAATATGTTATCAATAGCCAGTGGGTTAGCCGTTATCGAACAATATGCTGCAATCTTATCAGCCTTCTGTTTTATGGTGAAATTTATAGGGTTAAAGCAAGGTGCATCTTCATGTGGATGTCTGTCCTTCTAGACGGCGACACAAGTCATCGATTCATGGCCATCAGTTATATTCCAGTGGCTCATTAGTATGTTCTTGTAAGTTAACTTCCTTTTTGTTGTATAGAAATTGTCATCATCTTGAACTTTGTATAAGGAAGAGTAGAAAAAATTGCATTTAAGAAGAATAAATGAATATAGCAAAGTATTTACAATTCACTCCGTGAGGAGTTTTGAACACAACTCTAAAGATTGATTTAAGTTCTATTTATTGTCATCTTCTTGGTCTTTTGCTTGTGTATGATATATATGATTCGAAGTAGATGATGTCACCTAATGT
Source organism: Barbarea vulgaris (assembly GCA_963667165.1). NCBI lineage: Eukaryota > Viridiplantae > Streptophyta > Magnoliopsida > Brassicales > Brassicaceae > Barbarea > Barbarea vulgaris. The sequence goes on along the minus strand of OY763894.1, from coordinate 7,741,741 downwards.
TGGAATTTTCCCAGTTTGACCCAGAAGCTTATGTAAGCACGAGTTTAGAATATCCAAGAGATGGATAAGGAGATAAAGGAGGCACGGAGAATATTCCCATCTCTTTACTGTCTGCTCCGTCCCAAAACATCCAACTTGACGGCGTTAACGGAACTTCTGCCTCTTCCCTCTTCACAGCTTTATGGCTGCTCAGGTGGCTTTCATCTTCTGTTACTTGTCTCTTCCTCTTTCCTTTTAAAGACAGAGTCTTGTTGTGGTTGTTGTTTTCACCTAAGTCCTCGTACTTGCCTGCTTCGAGTGGGAAGTTAAGAATGGCTTTGCTTCCTCGTAGTTTAAAAGCCGCCTTGTCATAAGCCCTTGCAGCTTCCACTGCTGTGTCAAAAGTCCCTAACCAAACACGAACACCTTTCTTGTTTGGGTCTCTGATCTCAGCCGCATACTTACCCCACGGTCTTCGCCTCACACCTCTGTAATGCCTCTGGTCATCCTCTTGAACCACCAGTGCAGTAGTAGGAACTGCAATGGTGGCAAGAGGTGGCTTGCGTTGGCTTAGAGTGGAGATGGTACAGTGGTCGATGGTTGAAACGAAGGTCTCTAAGGAAGGGAAATCGGTAAGGAGGTGTTGGGTTATGAGATCTAAAGCTGTTTGGTCTTGTTCTTGTTGTTGTTGATATGAAGAAGCCATAGATGATATTGCAGTCTTTTTCTATATGATTGTTGTTTTTGATTTTTGATTGTGGGTTTTGGTTTTTGAGATTGGAGGGTTATATAAAAGTAGGAAGTGAGGGGTTTCGTAGTTAGCTTCTTTGGTTGGAGATAGGAAGGATCGTTTTCAATTATTTTGACTTGTTTAGTTCAACTGTCCTTGTAGAGTGTGGCAAGTGGACTTCAAATATTATTATTTTAAAATAAGAAAAGAGAGATTTTGTGGAATTTGTCTTTTTCTGTGAGGGGCCATCATGAATAAAGCTACTGTCTATTTCCAGGCTTGTTCATATCCTAGACACAAGTTTTAAAATGGTTTTATTAGAGAAATTTGATAGAAAAAAATTGACACTTGCTTTTTTTTTGTTTTTTTTTTTAACTTTTATGCGTACAAGTTTAAATATATTTTTGGAAAGGTGGATGCACGAGTGTGAGTCCACTTGCCTGTTTTAGACAATTTCTCTGTGTAGGATTTTCGTTTTTGGTGGATTATATGATTGGGTCATTAGAATTGCTCTTTTGGTTCAGGACCACTTTAAATTGTTGCCTCATTTTCTTTTGTACTCCAGTTCAATGGTTGTCTTCAGTATAACGTGTGTGTACATACATATTAATATTGTACTCTGTTTACCCGAGTTTTCCACAAACCTAAAGTATAGTCACATATATATATAACATACAATTGACATTTGCTTTCTTGAAACATGGAAATCTGTTTGTAAAACTAAAGTACCTGTTTCACGTATGTCTGTATGTTATTCTCATATGGTTTAGAACAATTTGTTATTTTCCTCCAGGTTCCATTCCTCTTTTGGTTTTTCTTACATTGAGAAAGTTGCAGGTCTCGTTATCCACTGGGATATTTAAAAGAACAGCCGTCACCTTTTCTTGAAAGATGAAGAATAGACGTTGGCTGTTGTAGGTAAGCAACAATTTTCCTGTTGGACGTTTCAATGTCACAGTTGTTTACACTATGAAATTATCTTATTTTCTCTGTGACTCGCTGGTAGCTAGAAGTCTATTATGACCAATTTACTTGATATATGGTGTTAGCAGCCAAGGAAATCATGGTCAATTCAATTGTATCATGATTTTACGGATATTATGCAATGGAAAGTATAAAATATAAAATAGAGTAGTTAAAATGGAATTTTTGTGTCTATGTATATCCAATCTACTTAGAAGAATTCCTACTGAGTTGGAGTTGTCACTTGATAATTATCGTCTTAACGGACAGGGTGAAGCACTAAAGTGCAATTAATACTCTCATCTTTAGTATTCCTTTTTAGTTGTTTCCTTTGATTTGATGAACTGGAACAGTCAAAAGTAAGCTTGTCATGTTGTAAGATGTGAACATGTTATGATCTTAGCATCAAGTAGAAGCTCTGGTGGAGCGGGTGACAATGAATGGCTTAGTTTTTTTGTATCATATTATTAGACTCTGTGTCTTGGGCATTCTGTATCTGCAGTGAGGACATTGAAATGATCTGTCAGAGACAGGTTTCTTGGTTCAGGACCTACTTAAGTTGTCACCCTATGGTATTTTTTTATGTCAGTTCAATGGTTGTCTTCAGTGTATCGTCCTTATGTGAATTTCTACTTCTGATATCCAACAGAGAAGGAAACTCTGCTTTGATGTTGTGCAACATTTTTTCAGCTTAGTTAAGTGGTTTCAGTGTATTGTGAGAATGAACATTCCAGTGGTTCCAAAGTAGTTTTCTTGTCTTTCTAGGATCCTTCGGCCATGGAATGGTCTGTGTGTAGTCAATATATGTACTATAAAGGATTGGCTTTTTCGAAATGTAGATATTTTGTCTTTCGGTTCTCTTGAAGGTAAGTCCAGCTTCCTTTGGAGTCGGTTTATAACAATTTTGCTCATCATCATCATGAATAACCAGTGAGTCAATCTTTATCAGCTTCCTTTGTTCTATGTTGAAATTTATAGGGTTAAAGAAAGGTGCATCTGCATGTGTGTGTCTGTCCTTTTAGACGGCGACACAAGTCATGGCTCATTAGTATGATCTTGTAAGTGAACTTCCTCTTTGTTTTGTAAGAAACTGTTATCTCTTGAAATCGTATAAGGAAGAGTAAAAAAACATTTCATTTCATTTAAGAAAGAATGAATGAATATAACAAACTACAGTATTTACAATTCACCATGAGAAGTTTTGAACCCAACTCTAAAGATTAATAAGTTCTAGTTATTTGTCATCTTCTTGGTCTTTTGCTTGTGGATCATATATGATCCAAAGTTGCTGATGTCACCTAATGTTGGAATTTTCTCAATTTGACCCAGAAGCTTATGTAATCACAAGTTGAGAATATCCAAGAGATGGATAAGGAGATAACGGAGGCACGGAGAATATTCCCATCTCTTTACTGTCTGCTCCATCCCAAAAACCCATCCAACTTGACGGCGTTAACGGAACATCTGCCTCTTCCCTCTTCACAGTTTTATGGCTGCTCAGGTGGCTTTCATCCTCTGTTACTTGTCTCTTCCTCTTTCCTTTTAAAGACAGAGTCTTGTTGTTGTTGTTGTCTCCTAAGTCCTCGTGCTTGCCAGCTTCAAGTGGGAAGTTAAGAATGGCTTTGCTTCCTCGTAGTTTAAAAGCCGCCTTGTCATAACCTCTTGCAGCTTCCATGGCTGTGTCAAAAGTCCCTAACCAAACACGAACACCTTTCTTGTTTGGGTCTCTAATCTCAGCCGCATACTTACCCCAAGGTCTTCTCCTCACGCCTCTGTAATGCCTCTGGTCATCCTCTTGAACCTCCGGTGAAGCAGTAGGAACTGCAATGATGGCAAGAGGTGGCTTGCGTTGGCTTAGAGTGGAGGGTGTACAGTGGTGGACGCTGGAGACGAAGGTCTCTATGGAAGAGAAATCGGTAAGGAGGTGCTGGGTTATGAGATCCAAAGCTGATTGGTCTTGTTGTTGTTGATATGAAGAAGCCATAGATGATATTTAGAGTCTTTTTCTATTTGACTGTTGTTTATGATTTTGATTGTGGGTTTTAGTTTTTGAGATTGAAGGTGTTATATAAAAGTGGGAAGTGAGGGGCTTCGTAGTTAGCTTCTTTGGTTGGGGAGAGGAAGGATCCTTTTCAATCATTTTTGTCTGAGAGTATAGCAAGTGGACTTTAAATATTTATTATTTTAAGATAAGAATAAAGAGATTTTTATCAGTGTGGGAGCCATTAAAGCTAGTGTCTATTTCCAGGCTTGTTCATATCCGAGAGACCAAGACACAAATTTCATAATGGTTTTATTTTATTAGAGAAATTTAAAAGCAAAATTAATACTTTTTATTTTAACTTTTGTTAAAATCTATTTTTGGAAAGGTGGATGCACGAGTGTTTGTCCACTTGCCTGTTTTAGACAATTTCTTCGCGTTGGATTCTCGTTTTTGTTACACTTTAGATTATATGATATGACTCGTTCGAGTTGCTCCTTTAGCCGCCCTGCTTAAAACTTGTCTGTTTTTTTTTCTTTTTATTTTTTTTCTTGACGGCTAAGCTATGAAGCATTTTTGGCTGGTCGTTTCCTTAGCTTTGGTGACTTGGAATAGTCAAACTATATGCTGCCTTCACTTTATTACATGATGAGATTTTGTGTTGTATGGTGAAATTTAGAGTTAAAGCAAAGAGCCTCTTTTTGTAGACCAAAGTCTTGGATTCTTATCCATCATTTTGTTTTTGAAATGTAAGTTTGAGCTTCCCTTCTTTTGTTCTATATTGAAAAGGCAGAGGAGCTTTAAGATCTATCAACCTCTGGAGCAAGCTTGTATAATAAAGGGTAGAATGAACTATTTAATAAGAATGAATGAATACAACCCTTAAGATTATTATCATTGATTCATTTTCTTGGTGTTTGGCTTGTACATTGCTGATGTAACCTAATGCTGGATTAATATTTCCAACATGACTCTCAGAAGCTTACGTAACCACAAGTGGAGAGTATCCAAGAGATGATGGATAAGGAGATAATGGAGGAACAGAGAATAGTCTCTCACCTCTTTACTGTCTTCTCCGTCCAAAAAAACACATCCAACTTGACGGCGTTAACGGAGCTTCTGCCTCTTCCCTCTTCACAGCTTTATGGCTGCTCAGGTGGCTTTCATCCTCCGTTACTTGTCTCTTCCTCTTTGCATTTAAAGACACAGTCTTGTTGTTGTTGTTGTTGTCTTCTACGTTCTCGTGCTTGCCAGCTTCAAGTGGGAAGTTAAGAATAGCTTTGCTTCCTCGTAGTTTAAAAGCATCCTTGTCATAACCTCTTGCAGCTTCCACGGCTGTGTCAAAAGTTCCTAACCAAACACGAACGCCTTTCTTGTTTGGGTCTCTGATCTCATGCCGCATATTTACCCCAAAGGTCTTCGCCTCACGCCTCTGTAATGCCTCTGATCATCCTCTTGAGCTACTAGTGCAGTTGTAGGAACTGTAATGGTGGCTAGAGGTGGCTTGCGTTGTCTTAAGAGTGGAGGTGGTACTGTGTTTGATGCTGGAGACGAAGGTGTCTAAGGAGAGGAAATCAGTAAGGAGGTGTTTGAGTTATGAGATGTAAAGCTGATTGGTCTTGTTCTTCTTGTTGTTGATGTGAAGAAGCCATTGATGAATTTTGGAGTCTTCGCTATTTTTTTTGATTATGAAAGAAAAATCGACACTTTTTAACTTGACCTGGGCAATCGGGTATAGGATGTAAGGATATATATAGGTACCGAAATGGTTTTGATTCAGTTCCGAATTGGGTGCAGAAACCCAAAATACTAAAAAAAAATATGGGTTAACTAAGAACTTGAGAAAATATTTTGATTGTTTCGGGTGTTTTAGTTATTTTGATTTAATAATAATTAATTTTCGAATTTATGATTGTAATTTTGGGTAATGCGTTATATCAAATACAAATATAATTAATATTTTTTTTATATAATTATATTTTGGTTTTTTGTTTTGTTTAGGTTCTTTAGATATAGAAGTTTAGGATCTATCAGATATTTTATAGATTTTAGATTCGATTTGATACCTCTTTTTCGGATGGGTTCTAGTTCATTTCTTTGGTTTCAAGTAATTTGCCCATGTTTTTTCTTATTTCTATGGGTAAATTAAGTTTTAAATTTATATTTTGGAAAGGTGGATGCACGAATGTCTATCCACTTGCCTATTCTAGACAAATATCTCGCTACGTTGGATCATCATTTGGGCACACAGTGGATTATATATATGATTGGGTCACCTGTTTGGAATTGCTCTTTTCGCTGCACTGTTTGAGGTTTGTTTAATTGTTTACAACTAATAAGATTTGGTTACTTGGTTTTTGTTTCTTTTACGGGCTAAGCTATGATGTGTCCTTAGAACACAAAAATAGAAGCTATGATGTGTATAATTGTTATGTTCAGCCTTTTGCCTATTTTGGATAATGAAAGTTTGAATTTCCTGCATTCACGTTTTTGGGTACATACCAGATTAAATTTCAATCATGGTCAAGATTTGAAAATTCCGTCAAGTTTAGATTATACCATTTAAGGATGGGTCGCCCACAAGAGTATAAACAAAATGCATGAAATAAATACCCCCATGAGGTTTGGCTTCATAGCATTTTTTACTTATGTGTAACCACAAAACAAACAAATCCTCTTGACAAAAAAGATAGTACTAGTTCATGTGCATCTAGGTAGCATGGAAACATAAATTAGTATGTGGAAGTGAAACGTGGAAACGAAATTTTTTAACAAAATTAAAAAATGAGTAAGTGTTGAAAACATGAAACATATATATATATATATAGATATTTAAAAATTATATATTGAAACATTAAAACTATATTTTAAAAAATATTTGAAACAACACAAATCCAATATATAAATATGAAGTAGTTTAACTACATATACAATATCATATTAGATCTTTTATATTCTTCAAATTAATTAAGGTTTTTAAAGTTAAAAATAATAATAAATATCATTTATTTCCATGTTTCTATTTTTTATTATTATAAAGTTTCTAAATTTAAAAAGGTAAATTTTCATCGCGTTTCCAAACTGAGATTTTTAAAAAACGCGTTTCTCCGCGTTTCCACTACGTTTCCATGTGTTTTAGTTTCTAAGACATTTTTGAAACAGAAAACGGACTTCGGAGTTTCCATATTACCTTGTTATGCATACACACCAAATTTATATACTCCACTCATGATATCTTCAAAAGGGTTTTTTTTTTTTTTTTTTTTTTTGTCTTTGTCTTCACGTACTAAGACATACCAAGAAAATAAATTGTAGAAAATGTGATATTTTTATATTCTAGATCCATATGAAGATAATCATTTGATAACAAATACCTAAATATTTAACCAAAGATAACTACATAGACTCATAGGAGATATACAATTTAAAGTTAAATCTTATGAAAATAAACATTTTGTAAATATATATTTTTTTTTTTTACAAATAATACATTTTATGTTTACATATAACTGTTTGTCACAAATTCAATTCAAATAAATACCTAGTAAGCTGAATCTCATCACATATTATTTCACGATTTTTTGTAAACATTGTAGAGAACACACTGTATATTCAGAATACTTAAAGATGGATGGGAACAGACACCGAGAATGACAAGAGTCACAAATTGGTCGATTTATACGATTATTAAGAATCATACAATCAAACATGGTTGACTCATCTTCACCTAGCGGTTTCATCCATATGAAGTCTCCGAGTGTACAATTGATATGGAAAGTGATGCCACAATGATTACATGAATAAAACCATTTCTCTGGATTTAGTTTCTCTTCGCAAATCTCGCACCAGTACTGCTCACTCGTTTTTTCCCCGTAACATAGAGACAAAAGATGTTCTTTATCGCTTTTGTGTTTAACCAGTTTTGGCAAAATAGAACATTTGATGTCCAAAACAAATTCACACTCCTCACAACTCAAAACCATAACTTTCTTATCTCCACAAGCATTACAAAATCTGTCTTCCATTGAGTAGTTGACGTATAGGGAATGAAGAGGATGACTTTCATGGACAAAAGGCTCAGAAATGGAACCACATCGCACATCGAGGTTGACCGAACCATTATCACTTATGTACATAAAACCTTCAGATATGTTGTGACATGCACTGCAAATGATCAGGCTACCTTCACATCTTGCGTTTAGAGTAATCGACATCTTATAAAAGGAATCTATTTTCTTTTTAGGGAGATAAGCACATTTTTCATGAAGGATGAAATCATCACAATCCATGCAACTATAGAATGGACTAGAAAATATGGGATAGATGCATACTTTACACCACATGTATCCATCATTGGCATCACTATCTTCTTTTAGCTTCAGAGTATGGTCCTCATGACTGAAATGCTTTATCATCCCTTCTTTGATCACCTCATATGATTTAATCTCTGAAGTGTTTTCTGGTATGCCTTCAAGATCAATTCCGTCCCATATCCCAAACCTTTTGGCACATCTCAAATGAATGTAAAAATCATGACACTTCAAACAAGAATACGCCCCACATGTCCATTTTATCTTTTTATGACACACTCCACATTTCCAATCTCCGGCATTAAGGAAATGATTATAAGAAATACGATGATCATGACGATTAATTTTTATCACGCGTGGTATCTCAATACAATTTCTATGGATCATGAAATTACATTGAGAACATACGTAAGGATTTGGATCGTCGTCGTCATCCATTCCACAAGCATTACAAACAAAGTTGCGTTGCGGCATGAGAATGAGTGAATGCTCATGAGTCTTAGGATGGTCAAGAGTGAAAAGAGGTGGGTTCTTTGCACAATCGACATCGACACTGAAATTGCAAATAGAGCAGTGATAAAACAAGTTATGAAGCATGTTTCCACACATGCAACATTTTCCATCAATATAGTTTGGAACATGTGTGAGACGCTTGAGAAGATGTTGAGGATGACAAGAGTAGTTGATCTCTGGTATGGATTCGCCACAATCTTTGTGAAAACTCAAATTACATAAGTTACATGCATAAGGGAACCGGTCATCAAGGAGTCCACATAGATGACAAGTAAATGTAATCATCTTTGGAATAAGAGTTAAAGGATGAGTGTGTGTCTTTGATTCCTTAATTGTTATCATAACTTCTTTTTTCGCGCATACTAAATCGATGGCAAAATCACATAATAAACAATAGTAATAAATTTTTGGCAAATTACCTCTACAAAGCTTGCATTCTTTATGAACATTTTCATTTTCTGCAACTACTTTGATGTGCAAAGAATGTTGTGGATGATAGGAATTCCAAATTTTATTACTAGATATGGCGCACTCCTTGTGAAAGTAGAGTCCCGAACGAAAGCAGCGATAACCATCACTATAATAGTTTTGACCAAGATTGCAACCAGCACATTTTAGACCACGCATTGGATATAATTTATAAATATCGAGGAGCTTATGCCAAGTTGAAGTAAATTCAGACATGCTTTTATTTTTAGTGTTTACTATAATTTTTTTTAAGGTGTTGGTTCATGTTATGGTGAGACCTTTCGTTGTATATATATACTTCTCAGGTAGAATATGATATATCATTATATTAAGTTATTCTTTGTTTACATGAAAAAGTTACTTACTCATAGGATTATACTTGTTTTAATATTGATGACAAAGTAGATTCATCAACGAATAAATTCTTATGCTTTAATTATCTATTTTGTAATGTTTTGTTGTCAAGAATAAGGAAAGTGCATCTGATTAGTTTTATTTTGGTTGCACTGTTTGATTTTAGTCTTTTGGCGAACTCCATGTTAAAGAATATGCTCTCATTAACGAATAAATTCTATTTTGTAACAACCTTTGGACAAAAATTAAAGAAAGTGCTTCAGATTTCTTAAGAATATTCATGCATATAAGATTATAAGTTATTCTTTGTATAGCTAAGAAGACATTCTGATTTCAAAATGAGTTTCTAATATACAAAACGGTACATGAATACTTATTTGGCAACAAGAAAAAAGGTATCGACGAGATAAACATCATCGTCAATTATTTCAAGGGAAGTTTTTCAAACTTATTATTATTATTATTATTTTTATCGGCATTTTCAAACTTATTTTATTTGGCAAAAAAAGAGCTCTAACAGCATTTTTAGTGGGAGTATCTACCAGAGTTTCTCAAGATTAAAAATAATAAAAATAATAAAAAAGAAAAAGAGAGAGTGAGAAGAGGTTATAGTTTAAGAATTTTTGAGAACTCCATGAGAAAATCTTCTAACATATGTCCCTCATTAATTGGTTCAATTTTCTTTTTTAAATTAAAATTTAATTACACAATTAACTTTTATTAAATATTAATATTTTTTTTGTTTGAGAGACTATCAGAGTTTCTCAGCACTGCTGATGCTCTAAGCCTCTAAGTCTCTAACTATTTATCAAACGAAAATATCCAGCTTAAAATTTACCAAATATTTTAGACCCAAAGTTAATCAAAATAATCCTATACTAATATCAGAGAACTACATATATAAAGATAACTAATAGTTCTACAAAATGTCATTGTCAAAATATCATTTAAAACAATTTAAATAAAATCATTAAGGATATAAATATCAATTATCAAAATCCCTACAATTTAATTAGTTTTAAAAATAATTGAAAATATCCTAATTTTTTTAAAGCCATTTAAATTAAATTAGAAAGATTTGATATCCAATCATATTATATTAATTAATTTTTATCATTATAATTCACTTCTCATTTTTGTTTGATTCTATTTTTGTAAAAAAATTATATTATCACATCATCCATATTAATAAAAAAAATTAAAGTATTTTCTGCATATGTTATGATTTGAATTATTTAAAAAAAAAAATTGTTTAATCTATATGGGCATATTTGCATTAATTAAATTTATTAACAAAATAATCATTAATTAAAAAAAAAAAATTGTGTAACCACTAACCATAACATATATTGATCTGTAAAACATATTATATATAAATGAAACTATTTAAGTTTTTAATCATGATGTATGGTTCCGCATTATAACCATAAAGCTTTTAGTGTATGTGTATTAGTGTAAAATAGAAAGCTTTACATAAATAAAGAGGATATATAATTCTATTGGAAAAAAAGGCTTGATCGTGTCTTGGAAAATGGGAACTGGCTTTCATCTTTTCCGCAATCTTTTGCTACGTTTGAAATGAAAGGCATTTCAGATATTCTTACAAGGTTCTGGGTGCAGCTGGCAGCTCCTCCTATATGAAACATATGCATCCTTTCAAAATTTTCTCTTATCTTGCAGATCATCCTCGGTTCACATAAGTGGTTGAGCACTACTTCGATTTCATGGGAAGTTAAAGTACTTGAAATTAGTTATGAGAGAGTTAAACAAGAAAATTCTCTTAAATAACATAAAATAAAGATTTTTTGGTTAGATACCACGTTTAGCATATACTTTCATTTAGACCACATTAGTTTTTCATTAAATAGCATTCTATACTATACTAATCTTTTAAAACAGAAGTGAGAATTCACCATATGAAAAGTTAAAAAATATTATTAAAATATTATTAATAAATTTACCCATTAATAATACATTTTAGTCCTTTAATGACATGCTGATTTTGTTTAATTAGGCCTCATAATACTGCATTCGGTTTAAGATTTTTAATTAACAATAATCTATTTAATTAGTTAGATTACAGCCACACAAAAGTCCAATATATATTCATTAATTTTTGTATTATTTAAGTCTAATAATGTCATATAGTTTTGTTTTTGTTATACTTGTTCTAACCGACTATAATTTTTGCCATATCAAATATGTAGTAATGTTTTTTTTTTTTTTTAAGTTTGGTTGTTTTAATCTCTGAACAATTATTAGGTTTTGAACTTTTAATTACCGTTGTCATTTAAATTATTGTGAAAAATCTTATTATGATTTTTTTTTTGGTTCAATTGAAGTGCATAGTATTGTGACATATTATTCCCAAATTTAGATAAATTTATTATTTGATTTCAGGCTAAACCACCTAATTATCTTATATAGCACAAACTTGTATAGCACAAAATAAAGTTTTTGGATAGTATTTAGCAATGTTTAAAAACTTTCACCTATACAACAAATTTTGTAACAAAACAACCACAAATCCCTTAACCTTAGGCTTTTAAGGTTTAACATTTTAGGTTTTCTACACTCTAAATTTTATCCCTAAAAACTATACTTTAAACTCTAAACTTACTCTCTAAAAACTAAAACCTAAACCCTATCCCTAAAAACTATATCCTATATTTAAAATAATTAATCAAAACCAAAAATTTAAATTTTAACCAAAAAATTTAAATTATAATTTTTATAAAATACTATAACCATCTCATAATTTTTTAAGAGCTATTTATAACCAAAAAAACAGGGTTCGTAAGGAATTTGTAAATGGTCAAAATTTGTCAGAATATTTCCGACCACAATTATAATGCACGCGTCCATTTATGTTCCGCTTGGTCGTAACGAGGAACGCGTTGGATCAAAAACAAAACGACCGAACGTACGTGTCACGAAAGAGACCCCTCTCTACTCTCATTTACACATGCAACGGCTGCATGAAGACACTCTTAACACATGGCACGTCTCAAGCTGGTCTAAATTACCACCTCTCCTTCATATATATATGATTTATTGCTTACTCCAAAATATATTAATTACTCTTGGACCGATCAATAAACAAATAAAAAAAATCAATGGCGGAGCATACAAGAACTCAGCCCTTGGTGATAAACCGAGACAGTACACAAGACCAACCGAAGGGGAAGCAGTTGGTGAAGGCAGCAACAGCTGTCACAGCCGGTGGTTCACTTCTTGTCCTCTCTGGTTTAACACTCGCCGGTACAGTGATTGCACTCTGTGTGGCCACTCCCCTTCTCGTCATCTTCAGCCCGGTTTTGGTTCCAGCAGCGATCACCGTTGTTCTCATCATCACCGGATTCCTAGCCTCAGGTGGCTTTGGTATAGCTGCCATTACCGCCTTCTCTTGGCTCTACAGGTAAATTTATGATCCATACACAAATTTTGACATACGTTTCTAAACCTAGCTTGCTCAGCAAGATATATTGTGATGTAAAGAGTTTGAATAATTTGGAGAATATGGTGAATGTATTTAGGCACGTGACGGGGTCTGGATCGGATTATAAGATAGAGAATGCTCGGATGAAGCTAGGGATCAGAGCTCAGGATACGAAGTTTGGGCAGCATAACATTGGAGTCCACCACCAACCACAGCAACAAGCTTTTTAAAACTGAAAACAAACGATTTACACATATCCAATTGTCATCGATCATTTTTATCTCTTTTCTTTTCAAAGTTTGTGTTGTAATATATTATAATAACATGCAATGTATCCTGTCAATTGTCAATTTTTTTTTTTTTTTTTTAAATTTGGTTGTGAAAATAGTGTTTTGATCATTTCATTTATGTTTTGTAATTGGAGTATGGTGGCATACATCGATGTATACATATATATGGTTTTATCCACCTATGGTTTATAAAGTACTCCTGTCATATTACACTCGGAAAGAAAACCGATCAACGCTTTTAAATTAAGAAAAAACTTCATATATCAAGCATGAAAGCAATTTAAAAGTGGAGAAAAATGGTATATACGAAATTAGTTAAACTCCATCTTCAAATTTTCGATGTTTAGAGGATATCTTCTTTGATCATTGGAGTTAATTACATATATGTAGTGACAAATCTTGTTGTACAAATTTTAATGTATTCACAGATATTGTGTATGAGAAGTATAAATTAGTTTACGTAAAACAGAAGTTTGGTGCTTACTTAAAAGTAATTCTGTAATCATGAGAATTTGTTCTCTATAAAAGCTTTTGAATATGAGAATGAGTCGTGTTCTACAAACTGGTTACACTAACAATTTAAGAACTTGATCTAATACCATTAGCACAATTCATTGGTCTCTTACCTCAAAGACCAAAAACAAAAAAAAAAGGATTTTACATGTTGAAACGCAGTGAAGTAACTACAAGCTAAGCCTTCTATAAACGATCTTGAGCATTAGTAAGCCAAAATTAATGTACCAATAATAACAGAAAATGCTCTATTTCAGTAATCTTATTAACTTTCACAATGTTTTTCATGATCATCTGGATGCTAACCAGCCAGTATTTTCCCTTGTGTAGGTTTCTTTGGTTGCCAAATTGAAAAAAAAAGAGAAACAAATGAAAGATTGATTCGCAAAGCGCCAATAGCTTCCTCTATTTCAGTCAAGTCACAGGGGCTTGTTCTCCAATGGGGTGAAGGAGAAATTGCCAGAGAATATGGATTCTTTATCTGTGCATTACAAAAACCGAACATTAATAAGAAAATGTATTTTTCTATTTTAACTGCAAATGCGAGTAACAGAATGGAGCATGCCAACTAGAGCTTCTTAGGTTACTAAAATGTTGTAATTGACTAAAACATTATAAGCTAATGGAAATTAGTGTATGCACCTGTTAAAGAAAGAGAAGCAACTTCTCTCCGGACATATCTTGCCATTGCCTGAAACATACAAGCAAATGTCTCAAAAAAATTTTAGCAAACAAAGCCTAAATTTGTATTGTATGTCAGTGTGTGTGTGAAAGGGTGAGAAAGAGAAAGAGACTGGGGAAAGTCATGCCTGTGCTGCTTTTAAATCCGTGGCTTCAGGTGTTGTCTTTCCATCATCAGAAAATACGTTCCTACAATCCAGTTTTAAGGTTCCGAGATAAATCTATCATCTATGGCTGCTAGTTTCAACCAAGACTATTTTGAAGTGTAATCTACACTGAGTTCAATGCATAAAGCACAATATTATGGAAGCTTTACCTCCATAATTTGATCTGTAGATCATTTGGTTTGGCTTCTGGAAGTAATGCAGAATCATAGGCAACAACATTTCCATAAAATATTCTCTCCAATTCCTTCATCCACTTGGCCAGCAGCAAGTTAACCTGTGATTCGAGAAAGATTTAAGATCATCTTATATTAAGGAATCTAAGAAGATAAGATTAATCCTGGAAACTACAGTAAAGCAAAACCAAACCTAGCACATACCCCAGCTTTAGATACCCTTAGTTCCACATCATGATTGTAGATTTCATAAACATATTGACCAAGATCAACACCATCCTTTCCTTCTTCCTTCAAGCGGCGTAAAACAAGCCACATATGAAGAACAAGCAACGAATACGTAATCTTGAATGTCTTCTCCAAGTTGAATACTGCAGCAGAGACAAAGCACACAAAAAAGTAAATACAAAATTCTGTTTGCAAGAAAAAAATTAACATATCTTTAGTGGTCCAATTATGTTGGAAACCAAATAAAAATACCATCATATATTGCAGGTTTGTCAACTTGTGAAACAATTCGTTTGTAGATCACGTTTGCCCCACGGATAGACATGCTCTGTTTGCTATAGAACATAAGCAGCTTTAGTATAAAACGACGAATCCCTTCATAGTTTGGTTCATCAACTCTGAGAGGAGAGTCTTTGGGTAGAGACAATGAACATGGCTTTGACCAAAACATCTTATCCAAGTTTATCTGTCATCAAACATAGAAAACATACTTTTCGTTAAAGAAGACACACAATATCCAAAAACAGCTGAAGAAAGAGCATGAAGCTGAAAAAACCACTATTTTTTTTTTTTTTTATCAATATACTAAGTGAAACTCTAACAGAAGAAGGGATGGATCCAAATCCATCCTCATTCTAAATGAATATGCAACAAAACTACAACACAGTAAAGACAATGACGAAGCAGAAGTCTCTGTAGTCTCGGATTCAGCTCATTTTTCATAGAGCAATTCGATTAAACTAGAAACAATAGGGCATCAAATTAAGCTTAACTTCGAATCCTATAATGCGACCTGAACATCACTACTAATTGAGAACTCAGCTAGTAGTACTTACAGATCATATACTTAAACGAACCCAGTAATAGCTAGTTCTAAAGACGAGATCTTTAAACTGGGTAACAAAATGTTAGCACTTGAATCATACCGGAGATTTACTGGGGAAATCCTTCTGCGGCGGAGCATCATTCGCCGCTGGTGCTACAGTCGCGTATCCATAGCGTGAGAAAAAGGAAAGATTTTTCGCCGATCCATTTGTGGTCAAAGATCGGAACTTTGAGGTTTGGGTACCAAGTCGACCTAATCTGGACAACATTTGATCAATGCCCTTGTGCTTTTTACTCAACTGACGACGGGAAATTGAAATCGTTCGATCTATTTGAATCCTAAAACCCTAAAGCGAAAAACCCTTTCTGATTCCTATTTGATTGTTGTTGATGATGGCCTAGGCTACTACTCGTCCACGTCAGCGCATATTAGGCCAGATATTACAAAATGCTAACTTACGCCGTTACAGGACACGGTAATAGCGGTAAAAACAAGGTACTGACTGATAGTAAAAATAAAATGGTTTGATGTTCTACTGCTGGAGTATAATGTGTAGTCTGTAGAGAGTGCCTCATTTGTAACCATTTAATTTATGAAGGTGATTCGAAGTTGTCAGTAAAATGATACTAGTACAACCCAATATTTTGTATTGTCAATCATCATTTTGATTGGTAATTTTTTTTTTTCTATTTTTGTGGCAGTAAAATGATATTACAATCCAATATCTTGTATTGTCAATCATCATTTTAATTGGTAACTTTTTATTTTATTTTTGTGACACCAACTTATAGTTTAGAGAGTTATCAATCAAATTAGTAGGAAAACAAAATGGTTTAATAAAAAGACGTATACTGTCCATAGTCTTGTGGTCAAGTGGTAAGGAGACGGGTTTGAGGCGCCAACACGTCTCAAGTTCGATCTACCTGCTGTGCGGAACTCCAACATATTAATTCTGGACACTCATATGGATATCAGTCCTTGTTTACGGCTCCCTTATTTACGGTTCATTTGAATATCCGGAGAGAGAGAGTCTATCCATCGACTGCACCTCCCCCAGGGATTAGTCTGATCTATGATCTACCATGAGTTATCAAAAAAAAAACGTGTAATAGTGAATTCGATGAGCGGACTAGAGTTTTATTAGTGTGTATATATTGGCTTCTAAATTTGATTTCGTTGTGCAGCAATGAGTTTAATTATGATTGTATGTCTCGTTTTTTGGGATTTCATTGATTCGTCCGACTAGATCTTAAGCAGTTATATAATGTCATCTCTTAGATCGATGTCAATTTGTCTAAATATATGTTTTCATTGGATTTTTGTTTTTAACATTAGCATATTATGTCATCTCTTATAGGTTTGTATCAGTTTTATCTTCAGCACTTTCATCGTCCTTCAGCAACGCCAGTATGTCCTCTTAAATACGGGATCGATAGTTTCACATCTTAAATAGCTATGTTAATGCTTAAATAGAAAAAATAAAATATAGATTATGTTCAGTGATTCAATGTTTTGACTAGATATCTCGAATCCAATTGATTGGACATTGGACAATATTTAATTTAGAAATGAGTGGATTGGTTGTTTTTTAACGCGGATATCGAGTTTAGATGGACACCAAGAAAGACAAATTCCCCTGCAGATGTGTTAGCCAAGACTAGCCATGATGCAAGTGATTCAGTTCTGATCTATGATTCAATCCCAAACTGTATTTCATCTGCTTTGCGCCACGACTTTCTTGTATATATTTCGAATTAATAAAAGTTTATATGTGTTAAAAAAAAAAAAAAAAGAGAATTCATTTTTTTACTTATCAACTACAAAAAAAATGAACAACAATGCCTGATTTTTACTAAAACGAAATACCCGTGATATAAATTTAATTCTCTCTAGCTATGATAAAAAATAAAAAATAAAAAAGCGATTAGGAAACAGAAAAAAAAAAGAGTAAAATAAAACGGTGGCTGGGTAACAACAGCAACGTATGTAGTTGGTAAGATTCAGACATAAAGTTACGTAATTTTCGTAAAAGGAAAAAAAAATATTACTATTTGATATTTATCTTTTAATTTTCTCAAAGCTGTCAGAGTCCGTCCGTCCCGCTCCTCTGTATTCGCGTGAAGATAAATCTCTCACAATTAGGGTTCTTTGTTTCTGGGTTTTACACTGTTCCATCTCCATTTCTAATCTCTACCTTCTCCTTCGATTCCACATCTCTATCAATTTGAAGATTTCTCTTCTTGATTCCACCTTCCTTATTAGCTCAATCCCGAAATTTTCGGTTAGTCCGATAGATTTTTTGTTTTTTTTTGGTTTCCTTGTGGATTTTTGAGTTTACTGTTCAAATCAATCCAGATTTTATGCTGTTTTTGGAATTTTGACGAACGACCAATTTTGTTTGGGTCTTGTTTTACGGATTTTGCAGGTGAAGCAATTGAAGATTGTGATGGTGTCAGTGGTGGTGATTCTGGGAATGGTATTGTACTCTTAGCGAGAATGCCAGGCATTCCTCTCGTCTCTCGTGAAACCCCTTCGTATGGATCTTTACACCTTCAAATTTGTCTCAGCATTGTGTAGTTTTAGACAATAGTTATTCATTCTGAGCTTTTTTAATTTGAATTTGAATTGGAGTTGTTCAAGAAGCACAGAGCAGATGTGCCATGAAGATTCTCGTGTGCATCTTTCTGAAGAAGAGGAGATTGCTGCTGAAGAGAGCTTAGCAGCTTATTGCAAGCCTGTTGAACTCTACAATATTCTTCAGCGCCGTGCTATTAGAAATGTATGTTCTTTGTTCCTTTATCTGTTTTACCTTTTTGTAGAGTAAATATGTCTGATTTTATATCATAAGTGTTGGGTTTACTTTTGAGGAAGTGTAGTTTCATTTGCTATGCAGTCCCAGCCTAACCATTTCTGTCTCATGTGTAGCCCTTGTTTCTTCAGCGATGTTTGCATTATAAGATTGAGGCAAAACATAAAAGAAGGTAAACTTTTTTTATTTTCTTTTCGGTTTAGAATCTCCATTAGTTTTGTTTAGTTATTAGACTGTACCTCAATAATTCACTCCTTACCTGATTGCTTTCTAAGTTTTTGGGAAGAATTTTACACACTGGTGGATAGTAATCGATATTTTACTGCTGTGCAGAATACAAATGACTGTGTTCCTTTCGGGCACTATAGATTCTGGGTTGCAAACTCAAAAACTATTCCCTCTGTATATTTTGTTGGCAAGACTCGTTTCTCCTAAGCCTGTCGCCGAGGTAGGCGTTTGAACCTTAGACAGAATTGGATTGATCTTTATATGATCTCATTTGTAACTTACCTTTTCATTGCTAACATTTCTTTTTTTTTTTTCTTTGAAATTCTCAAATTATAGTATTCTGCAGTATATAGGTTCAGCCGAGCATGTATCTTAACTGGTGGCGTGGGGGTTGATGGAGTCAGTCAAGCCCAAGCCAACTTTCTTCTCCCTGATATGAATAGACTCGCGTTGGAGGCTAAATCAGGATCACTCGCTATCTTGTTTATAAGCTTTGGTGATTAAGATTGACTGGTGTACAAAATTATTTTAATCCACTCATATATGTACAGTATTCAGATAAAGTGATTAGATTATTTTCTTTCTTGTAGCTGGTGCCCAAAATTCTCAATTTGGCATTGATTCAGGCAAAATTCATTCAGGTATTTCCATTTCTTCATTGATACAACTTTTTGATTTTAAAAATTTGTGTACCTATTTGGGCATACCGTTTTTCCTTGTCATAGTATGGAGAAACCTCAGTCCTACTTATTAACAGAACGAATCAGGGATTCTGTGACCCCAGTTATAAGAGTTCCTGAAAGTCTCTTTCTTCGTCAACTCTTGTCATCATGAGCATTTATTTTTCTGACAGGAAATATAGGAGGCCATTGCTTATGGAGCAAAATACCTCTGCAATCGCTCTATGCATCATGGCAGAAATCTCCAAATATGGACTTGGGACAGAGAATAGACTCTGTCTCTCTTGTTGAAATGCAGCCTTGCTTCATTAAGGTAAAGACTATTGCCTAACTCTCCCCCTTGTTCCATGACTCTTTGTTCCCTACAGTAAAATGAGGACTCTGGATTGAACTTCTTTTATGTAATTTGAAAAAGTAAATTGGTTGTGAATTTTATTTTTGCTGTTAGTACTCAATCTTGATCATTTTAAAATGAAAATATTACTGGTATAACTTGTTCATCGCTGCAGCTAAAGTCTATGAGTGAGGAAAAGTGTGTCTCGATTCAGGTGCCCAGCAATCCTCTCACCTCGGTAACTTTGCACACTTTGCTATACCTCCATCCATTGTTCTGAAAATATTATGTAACTGTATTCTTATAATTTTTATACTTCTTATTCGAAGAGCTCGCCACAGCAAGTGCAAGTCACCATATCTGCAGAAGAGGTTGGGGCAACCGAAATATCTCCTTATAGTTCATTTTCGTATAATGACATCTCTTCCTCTTCATTGTTGCAAATTATCAGGTAATCTCTAGTTTAGTCTACAATCCCTAGTCTGCCCTTTTGGCTTTCTTGCCTCATCTCATTTTGATTGTTTGTAATTGTATAAACTCTATAGACCTGTCTGCTATCGCCCTTAGACTATAGTTGTTAGTTTTCCTTGAATTGTGACTGTACCTACCTCCTCTTTAATGGGAAGTGTACAAGTTGTTACGTAGAAATAATAATGTCCATCTCTTCATGTTTCTAAACAACTACATTCATTGCATAGGTTGAGGACGCGAAATGTAGTTTTCAATTACAGCTACTATAACAACAAATTCCATAGGACTGAAGGTAACTTAGTATTATCCCTAACTTGTATCATACCCATGTATATATATATATATATTTCATCTGTTTCCCTGATCTGTTATATATATATACATCAACGCTTTCACTTTGCAAATTACATTGTCGATTCTCTTTGCTATGTGTCTTGCAGTAACTGAAGACTTTTCTTGTCCATTCTGCTTAGTAAAATGTGCCAGTTTCAAGGTGGACTTTCATTTCCATTCTCATTCATACCTATTAGTCACAGATACAGCTGTAGTGACAAGTCTTTGTAGTGATGCAATCTTTTCTTTTGTTCCCAATCATGTTGTAGGGCCTGAGATATCACTTGCCATCAACCCATGATCTCTTCAATTTCGAGTTTTGGGTTCGTAACTTCAAAATTCAGTTACCTGTTTGCTCAATATATATTTATATTTTTTTGGTGCCAGTGCCACTAATTTGCTCCATTTGGTTTTTAGTTAACTGAACAATATCAGGCTGTACATGTCTCTCTCAAGACTGAGACAATGATGTCCGAGGTTAGAGCATCTTGTTCGTTTGATTTATGTTCATTAGTTTCACTGCTGTAGATCGTATAGGCTGCGACAATTTTATTTTTCATCCAAACTAATACCCTCCTTTGGTTGTTGACTTTTGAGTGGTTATGTAAGAGAATTGGAATGTTTTGTTACTATTTGCCACACTACGTTCCCTGCTATTGTCGTTTGATGTGAAATAAAATCACAATGATATCACTGTGGCTGTTAACTTTTGTGGCCATCAAATCTGGACTGTAGAATAAAGTCCTCGATTATATAGGAGTGTCAAACCTTAGTTGGTTCTAAAATATATTCTACGTCTTTGTAGTTTTTCCGATTTGATGATTACTCATAGCACAGTTTTTTTAATTTTAAATGTTCATATAAAAACCTGCTCAGATTAATGAGGACGACGTCGATCCAAAGCAGCAAACATTTTATTTTTCGTAAGTTTTCTGGCTTATTATGTTACCTTTACTTATCTTACTATAGCATTTGACAGTCAGTCTGCCAGACCATAAAAATTTTACAATATGTGACAACAGTTCAAAGAAATTCAGACGTAGGAGGCAAAAGAGTCAGGTTCGGAGCTCAAAGCAAGGGCCTCATCTTGGATTAGGCTGCGATGTGCTAGATAAGACCGATGGTATGTGTTTGACTGAAATGAATAGTTACTTGGATTTGTAGTATTGGCTTATTTTGCGATGAGAGCCTGTCTTAGTTTATACTCCCCTCTGTATCTTACATTGCTAAACTCTTAAAGTATTTCATTTTAATGACTATTTATACTCTGTTGTGAGTTTTATCATTGGTTGAATCTTATTTAATGTCGTGTATTCGTGTTTTTAGTATGAAAACATTAAAAATAAATAATCAATATATTTGCTTAATTCCCGCGTTTTTAACTTAAACAACATACATACCGAAACAGAGGGAGTATTTTACTAGTAATTTATTTTCTTATATGCATTCGATTATTTGACACGACATTTTTCTTATTTTTGTTTGCAGATGCTCATTCTGTTAGAAGTGAGAAGAGCCGAATACCATCTGGAAAGCATTATGAAAGAATTGGGGGTGCTGAGTCTAGTCAAAGAGTTCCTCCCGGCACGAGTCCTGCAGACGTGCAATCATGCGGTGATCCAGATTCTGTGCAGGCAATAGCTGGAAGTACAATGTTACAATTTGCAAAAACGAGGAAGTTGTCTATAGAACGGTCAGACTTGAGGAAGTATGTTTGACTTTCTTTTGTCGTTCTACCCATCTCTTCTTCCATTTTCATTTAACTACATAGGTTCATGCTTTGAAATTTTTGTTTTAGTTTTATTACAAGTAGTTTGCTAATCCCAAATTATGTAAGTGAATTTTTCAAATTGTTTTGTCTTCCAGCCGTAGCCTCCTTCAGAAGAGACAGTTCTTCCACTCTCATCGAGCTCAGGTGATCTATTCTCTTAGCTAACTTGCCTATGAAGATTGCAATTGATTTTGACTTTACTATGTGTACTATCGCAGCCCATGGCTCTAGAACAAGTACTATCTGACCGAGATAGTGAAGACGAAGTTGATGATGATGTGGCCGATTTTGAAGATAGAAGGGTATGTTTTAGAGTTTAACATTTTGTCCACTTTAGGTTACTTTTAATTTAACTCAGATGTGCTGGATAAAGCTCAGTAGTTTGGTAGGTATATGCTTTGAGTGAAAGGGAAAAGAAATATTGAAGACTGGGGCATGGGCTTACGTTTTATAGAGATATCAAAAGGAAATACATGAGCAAGCCTCATGGTCCGATATGGAACAGTAGAACCAAATCAATGTGCTTATATAACAGTATAACACTGGTTAAAGGACGAAGTGTTTCTGTTTGTTCTGGGTTCTAACATAGTTTGTCTGGTTCTCCATTAGTTTACAGCGAACAATTTTTCTCCTTTAGTATTTGAAAATCCTTTTTCTTTCAGATGCTCGATGATTTTGTTGATGTGACTAAGGATGAGAAGCAAATGATGCACATGTGGAACTCGTTTGTGAGGAAGCAGCGGTATGTCTATATATATCTTTTCAGTACATGTGATGTCGAGTCTTGCAGTATACAAATTTAGAGTCATATGTGTAATAATACTTTGTGGATATTCTTGCATGAGTATCTCTGGTAAAAACAAAGTGAACAAATAGATAACATCTGGTTCTATGTTCTCTGTTCTCTGTCTGACTCATGATAAGCATTTACCTTGACACTTGTTTTTGATCCTTTGCAGAGTATTAGCAGATGGTCACATTCCATGGGCATGTGAGGCATTCTCAAAATTACATGGACCCATCATGGTTCGAACACCCAGCTTGATTTGGTAAAATTGAACTTCCGTTTCCTCCATTTTTTTTGTTAAGTGTTTCAGAGAAGAGAATGGTTTTGTTGATAAAGGTGAGTTTTTGTGATGTAGGTGCTGGAGAATGTTTATGGTGAAACTATGGAACCATGGCCTTCTTGATGCGCGGACCATGAACAACTGTAATATGATTCTCGAACAGCTCAAAATTTGAAAAACCCAAGAAACCATTAATTCAAGTAGAAAAACCAAAAGGAAAGGAGAAAGGAGAAGAGTTTTGGGTTTCATATTTAACAACTTTTGGTGTTTAAAGAGGAAAGAGAAGTATATGTATGCATAAATTGAGTATTGTCCTCTTTTATTTATTTATTTAGAAATGTGTACATTGGCTCCTCATCTTTGACATTTGTTATTCGAGTAATGCTTATACATGTTTCCTTTTTTTCATTTAGGATTTCTATTGATTGATGTCCGAAACTATTTCGTTTTTTTTTTTTAATCTTTTTTTCTTTGAAGTGTTTGGCTTTTAGGTTTTGATGTACATAATAAAGGAATGAAGTATGTCAAACTCATCAAGAAAAGTTGTTGAGTTTTATGAAAAGCTAAGAGCATTACCAACGGATCTCTCATCAAATAAAGAAAAAAATTTAAAAAGAGATGAGAGAGAATATAAACCATTTTTTGTTTGAGAGACTTAAAAGATGAATTCTACACTTGTCAGTTATTAATTGGTTGAAGTTTTTTTCTTAATTAATTAAATAATTAACTTATACAAAATAATTACTATTTTAAAGGTACCCCACCAATGAAACTGATCTAAGACGTTTCCATTAGAAAAAAAAAACTTTACTGACGTTTGCATCAATATTCTCTGTGTTTTTTTGGTAAGTTATGACTTATGTGCTCTCTTTTGGGACTCTATTGAAGAAAGGCTTTAGTAAAAAAAGTAAGTTGTAAGGGTTGACTCTAAAAAATGAAGAAAGCAACACACACCACAAAGAACTATATCACCAAAGAAAAGAAAGCTTTAATCAAACCAAAAAGGATTTTTTGGTCTAACATAAGCAGCAAAAGCCCAAATGAAAAGGGGAAAAAAAAAAAGAATAACAAATACTAGCAACTTCAACTTGTTTCATCTGGTCGTTGAAAGAGCAAACAAAAATAAAACTAAATTTAGAGAGGGGGATTTGTTGGTTCAAAGATTTTAAAGAGTTTAAATTATTAAAAACTTTATTATTATTCAATCTTGAATTGTCTAAACTCTATTAAAGTTATGAACAATTGATTTTGGTAGTTTTAAAATTTTGTTTACAATCATTTGAAATCATGAATTATTAGTTGAATTTTTTTTTAAAAAAACTCAATCAAAATCATGTGTTATTCAAGTAAAATGAGTTTAAGACTTTATGGTTGTGTTAATGTCTAGTGTTATTGGTTGATTGATTTAAATATTTGCGTTCGTATAAAAACTTTTTCAAAATACTATAGACGTTACCATGATATTTTCAGTGACTTTACCAAAGCTTTATATATCTAATATTTGATCAGATGCAATAACCAATGTAAAATGCATATATTTTCCAAATTAAAATATGATTGCAATTTGCAATTTTAAAATTTATATATAATAAGATTTTTTTAAGTATTCTTCCATACTTGACCCAAAAAAGAAAAAAAATTATTCCTTTATTAACCATGTTTCTCGGTTAAAGAAAAATCAGTGATGGCAAGCTTACAAAAATACTACTATTATAAACTCATCATTTACAAAACACAAAAATATAAATTGATATGCTGACAAAATTATATATATATATATATATATATATATATATATATTGATATATATATATATATATATATATAATTGATAAAACATCAAATATACGATTTTACTATATACTCGTCATTTAACATATATTTTTTTAAATTTTTTTTGTATAAATCATTAATTTACTCCAACTTTACAATTTTACTAAGTAAAGTATTTTACTAGCTGCAAGTGGAAGTATGGTTCCAATTAAATTCAATAATCTTGTCATTGTTACTTAGAAAAAAGTATAAGAATTACAAAGTTAACAACTTTTTACAATAATTTATTTTGAAAATCTGTGAAAATATGTAAAATCTTTGATAATTTATTTTTACTAAGAGAGAATATGTAACAATTCACAAGATTTTAAAATATTATACTCATTAAAACTCTACATAGATCAAATTTGAATAAACTCCTTTAATTTCGTACTTCTATGTCATTCCCACTAAGTAGTTTCAATGCATTCTCAATGAACCCCAAGGAAGAACCAGTCTTGTATTCCGTGGGAACAAAAAAGAGTTATTGTCTAACGTAAGCACCAAAAGCCCATACAAAAAGAGAGCAAATACTAGCAACTTCATCTTGTTTCTCTTTCTCTTGCTTTTTTTGTTTTTTTTTTTTTTTTCCCAATCCCTACTCTGATCGTTGAAAGGGCAAACAGATTTAAAACTAAATTTAATTCTGTACTTCCATATCACTTCCATTAAGTTCCAATGCATTCGCGGGGTTTTCTTTCATATCAATGAAAGCAAACCCAAGGAAGAACCGGTCTTGCATTCTATGGGAACAAAAACCCTTGTGACCTCTCCACATGAACTGAAATGTTTTTTCTCAATGCTGTCTTGATATCATCCATAGGAAGTATATATATATGCTCTTTTCTCAATTTAAGATTTCTTATTTTTTGTTTCCAAATTATTGAAAAAATAGTCTAGATCAGCATATAAATGTCATGTTGAAACTTAAAATGATATAGTACCATCTACTCTGCATCTTCTTATTTTTGCACTCAAACAAATTATTAAAACAGAGCATTCTCTGAATCTCTGTCATTAGTACATTAAATTGTTTGACAAGTTTACAAGAGAAGGCAATCCAACTTTTTAAAAACACTTTGATTGCTCTAGTAAGTAGTCTATATACGATATTCGAATTGTTGTTTTTTTTAATTAGGTTGTCAAATGTAAAGCTCCCTTGTCTTGACACTCTTCAGGGGATATAATACATTGGATTTGCAAGTTTGAATGATCGTTGAGACATTGATGTACCCAACAAATCACTCCATTGATCACCTGAATTCCCTCTAATCCTATATCCCTCTTTCACCATCTCATCCCTCTTCTCAGATTTGTATAGTGTCGCCATTTTGGACTGTTCCTCTGGAGATCTGCACGTTACATAGGAAGCCAAAGACACAAGGATTAACAAAAAGATCGCAATGTCAATAAAATAACCACAAAAGATGTTTGAAACTGATGATTATATCTTCTCAAAAATATCTCCTATGAATGTGGTACTCAACAATGTACACAAGACTCAATCAGAAGCTCAACCAATCAATGTTCTATAATTGTAAGCTTTTGTGGTATGTTCTACCCAAAGGTCTACGTGGGTTTAGTTTGGAAACCAACTCCTATCAAAAATCAAAACTCTGAATCATTATCTACCAGTATCAACCATAGCATAACGAACAAACTCACCGCATGACCTAGAAACATTTGTACTTGAAAGTTAAAAAACCGAATACAAGCTACATTGTTTCTATGGTTATACATACCTGAGAATAAGCTTGTCCCAGTTCTGGAAACCAGCATTGATCAAGTTTTCAACAGTGACAAGCCTATGACTCTCTTTTCTCCCAGTAAGCAAGAAAACTTTGTAACCCAACTCCATAACTCTTTGGTAAAGCTTCAAGCTTGGTGCTATAGCTGGTGCTACTCCTCTCTCTACCCATTTATCAAACTCTGAATGATCAAAAAGCTCCAACCTACAAACAAATCCCAAAACAAAAATGAACCAATTTCTATAATCAAATTATCCTCTTTTGTGATAAAGGAAGAGAATTTGAGAAAATGTACCCAAAACCATGATCAATGTAATAAGGAAGATTCGATAAGAGAGTCTCATCTATATCGAAAATCCAAATATCTTTGCCGTCGCCGGTGAATTCGACGCTGCTAGCGAAGATTGAAGCTTCTTCAGAGACTCTCTCCAGATCGGTGATGTAACCTTTACCCATCACGTAGCTCTTAACGTAATCGGCGCATTCCACCGGAATTGTTTTCCACGGCGCGAGATTGTTCGTCTCCGCCGCGAATCTCCAGCTCGTGCAATGAAAATTGACATCTTCATCGGAAGATTTCTTCTCGGAAGGATACTCGATGATCAACGGCCTCGGTAACAGATACGAATTGGGGATTTCGTCGGCGAACGCGGAGGGAATTAAGGAAATTGCAAGGAAAATTATAAAAATCTTCATCGGAGAATCACCGGAAATCGAAAACCCAATCAGAAAAAAATACGAAATTTAGGGTTTCTGAGAATTTTTTTAGGGAATCTAATGAAATTGAAATCAAAATTAGGGTTTATATTCAGGTGTTGAAGAAGGAATATAAAAATGAAAGGCGAAAGGAATCAAGAATAATTCGAAATCCAAAGAAAAGGGAGAAAACGAATGAAAGTTTCAAATTTGGATTTAATGGAATATCGTACGATAGAAGAAACCTTCGATTTCAATTTCAATTTCAATTTCAATGGAGAAATGAATATGTGTATAATCGGAAAAGGTACTGTTTCCTTTTTAAGGCAGTGGACGAGAATGGTAAAGAAGACAGGAGTGGCCAGTGACGTGTAGGAAAAAAACACCTAATATAAATATTATTATTTTCACAAATTAAAAGAGAGGATTTGTTCGTTTTCGGGTTCGGAATCGGATCTGATGTTATAATTCAATTTGGGTAGATCCGAATATTCGTAGATTACGCATTTACTCTGGGGTCCACGCCGGTCCTTTGATGGCCGCGTAATGCCCTTTTCAGCTTTCACCAGACATTTGGTTTGGTTTGGTTTGGTTTGGTTTAGTGTCTAATTACAAAACCATAGGTGATTTGAGTTTAGTATGATTTGAGTTTAATATTTAATAAAATTTCAAAATCGATGTTGGTCTCTCATTGAGGTATTATGATAGTTTTTTTTTTGACAATTCTCAAAAATAGCATAAAATATAGTTTTTTTGACATATTTAGCATACATAATTTTTATTTACGACACAAATATCATTTTTATTAAAAGATAGTTCTAACCTCACATTTTTAAAGTTTATGATTTAGGGTTTAGGGTTTAAAGTTTAAAGAACCTTAAACTCTAAGCCATAAACTCTAAATCTTACTTCCTACCCCCTAAAAACTAAACTCTAAATAATAATATAGTTAACCCAAACAAAAAAATTAAATTATGAACTTTATAAAATACTATTTTTGTCCTAAATAAAAATGTGTGCTAATTATGGAAAAACATCATTTGATGCTATTCCAGAGAATTTTTTTTTTTTTTTTTTTTTTGTTATTTCAAATTTTTCTATGTATTAAAAATGGTATAGAAAAACGAATAGACCAACAAATTTTCTATGTTGGTCTAGTGATTGAGGTAATTTGTAGGAGTGTGTTTTCTTCTCTCTTTTTTTTTTTTTTTGGCATTTGGATTGAAATGTATAGAATTGCATACCGTTTTTATGTAATACATGTATAGAAATCAATGGTATTGTTGGTATGTGATGAATTGTAAAAGAAAAAAGAATTACTGATTTTCAAATTTCTTAGATCATTCAAAGCTATCCCAATGAAAGAAAAAAAAAATCTGATTAATGAAGTCAAATTTTGACAGTATGAAAATACAAAAGTTTCACAAACTCTTTAAAAATTACTCAATAGTCATAACTCATAAGATTCTATAAATTGATAATGGATACTTGCACGCACGCTAAGCTACGCCTACGCGTGAATACAGTGTTTATGTGAATTGATTGTGAAATAATTTTAAGTTATCTAACCAATAACGTGTTTATAAACCTAATTAATTATTGTAAATCCTTGTTTATGATCCAAACTTGTCTACCCTACGTTAGCCGTTTGGAGATAAGTACATTGTTTATATAAAAATATAGTACATGTTTAAACTTTAAATATCTGTTCGTTGACAAAGAAAAAAAGATTTAATTTATGTTCATTAATTTGATATGTTTACTTCTAGGACAAGACAAACAATATTCGACTCAGTCAATCATTTGTTTAAAATATGAAAACGTGCAAATCTGAATGAATGGTTCGCCACGATTATTATGCCTTTGTCTACATACACAATTTTATGGGTTTTGTGAATACGTATACTGAACGCATATTCTCATATTCATACTATATACTACAAAGTTAAATATAAATACATTTTTCATTTCTGATATAGTTTGCAATAATATTCGATCGGTTAAAAACAAATTACATAATAACGGTATGCAATCTATACATTTTCAATCCAAATGCCAAAATAAAAAAAGAGAGAAGAAAAGTCACTCCTACAAATTGCCTTCTTTCGAAAACACTTTGATCGCCCAAAAGAGAGCAAAAGGAAACAAAAACAAAGCAAGAACATGTCACCGTTTCTCAAGGCTCAAAAACGCTAAGCAGTTTCACAGTGAGACACAAAAACGGAGCACGCTTTTCTTTGCCTTACTGATTTCTACTTCTCCATTCGACAATGGCAGCATGAAGAGTATGATTAGGCAAAAGATTAATGTTTTGTAACAGCGAATTAGTCACCGGTGATGTCTGGTGGTTCTCCATCCACTCCACTATGGCTCGCCGGTCATAAGTGTACCCATCAGCCGCAATGCATGGCTCTTTCATCACATCCTACAATATAACAACATTTTTTTTTTAACTAGCTAACCTAACTTCTCTTGCAAGTAAACAGATAACGTAAAGAACAAGTTAGTACCTTAAGTAATGGGCAGATGAAATGGCTTGGAGGTTGACTCGGCGTAGCGGAAAGAGAGTTTCTTGCTTTATCAGCTACCTTTTTCAAACTCTCCAATGTTGGAAGAATCTGATCTTTCAGATCAAGTCTATTTTTAGCACGAATCTCTGTACAATAGAGGGCTAAAGCAGCTAACTCTCGAGTTTCTTCGATTGGCCAGTTACCCGCTTTTTTATCAAGAATCTGTATCAACTCGGTGTCGTCATTGTTCTCCATAGCTATTTCTACTGTATATGTCAGTGCCATAGCCGGTTGAGCAGTAAGAAGTTGTAGAATGATCATTCCAAAAGCATAGACATCTGATTTTGGAGATAACATTCCGGTTCTTTGATATTCGGGATCAATATAGCATAACGTTCCCACGGGGCTTGTTTGTTTGTACATTGTGAATTTGGTTGACAATGGGTCAACTTGGATCATTGTGGAGAGACCTACATCTCCTACTTTGCTGACAAAGTTGTGATCAAGTAAGATATTGGCGGGTTTAAGATCGCGGTGAATGATTGGTGTAGGTTTTGATTTGTGGAGGAAGACAAGCGCTGATGCGACTTCCCAAGCGATTCTGAACCGCACGAACCACGGGATTGGTTGACTATTATTGACTTGGAAGAGTCTATCTTCCAAGCTACCATTTTCCATGTACTCATAGACTAGAGCACCATGCTCGGGGCATGCTCCTAGTAGGAGAACCAAGTGCGGGTGCTTGATATTGCTCAAGATTTCAAGCTAAGAGAGATTAAACGGCAAATAAAAATGTCAGCATTTTTTCAAGAAATTGTGAAAACTTTCATACAAGAAAAGTACCTCTTGATCGAATTGTTTCGATAGACTGCTTTCAGCGGAATGCAAAACTTTGACAGCGGCTACTGTATGATGAAAATTGCATTTGTAAACAGCTCCGTAAGCTCCCATTCCGATCTTTAGATCTTCAGAGAACGATGAAGTTGCGGTTACTATTTCTTCCCAAGTGAACTCTTGGTATTGCAGCTTAGGAGCCACATGGGAACTTCCTTCAAGCTTCTCCTTCTCTTTGCCTTTCATCACGACTTCTCTTCTTTGTGCAGCAGCTTCTTTCTCTTCTCTTCTCTTCTGCTCAAACTTCTGTGTTTCCTTAGTTTCATGCTCCTTTAGTGTTAGATCTTCAAGCTTAAGCTCAGTTAGCTGAAACCATAAAAGGTGGAATAGATTCATAAGAGTCGATACACATCAATAGCTAAGAAGCCTCATCAAATACAAGTTATCAAGCGAAACCTTGCGAGAAGCATCTAACGTTTCTACTTGAGCCACTGCATACATTTCTTGAGCTTGTCTAAGTTCAGCTCTCAACTTTGTAATTTCTTTGAGAGTGTCCTGAAATTAGTGAAAACACCTATATATTTATCGAGATTTTCAAAAGAATCTTGCGAACAAGTATATATTTATCGAGATTTGATGTACCTCATTGTCAGTGAAATAATATTCATCTTGAGTAACATTTTCGTATCCACGGTTGCTTGACATAGAACTCATAGCGTCTTTTCTTTCATCGAAATCTCTAAACCGAGGATTCCAAGAAACGGTATGCGATGTTTCAGGGACACTTCTCTTGCTTACTTCCTCTGGAGCATCTGAATACATCCTTCTAGTTTCATCTGACTCAGAAGAACTAGTTTCCATACCAACAGAAACACCTCTTACTACTGTAAGGAGTTGTTGCAAACTCTTACTGGGCGGAGAATGAGTATTGGTTTCGAGTGGATTTAACATTGCATCTAAAGAAAACCAAATAAATATTATAGACTCATGTAATCACAATATCAGTTTCTGGTTAAAGATTTGATGAAAACTCCAAACCTGAGTTAGGTCCTGAACCAGAAGAACAGCTTGAAGATTCAGTTCTTTCACTACAAGTATCTTTTATATTTTCATTCCTCTCTGAGTCTGATGATACTCTATCTTTTGGAAGAATATAGACTCCTTTTGAGACAACATAGACTGTGCATAAGTTTGATACATAAGCTGATATCTTGGCAGTAATATCATGACGATTCCTGGAAATTGTTTCATACTCATTGAGAAAAGCTCTGGTGCAATCAGATAATATATAACCGCACGAAAAGATTATCTTTCAAGCCGTACCTCGACAATGGACCATGAGATGAGCGTCCAATGACAAGAATGCTGATCATATTCTGATTAACCTCTCTGGCTATTGCTACCGCAACACTATTTGATTCGAGTACTATAAGTTCCACTGCAACCTTTGTCAAGAAGATTCAAGAAACGAGGATTTATCGATCTTTAACTATAACATATCTGATGAAAGAAGACAAGTAAAGAACAAAAGAAAAAACCTTTTTCCGCTCGCACATTTTCTTGAAAGGTTTAAGAAGAGTTTCTTTAGTCTCTTGCATCACTTGTCGTCTATAAATATCCACTACATCCTCTGATGCCTCGGTGATAGAGACCATGTTTCCCGCTTAGGAAGGAAACAGAAAACGGTATCAGACTCCTAAGTAGTCACATAAACTGTCTCAAGGACGTACGAGAAGAAAGCTTTGGAACTTACAAGGTGTAGGTAGAGTTGTAATCTTTGGATGAACGTGAATTAGTTTGAAAACAACATTTTTGTCAAAGCCAAACTTTTTGAGCGCCCACTTAAGTACATTATTGCTTTTATTGCTCCCACTAATAGCTATGGCAATGGTCAACGATTGAGAAGGAGACGCAAGATCATACTTATTAGAAGGATGGTCAAGCACCGGCTTGTCTTTCAGAAATGTTTTTTTGAAATAATAGTCCATTTAGCTTTTCCTTCAAAAGCCATTTGAAGATTAGTCATTTTACAACATGATAATTGAAAATGAAGATCCCTTGAGCCAAACCAAAATGAGGCAAACCGAGGAACAATATAAACAAAATGATACCACATTGCTGAATAACAATGTAAGCTTTTTGACAAGATCTTGATTTAATACAGAGAATGCGTTTGATATTCTTAATCGAAAATCCTCAAAATTTAAATCTAGAAATCACAAAAGTCACATTATATAAAAAAGTCAATTTAGATATAGACAGCTAGACAATGCAAAGGGAGAAGAATTTTGTAAGTATATTCATTTTTCAGAAGACGCAATTTAATGACTTGAGCAGATGAAGTTTTTCAACTTTACCAGAACAAAAGCTTGAAAACAAGAAACCCATCAAGAAGTCAAGCATGATCACAATCTTATCAAATCTCTAATAGACAAGGAAAACAAAATCACAACATTTGACTAAATTACCTGATATATAAAAGATGTAACTTTAAGCTGTATAAGAGAATCTCAAAACCAAAGAGAGAAGCTGTGGAAGAAGCATTGATGGAAGAAACACAAAGAGCAGTCAAATACCCACGTTCGTGCTCCTCATTTTAGAGACAAATCAATTCTTTTGAATAAACATATATGGAGTTTCTTAAGTAAATTATATATAGTACTATAAATAAATTAAGATAACCTTTTTTTATATAGTTATAAATTAAGATAACTTGGTCATGCATGACTCATGATCATCGTTAAAGATTCACTCTTGTTTTTCTTTTATTTTTCTTTTTTAAGATTCACTCTTTGGTTATTTACTACTTTCTTGCCCACGCAAGAATTTTCCTTCATTATCAGAGCGACAGAGAAGAGGGTCGTAAATGATTTATCAATTTTTTTCCTTCACAGGACTTTTATTCCTTTAATAATTGTATCGTGTTTACATTGTCAACAAAAAAAACTGTATTATATACTTTTTAACTGGTTATTTGTTTTAAAACCTTATGAAGGGACAATTTGCTAACAAGCTGGTCTTAAATGTCTGTTTTGGAGCAGACGAAAAAAAAAAATGTCTGTTTTGGAAACTATTACTCTCTCCATTCCATAAAGATGTTTTTAATTTTATTTTTTCACATATTTTAAGAACAAATTTAAAATACTAAATAGTACTTATATCTTTATTGTAATGCTATTATTTTAAGATAGTTTTTTTTTATAACTACTTTATTCTATTCAATTAGTAAAGATAAACAACCAAAAATTTTACATTAAAAACATAAAAATTTAATGTTTGTGAAAAAAATAAATCTAAAACATTCATTGAAAACGAAAGGAGTACTTTTTGTTTTCTGTGTTCAAAGCTCGAAATACCTTTTAATTTCGAAACTATCAATATACCTCTAAGCATCGACAACTAAAAATTTTAGAATGAAATATACTATATAATTCTTACTTCTCGCATCGCGACATGATGGTGTCCCCTTTATTATATTATGAGCATTTTCAGTAGTGCTAGCTGAAGAGATTTCCAAACAAGTATTATTGTAGCTCAAATGAGCTTAAAGAGATAGAAATATAAAACTAAAATTGAAATAGTTCATAGAGCTTTATTAAGTGCAATTAAAGAGAAAATAAATAACTTTAGATTGTCTTCAAGAATATAATGATTTTGGATTTTATTTCATAAAAGGGGAAAGATGAGAGTTGCTCTAAATGGCAACTCTCTAGGTTACCTTCATTGTTCTCATATAAGAGATATTTATACTAAGCTAAACTTGATATGAAACCCTAATCTACATGGGCCATTACATGAACTTTTGAACACTATAGTGGGCTTCATATGGATCATCTAATACTAGCTAGGAAGAAATCGGTCTCGGATCTTATTCGAAAAAATACAAGAGATTGGGATATGCCATTGATCAGAGCTTATATAGTTTTAGAAGATATATCCTTGATTACTAGTATCCGACCAAGCAAATCCTTTAAAGAAGACTCGCATTGCTGGTCGTTCACAAAGAGCGGAAATTATACGGTAAAATCGGGGTATTGGCTAGCGAAGAAGCAGAGAGATGAAAAGGTTGATAAAAGCTTCTCGGAACCAAGTATAACGCCTTTACAAGCACAAGCCTGGAAGCTAAAGACGACGAGAAAAATCAAAAAAATCATCTGGCAAGTCGTATATGGCTGTGTTGCCACAAAACAGAACATTTTTAACCGAAAAATTGGTTCAGATGGGATATGTCCAAGATGTGAGGCAGAACTGGAGACATCGAACCACTTGCTCTTTACATGTCCTTTTGCCCGCCAAGTATGGGACCAGGTCCCGCTTGGTTTAGATACTTCGTGCTATCCAACCGATGCCCTGTATACAAATCTCGATACTCTGTTTTGGCACCTCAAGGCAGAAGACATGGAACAAGATCAAGTTTGGTGCTTTCCCTGGATTATATGGATGATTTGGAAAGCCCGCAATGATAAAGTTTTTAATGCTATTAACAGGCCTCCAAAAGAAACGCTAGACATCGCCTTGAGAAAATGTAAAGCATGGCTCGAGGCAAAAAAAAAAAAACCAGCCTACTCCTGCTTCAGTGCGTGCAGAGGCCATTCCGGCTCCCATTGCAGACCTTTCTCATGTCACTGAGGTATGTCGGTTCGACGCGGCCTGGAAAGAGACGGACCCTTTCTGTGGTTTGGGTTGGTGCATTTTCAATGCCGGGAACAACCCATCTTTCATTGGCTTGCGAAGTCTCCGCAAGAGCTTATCTCCGACGCACACTGAATTGCAAAGTTTAATCTGGGCAATGCAAGGCTTAGTTGATATTAAATCTTCTTGTGCTTCTTTCGAGACTGATTGCAAAGAGCTGCTTTCAATTGTTGAAGATCCCGATAAATGGTCTGTCTATCATGCCGAACTGGCTGACTTCGTGTCCCTTAAGGGCAAGTTTCCATTATGTAATCTTCGGTTTATCCCTAGAGTTTTGAATGTTCATGCCGACTTCTTTGTCCATAAAGTAAGATCGTCCGGTTTTCCCTTTTCATTTGTAAACAATATTGTGTCATCGTGGCTACCTATTGTAACCTCTCCTTTTGCGCATGGTTCTATTATTGAATGAAATATTTATTTTTGCCGTAAAAAAAAAGCTAGGAGGAAAAATAACATATACATACTAAGTTTTCGTATTCTGTATAAAATTTTCAATCTTATCCATGGTAAAAGAATATTTCATAAGTACTTCATTAATGTGGACTTATCAATATTTTATTCATTAAGCAAAACCGAGTAGAGGGAAAATCTAATTTGAAAGTTTTTTTTTTTTTTTTTTATAACCAGGAGGTTCCGACCTTTTTACCACTCGACTAATCCCCCCAGTATGAATGTAGCCGTCGAGTAGCCCACTCACCATGTTTTCTAATAGGCCTAAAGCGTGGTACTATTTCGACTGGCCAAATAAAGTGATTTAGATAATTTCGCGCTTGACGGGAATCAATCCCTGACCTAGACCAACAGGGCAATCCCTTCCTCAAGTGAGAATCACTGTACCATCACCACTTGGTTAGGTTTTACTGTTTTCTCAATTCTTTTAATACACTTGTTAATTGTCTCATGTTATTTAAATCGTGGGTGGTAAACACATGCACAATCAAGAGAAAGATGAGACTGATGCTCATCTGATTACACAATATATAACTTACATAATATGTAAATATGTAAAGAAGAAGTATTGTGTTAGATTATACTTTAAAAAGAAAAGAAGTACTGTGTTACATTATATGTGCCCAAAAAAAATAAAAGATACGTACCCACGTCCTTTTAGAACATCGCATCATCCTCGTAAATATATGAGATTACCGTAGATTTGTAGAAACATTTTTTTTTTTTTTTTTTTTTTGGAACACGAAAAAATTAACGCATTCAGTCATCAAGACGTCAAAACAACAAACTTCTATTGGTTTTTTTTAGTCGAAGTATCAAGAAAAGCAAATCAAAATTTGATATAGTTCTACAAGAAAACATGGATTTTAGATGGAAAATTTTTGATGGATATAAATCTCTTGCATGTGATTTAATGGCTAGTCAATGGACGAATTCTATAAAAGAAAATATCCGTCAAAAAACTAATATCCGTCACAATTTCGTCAAAAATTAAGTTACATCAAAAGTTTATTAAAATATTGCGATAAATATTTATAGATTTCCAACGACTCAAAGTTTAGGGATTGAAAATTGCAAGAAGATGCGATTATAACCATTTTGGACCTTCAACATTATGGATAGTCAACTTAATAATAAACTTACAAAACATTTTTCTATATGTTTTTGTATACCAAACACGATTTTACGAGAATCTAATCGTATTCAGATCGAAATGGTTTATCCATCGATAGGTTAAAACAACAAATTACATAAAAACGGTACGTAATTCTGTACATTTCAATCCAAATGCTCCAAAAAAAAAAATGGAATGGAAAAGAGAAGAAAAGTCACTTCTAAAAATACATTTCTTCCAAAACACATTGATTGCCCAAAGGAGAGCAAAAGAAAATAAAAACAATGCAAGTAAAAGTCTGTGAGAACATCTCACCGTTTCTCAAGGCTAAAACGCTACGCAGTTTCACAGAGAGACACAAAAATGGAGTGCGCTTTCTTTGCCTTACTGATTTTTACTTCTCCATTCAACAATGGCTGCATAAAGACTGTGATTGGGCAAAAGGTTCATGTTTTCTAACGGTGAATTAGTCACCGGCGACGTCTGGTGGTTCTCCATCCACTCCACTATGGCTTGTCGGTCATAAGTGTACCCATCAGCCGCCATACATGGCTCTTTCATCACATCCTGCAACACAAACATAACAACATTTTAATCTAACTAACTTAACTTCTTTTGCAAGTAAACAGATGACGTAATGAACAAGTTATTACCTTTAGTAATGGGCAGATGAAATGACTTGGAGGTTGACTCGGTGCAGCGGAAAGCGAGTTTCTTGCTTTATCAGCTACTTTCTTCAACCTCTCCAATGTTGGAAGAATCTGATCTTTTAGATCAGGCCTATTTTTAGCACGGATCTCTGTACAAGAAACGGCTAAAGCGGCTAACTCCCGAGTTTCTTCGATTGGCCAGTTACCCGCTTTTTTATCAAGAATATGTATTAACTCATCGTCATTGTTGTTCTCCATTGCTATTTCTACTGTATATGTTAGTGCCATAGCCGGTTGACCGGTAAGAAGCTGTAGAATGATCATTCCAAAAGCATAGACATCTGATTTTGGAGATATCATTCCGGTTCGTTGGTATTCAGGATCGATATAGCATAACGTTCCCACGGGGCTTGTTTGTTTGTACATTGTGAATTTGGTTGACAACTGGTCTGCTTGGATCATTGTGGAGAGACCAACATCTCCAACTTTGCTGACAAAGTTCTGATCAAGTAAGATATTAGCGGGTTTAAGATCACGATGAATGATTGGTGTAGGTTTTGATTTGTGGAGAAATACAAGGGCTGATGCGACTTCCCAAGCGATTCTGAACCGCACAAACCATGGGATTGGTTGACTATTATTGACTTGGAAGAGTCTATCTTCCAAGCTACCATTCTCCATGTGCTCATAGACTAGAGCACCGTGCTCAGGGCATGCTCCTAGAAGGAGAACCAAGTGAGGGTGCCTGATTTTGCTCAAGATTTCGAGCTAATGGCGAATAAAAATGTTAGCATGTTTTGTTTTAATGAGAAGACTTTCAAACAAGAAAACTTTTGGTTAAGTACCTCCTGATCAAATTGTTTTGATAAAGCGCTTTCAGCGGAATGCAAAACTTTGACAGCGGCAACTGTATGATGAAGTTTGCATTTGTAAACAGCCCCGTAAGCTCCCATTCCAATCTTCAGATCTTCAGAGAATGATGAAGTTGCGGTTACTATTTCTTCCCAAGTGAACTCTTGGTATTGCAGCTTAGGAGCCACAAGGGAAATTTCTTCAAGCTTTTCCTTCTCTTTGGCTTCACGGCTAGCTTTAATCTCGGCTTCGCTCTCTTCTTTTCCCTTGTGCTCAAACTTTTGTGTTTCATGCTCCTTTAGTGTTAGCTCTTCAAACTTAAGTTCATTTAGCTGAAACCATTAAAAGGAGAAGATTTATTAGACACATAACCAAAAGCTAAGAAGCTTCATCAAATACAAGTTATCCAAGTTTTTTAGAGGTTCTTTAAGCAGACCTTGCGAGAAGCATCCAAGGTTTCTACATGAGCCACTGCATACATTTCTTGAGCTTGTCTAAGTTCAGCTCTCAACTTTGTAATTTCTTTAAGAGTATCCTGAAATTAGTAAAAACACCAATCTTTCCCAAATTCTTTCGATTTCAAAAGAGTTTTACAAACAAGTATTTATCGAAACATAATGTACCTGGCTGTCTATGAAATAATCTTCACCTTGACTAACATTTTCGTATTCACGGTTGCTAGACATAGAACTCATAGTGTCTTTTATCTCATCGAAATCTCTAAAGCGAGTATTCCAAGAAACGGTACGCGATGTTACAGGACTACTTCTCTTGCTTACTTCCTCTGCAGCCTCTGAAGACATCCTTCTAGTTTCATCTGACTCAACAAAACTATTCTCCGTACGACCAGAAACACCTCTTACTCCTGTAAGGAGTTGTTGCAAACTCTTATTGGACAGAGAATGAGTGTTGGTTTTGAGTGTATTTGACATTGCATCTAAAGAAAACCAAATAAATATTAGACTCATGTAATCACATCAGTTTCTGGTTAAAGATTTGATGAAAACTCCAAACCTGAGTTAGGTCCTGAACCAGAAGAACATCTGGAGGAATCGGTTCCATCACTACCAGAATCTCTTATAGTTTCACTCCACTCCGAGTCTGATGATAATTTATCTACTGAAAGAAGACTAAAGGCTCCTTTTGAGACAACATAGACTGTGCATAAGTTTGATACATAAGCTGATATCTTGGCAGTAATATCATGATCCCTGGAAATGTTTCAACACATATATTCATTGAGAAAACTCTATGCAATCAGATAACAAAGGTTTAAAGATTATGTTTCAAGTTTCAAGCCATACCTCGACAATGGATCTTGAGTTGACCGTCCAATGACAAGACTGGTTATCAAATTCTGATTAACCTCTCTGGTTATAGCCATAGCAACACTATTTGATTCGAGAACTACAAGTTCCACTGCAACCTTTGTTAAGAAGATTAAAAAACGAGCTAGTTTCATCGATCTTTATCTAAAAGATATCTGATAAGATAAGACCAAGAAAGACCATAAGAAGAAACCTTTTTCCGCTCGCACATTTTCTTGAAAGGTTTAAGAAGAGTTTCTTTAGTCTCTTGCATCACTTTTTGTCTATAAGTAGCCGCCACATCCTCTGGTGCCTCGGTGATAGCGACTATGTTTCCCGCTTAGGAAGGAAACAGAAACCGTTATCAGACTCTTTAACTAGTCAACATAAACTGTCTCAAGGAAGAGAAGAAAGCTTTGGAACTTACAAGGTGTAGGTAGAGTTGTAATCTTTGGATGAATATGAATCAGCTTGAAAATGACATTTTGGTCAGAACCAAACTTTTTGAGCGCCCACTTAAGTACATTATTGCTTTTAGTGCTTCCACTAATAGCTATGGCAATGGTCACCGGTTTAGAAGGAGATGCAACAACAGAGCTAGCCCTCTTAGGAGGCTGCTTAACCACAGGCTTATGGTCCAGAATTGATTTTTTGAAATAAGAGTCCATTTTTTCTTTTTCCTTCAACCAAATGAGACACTAGCCAATCTGTGTCTTAAAAGCCATTTGGAGATAAGTCAATCACAACAACATCAAAACTGAAATGAGGCAACCAATGAAACAACTATAGACATTATATATTTCTGAAAAACAATATAATGTTAGCTTTTTTGACAAGATCTTGATTTCAAACAGAGCGCAGTGATGCTTTGATATCATAATCGAATATTCTCAAATTCAAATCTAGACATCACAAAGGCCACATTCCAAAGTCAAATTTAGACATAGACAGCTATACATTGCACTTGGAGATGCATTTTACAAGTCTATTCATTTTAAGAACAAGAATTTTTATGATTTTCAGCACATCAAGTTTTCAACTTTACAAGAACAAAAACGTGGAAACAAGAAACCCATCAAGCCAAGCATGATCACAATCATGTCAATTTCTAATAAACAAGAAAATGAAAATTACATCATATATATGACCTACCTGATAAATAAAATATGTAACTTTAAGCTGTATAAGAGAATCTCAAACCACAGAGAGAAGCTGTGGCAGAAGCATTGATGGAAGAAACACAAAGAGCAGCCAAATACCCACGTTCTTGTTTCTCATTTTATAGACAATTAATTCATTTGAATAACCATAGAATCTTATGGAGTTTCTTTCTTAAATTAAAAGTACTATAAAATAAATTTAATTAAGATAACTTAGTTATGCATGACTCTTGATTAATCTCGTTAAAAGATTCACTCTTTGGTTATTTACTACTCTCTTGTTCACGCAAGAATATTCCTTCATTATCAGGCGGCATTGAAGAAGAGCTAGCTAGGGTCTTAAATTATTTATCACTTTTTTTTTTTGGTTACCTCACAAAGTCACAGGGCTTTAGTCCTTATATAATTTAATCGTGTTCATATTGATATTGTCAACAAAGTTGTGTTTATATTTTTGAGCTGGGCATTCGTTTTGGAAAATGTCTGTTTTGGAAACTATTATTAATTTTTTTGTGCACAGCTGGAAATACCTTTTCAAAACTACGGGTAACATGAAATATATGTATATCAAAGCATCGAAAATTAAAAAATTAATATGAAATAGTATATGTTTCTTACTTACTTAAGAAAAAATAGATGCCTGATGCTTTTTTATTTTTTTTGCAATGATGTTCCTATTATAGAATAAGCATTTTCATTGCTGGGAAGAAAAACACATGAACTTTTCGTTTTCTGTATAACATTTCTTTTGGTAAAGTACTTTCCGTATAACATTTATACCTTATCAATGGTAAAAAAATCTTCATAAGTACTACGATAATGTTACTTATCAATATTTTATTGATTAACCAAACCCGAGTAGAACTGTAGATGGAACATCTAATTTGAAACGTGTTTACCTATCTTTTTGAAATATGAATACATTATTTCTCAGAATATACTCTCTTTTTTTCTCTCATTTCCATTTTTTTTTAATAATATATTGTTAATATGGTAAAATACATGCACAAACTATATAGATAGATGAGACTGATGCTCAATCTGTTTACACTTTACACTTATACATTACTTGCATATATAAATGTGTATTAAGTTAGATTATATGATCTTATCAAAAAGTTAGCTAGATTATATGTGCACTAAAATACATATACACCGTCACGTCCGAATGAAAAAGAAAAGATAAACACTCAAATCTTTTGAAAATGCAACAAATTATGAAAAGATCTCCCGTCATACTTGGTAAGACTAATGATCATGCCGTTATAGTTTTGGCTTCCCCTTCATGTAAATAATTCCGTTTCATACAAATTAAATTAACATTTCAGAAAAAGAGAAAAAAAAAAACAAGTCTTTATGAATCTTTTCACTATTGATATGTGAAAATATAAACTTAATAAGAGACTACTAGTTTGTATGAGAACATTTACTATATATTAAAAGGTAACTTTTTTTAATTAAATTTATACATATATATACTTTATTAAAAGTTTTAGAAAATGGTTAAAATACTTGGAATTAGAAATAATATAAATATCTTTCAAATTAATCAAAAAATTTCTTCATTTTTGATCTCCTCTTTTTATAATTAAAGATTTGCCAAAAAAAAAAAATTCTCAATCTTTGTAACCAACACAATTATTTTCTATTTTTAGTTACAACAAAAAAAAATTACTGTTTCTCAATTTAATTTTTAGTTAATACAATGAAAAAATTTAAAATCTTCAACTTATTTTAGTTTTAGACCATTTTTACGTAAAAATATATCATTTGGAATTTAACTTTAAAAAAATGTGTAAAGTGTGACGCCAAAAACAAAATGTGTAAAGTGTAACAATAAAATATGTAATTTAAAATTTGAAATACCTAGTTTAATTTATATCGTCTATATGTCATTGTGCTCGTGTATCTTTAAATATCTATGTTTCGTGCTTACCTGGATTGAATTACTAGTTCAGCTCCACGTTAATTTACGTTGGTGAAATACATCATCTTCGAATATGAAGTCGACTTGATTAATAAACATCACATATGCTTTTACCGCAGATTTCTCGATAGTTTTTTTTTTTTTTTTTTTTTGGGAACAAAGACACATTAGTTTTTCTAGTCGCAACATCAGGAAAACTAAATAAAAAACCCCTAAAAAACATGACTCTAGAATCAAGATTTAGAAATACCAATTGATGGAGTGAAAGTTCAGTTCTATAATTCCCAAGATTTATTTGTTTATTTGTTTAATGATTAAACTTTAATCCTGCATTATATTAGTATAATATTAAAACAAAAATATTCAATATATATATAGATATTTTTACTAATTAAGGATTTAGCCATAATAATTGTTTTCATATTCGTAACACGCATGGTGAAAAGTAATACTCTGAACAGAAACAATTAAAATGCATGTTCTTCTCATATATATATATATATTTTTTCATATATCGTCCTGCCATAAGTCCATAATCCTTCTGCATGACACTTCAAATGAGGATAATGAACTGAGAGCATATAAAATCATGATTACGTTCACAATTCACGACATATCCAACGTAGAAATATATTTATCTAATTATCCATATATATATATATACACTTTATCCCAATTCACAGATATAATATATTATATGGTATATCATCTATTAATACAAATTGAATTCACACCAAAAGAAAAAAAATCAAACAAAAATAAAGTGATAAAATTTACCATATGAATAGTTTTTAGGTTTTATTTTGAAACAATGTAAACTATTACTAATTCATTTTCATCGTCGTCAAACTATTATTATTTCGTTATTTACAGTGTTCCTTGTATTTAGCTATTTAATTTTTAATTATTATTTTTAATTATTTATTTAAAATTGAAGTTTTGAGTATTTTCTAACTCTTCATATATTTTAACGGATTTTTCATCTTTTCCCTAGACATGGAAAATCTTTTAAATAAGTTCACAAAACTCCAATGTCACTTGGTTGGGGATAGTTTACCGATTATATTACTAAATTTGATAAACATATATCTATATATATATATATATAATTGTATTATCTCCCTTCGTTGGTCGCATGATCTATCTTGTCCTCACGTCTTTTTTTTGTTTTCCCTATAATTGGGTCTCTGTCAATGTATGTCTACTTTGTCACAACATAATCCGAATGTCCAATGATACATGAATTGTGTATTTAACCTTGTTGTTGTCCAGATACATTCCCTTCTACTTAGTTGACCTTGTTCTCCCACAGCGATAGTATTATTATTTTATATTTTTGGCACCATCGATAGTATTTTTGAGATAATAAAATAAGCCTAACTAGGTTAATTCACTCGGGTTAGATTTATTTTCTTAAACAAAAATATAGTTTAGTTGACCAATCATAGCCACTTCGATAGTTTTAATTAACATAAGGTTGACAAAGAAAACAATGTAAGGAAATCTACAGATAGATGATAAATATATTAAATATTATATATATATATATATATATATATTGTTGTAAATCCGGATCGTAACGTACGGTGAACTTGGATAATGATTGAATCGTGCTCATGAGCACTTTCTTTAAAGAGTATTTCGACACTTCTCAAGTCTTGGGTTACACGAAATCCCTTGTAGGATACTACAATCAAAGTTCTCTCTTGTTCTAGGCTAAGATACAGGAGAAACAAATAGAGATTTTGTATTTTGTTTATGTGTTTGTTGATCTTGTGAATCTCTCTTATTCTGTCTTTTTCTCATCTCATATCCATTTCATTTTGATGCAGAAAACAGATTATATAATATCCAACGGTTGTGACGTACAT
The DNA here is from genome assembly GCA_963667165.1 of Barbarea vulgaris. NCBI lineage: Eukaryota > Viridiplantae > Streptophyta > Magnoliopsida > Brassicales > Brassicaceae > Barbarea > Barbarea vulgaris. The sequence continues at coordinate 7,696,810 of OY763894.1, read as the reverse complement.
TTGCAACCGTACGTTTAATATAATAACCATATATATATATATAAAGGGTTTTCTATTAAATGCTATGAAGTGTTGTTTCATGATGGTGAAAATATTTCATAAAAAGAACTTATAACTAACTAACAAGAGAATAATTAAAGCATAATATGATATTGTGAAGGATACTAAATTACTAAGATACAGCGATGTCTCATCCTTTGCTTGAAGACCGATCCCGAGAGCTAAAATGAAGCAACAGTCACCTGAAGGTTGAGGAGACGGCTAAAGAAATACAATGGCGGAGGGTAATCCTAGCTAATCGGTTCGAAGAGAGGCTAACCGAGCTTACTCAAAGGGACCGATGAGGGGTTGGTTCCAGAATCCGTAATCCACCTAACTCTAACTTAAAGCAAAACCATAGCCACAACTAGAACCAAAGACGACCCTTCAAACAGTTATATATGTAAATATAATTCTTCAACTAAACCCTAATTTTGTTTCTTAATTAGTTATAGTTGCATCATTGAGAATAATGAAATTCAACATAATTTTTTTTTTTTTTATTGGTAAAATGTCAATTTTTAGAACAAGGTGTTGTTTCAAAATGTAAATTTGAAACTCTCATTTTTGCTATGAGAACCTCCTAGAAATATTTTATAAATAAGAAAAAAAAAAGAATGATTTTCTTCTTCTTCTTCTTGGCTCTGTTTTAAAAAAAAAAATTAAGTCTTGTGATGCAAGTGTCCATTTATGAATAGTAAATATGTATATTACTATTCTTTTATTTACACTATGTGTAATTGTGTATATTAGGTGGACAAATTAATCGAAACCAAAATAAATAAAACCGAACCGAAACCGTAGTTAAGTGATTCGGTTTGAATTTGGTTTCACCTAAAAACCGTTCGCTTACCATTATTTAAAATATTTTAGATTTGGTTCGGTTCGATTTAAAAAAAGTAAAGCAATTCGTTTTTTGGGTTTCTAAACTTTCTATTGTAGTATTTGTTTAGATAGATTTTAATCAATTTAAACAGTGGTTAAAGGGATATTTTATGTGGATACATGAATAAATTTTCTAATTCTAATATTATTTCTTTAAAATCTTTACTCCAATAAATATTAGAGAAATATAAATAAAACTGTATGAAAAAATGATATAGTTCATAACATCATTATACAATAACATTTAACTGATCATTATATTCATGTTAAATAAGCTCGTATTAAAATTGACATCAAGCCAAGGAGGATCTCGATGGAAACCACATTAATGTTACAACATGACTATTTTCTCTACACCAATGGACAGTGTATATAACATATATCCAAATTAATTGTTGATTTTGCGTGGTGTCTCTTATTTCTGTCGTTATTGTTTCTACTTTCTAGTGTCCGTTTACACTGTTGGGTTGCTTTGAAAAATATTATTTCGTGTCACCAGAGCTATTTTTGTTCGATGGAAGAGAATGGTAAAATATATATTACAACATAATGACTACAGTAGAGGCTTACAAAGAGATGAAGAGTAGTACATGTAATCATAATTCGCCTTACCCATTTCATATATATTTTTAAAAAAAGGCTAAAGTAAAACAGAATAATATTTGTTCTTATTTTAGTTGGATTTTATATAATTTATGATGTCTACATAGTAAAACAAAAAAAAAGGATGCAAATCATCCACTACACAACGTAAATAATGAGATCATATGGTAAAATTGGCAACGTTACATCTTTGAATTTCTTTGGATATTCTAATATCATTGCCATGTTCATCTTCTCTCTTTTTTTTTTTTTTTTTTTTTTTTGGTCACATTGCCATATTCATTTATTATATTTGTTTAGTTTCCACCCTCATATAGCTTTTTGACTTGGGTCACACTATGCACAAAGCTCCATATAAAACCACATTGACATGCAAGTTGTTATACTTCTGGACCAGAAGCGAACAGAGGTATAAGACCACGCAAGACTTGAGCTGATAAATGGTGAGCCTCAAAGATCTCTCCGTCCAAATTCCACACACTCTCTTCCCCAAATGATGTAAATGTGAAAGCTCGCGTCTGCATTCCCCAAATACATTTGATCAGAATTCAACCAAGATATGAAAGATTTTAGAAAATGAAAATGTTTTTTTTTTTTTTACAAACCTTATGATATTCCACAAATTCGAAGTTCAAAGGTTCTCCACCTCTTTTCGCAAGCTCGGTGAGGTGCCTGCAACCCATTAGAATCTCTGATAATAAAGCATTTACTTATATAATGAATGACAATTTGAAAAATCCAGACATTATTACCATAAGTACTTGGGACGAGAACAATCTTTGATGAGTATGAGATGAAGGAAACCGTCTGAGAGGTGTGCATCCACGACCAGACCATCAGGTGCTCTTTCGTTTCGGTTTGACATCACTGCAGCACCTATACTCAGAAACCGCCCTTTCGTTCGACACCATCTTGTTTTTTCTGGATACGAGTTAGGTGTTGCGCTTACACTATTCCCATCTGCCTTATTGTTACAAATGCTACATTTTGCACGACATAGTATTTTCTCTGATCTAGTGGTAGTTCGAAATGGCCATGTCTTACTTCGCGTGTGTGGGGAAGCTTTACTGTTCTCTGATTCAGCCTCTTCAAACATCACCTCTGCCTCATATGATCTTGCATTAACATATAAACTAACAACTCAAACAACAGTACTTCGCTTGGAAGGAAAAATAACACAGATCATTTATCAGAAATTCCACTAATGTCTATCACATCTTGGCAGTGTAAACTGGTAAATATGTTAAGAAAGTACCTGTGCTTCAAGAATATCTTAGTTCCAACATAATCATAGCGTTTGGGACCCATCCATCGATATTTTTCACTTTCTGAAATGACATCACCATAAAACCCGTATCTGAACTAATCCATTGTACAAAAACTCTGTTAGAGATTGAAGCAATCAGTTTTCATATCATAGGCACTAATGGCTAGAGGTATTGAGGTGATTTATTAGAAAAACGAAAATGCCACTAATATTAAGAAGCTAAAGGCTTTGCACTTGTAAGCGAATAATGAAAATTAGAGCTTCATAACTAAACAGAATCCTCCATTTCTTGTTACATGATTGCAAAACATCTCACTAATAAGGTTTAGTCATTACCCAGCAAATGAGGCTGCATAACGAATAAAAGGTTCAATCGTCGAGGTTGATGCCGTTTTCCACCGCACAACCTGCATTGCATCGAGGAAGAGCTTTCTACCTAAAATGATATGCAGCGCAGATGTTATAGGATCACGAGCTCCAGTGGTGCTGTAACACAAGAGCTTAAACAGTTAGTTTGAAACATCAAGCTTACCACAAGGTAATTTATATTTCTGAATTTATGAGATACACCAATGCTTTCAAAATTTGTATGGAGCAGAAAAAAGATAAACCAGACGGTAGAGATTGAAACCATGTATGCAGTTGTTATTTATTTGGTAATCAAGTACAGTTTATTGCTGTTACAAGTGAAACATCTTCCCAATTATGGTGCATGATAATCTTTGTTAGTGGAACAATGACTATGAATAAATGATGATAAAAAAAAACCCTACCATATCACTATTGCATCAGTTGAACCTGCCGGGATGAGGCCGAATCTAGGTCTTTCACCACTGAAGGGATGATCGGGATCTTCACTTCCTGCAAGTCAACAAAAAAAAACAAGACAAACAGTGACTGAATGTAACGGAAGCAAGTAATGTAACTGACTGTCTTGTACAAAACCAACTGACCTTCACATGAATTGTTGACTGTCCCTGTAGGTAAAAAGTAACACCTAGAGATTACAACTAGTTACCAGTCCCAGCGCTCAAACAAAGATGAGATAAAGTTTATCAAATACATACTGAAATTCATGACCTCTTGAACTGAATCAGGAAGAAGAGGATGGTGTTCCTTCTGGTCATTCTCATGAACTGCATCTCCTGATTCTGGAACCGAGGAGCTACCTCTACTTTGAGAAGAATTGAAGGAATCTGAAGGACTCGGTGGAAGAGGGACTTTAAGTCTCGACAAAAGATATCCATTAAGGATCTCGTTGAAGAAACCATCCCCACCCTGAACATAGGTTGATTTTTCAACATATAAAAATACTGACAATCATATCATGAAAAGCTGATATATGATCCACAAGTAAGCACCGTGAGGACTAAAATGTGACAACAGCAATTAGGAGCGGAGAAGCTTCTATCAACTTTCACTAATCCATAAATTGACTCATAAATGTTAGGAACTGAAGGATATGTCTCATCAAAAAAATATTTTACAAATGCACTGGCGAATCAATCAATATAATCATTGTCAAAAGAAGTACTTTGTGTCAATGAAACATAGAAATAAAGATGTTTACAACTTACAACAGCTATGATGCCATCATATGAATGGAGCTCTTTGTTTTGTATAGATGCCATTACATCAAATGCATGTCCTGCTCGTTCTGTTACAATCACCTAATTTAAATGGTAAATCAAGAATATCAAACTAAGACCATGGCATGGACAGTGAGAAACATTTATGTGTCTTTCTCTATGAGAGCTAAAATATCACAAGAAACTATGCATAAAATGAATTGTATACAAAAGAAAGTCTCACTTGGCCAGCATATGGCCAAGAAACGTCAAATATCTCGAATGGCAAAAATTGTGGAAGTCATGTTGCAATATCTACTAAAACAATATATTCCACTTTCAGTGAACTCATTTGCTGCAGACATAACGTATGACTAGAGAATGACCTTAATATACCACAATGAAGCAATTACATTACATGATAGATAACACTTCTAAAAAAACTGCTCTACTTTAGCACAAAATCAAATCAATTACTCAAAGAAGAAAATCCGAGTGCCTTAATAACCTATAATAACTCTCACACAGAAATTACTAAATGATTATTCTGCTAGTGATGCAATTAAAAAAACAGACCTTTGTATTCACTTTAGCGCGAACGAAAATCTTGGAAACAGTTTCCCAGACCTTGGAGCCATTTCCTTTACCACTTCTTGGATGGACGAATACCTAAAGAAGTAATAGCAAGCAATCCTGTCAAAACATTCATACAAAATAGAAGTAACAAAGTGACTCAAGATTAAATTTACCAAAAGATTTCTTGGTCTTTCGACTTCCTTAATCAAAGAATAATTCAACTGATCCATCCAACTCTGGCACGTCTGCAAATCCATATGGCCAAAAGTGAATGCAGCAAGTTTCCAAAGACAAGGCTCCTTTGTTGAAGTTTGAAATCCATGCACAGTAAACCGATACATCTACATCAAAGCAGAGACCTCATTTACACACAAAAAAAAATCTCCAGAAAATGATACGAGAAATGACACAAAAGATTGAAAAAAAAAAATCAAAACCTCTTGAGTATTTAACAAACGTTCCCGGAAACATTCTTTAGCATGTCCAAGCCCTGACTTTGGACTATGCACCAAACCATAATTACCAAACTCCACAGCATAAATATCAGAGAATTTAATCTCATTTTTCAGATTCTCAGAATTTCTAATTCCTAAACAAGTCGTTCCCTCCTGTCAACGTAGAAACAAGAAAATAACTCAAATTAGTAACATAAACAACAAATTTCTGATCCATGATTTTTGATTCATGAATCATGATGATGAATTTGAAGAAGAAAAAAAAAAAGCATAAAAGATCAAAGTCAACGAACGAACTCAGTCATCTGATTAACCTGAGGAAGCATTATACCATTTATCGTACAAAATCTTACACAATCTGAAGAATCTAAACATTTCCATGACAAACCATCTTGATTCCGTGAAAGCAAAACTTCGCCAACATGATCTAAGAAGAAACAACCGCTCATTACAGATAATCCACCGTCGCGATCAACGTTACCGCCGGAATCGGCATCCAAATCGGAGAAATTGGAATCCTCCATCACAAAATCGAGCTCAAATTCGATTTTGGTAGTAATTCAAATCAAATCGTGAATGGTTTGTAATAAATTAATAACGGAAACTGACCGGCGGAGCGAAGAAGGAAGATGCAGCAATCAGAGGAATTGTTTGATCTGCAATTGAAAAGGAAACTATGGGCTAATTGCATAACTGGGCCCAGCCTAAGACCTGGTTACATTTTAGTCCAAATATATCTTTTTATTGACAAGAAAGAGGTAAACGTATACGAATTTTACATTTCTTACTATCTATAGTAACCATTAAAAGAAATACTACACTTGCATTAGATTAAAAGTTAAAAAAAATTATCAAAATACCATTAATGAATTATGCTTTTAACGATACAGTTTAACCTTTTGATGGCCCGAAGATTTTGATAAATTAGGTCTCATAATTCTACATCCGATTTAAGATTTTTGATTAACATCAATCGGTTTAATTGTTTAGAATAAACCCATAAGCCCATTATATGTTTGTTAGTTTTAAATTTTATATAGGCCTAATAATGTCATATAGTCGGTTAAACCTAGATTTTAAGGTGTCTCTACCATATAAATATCAAGTTAAGTCGCGACACTCATTATTAGGTTTTTTCGCTTAGGATTTGGCCGTCTGCAAATATTTAATTAGATTTTATATTATTTTGTGTTTTAATGGTTTTTTGTATGTTTAGTTATGATCGATTGATTTTTATATTTATTGATATTTATCTTTTTGTTTTCGTTTTTGAAGGTTGCTCAAGATTTGTGTTGGGATTCAATGGTTATCTCGAGATTAGATTGCCGAGAACAAGAATGATGGTGAAGAATCAGAATGATCAACATTTGATAGAAAGATTATCAATTCTATTTTGAAAAGGTATAACTAATTAATATTAGCTCTGATTGTAAGTTTCAGCTTATTAGCTATGAGACAAATCCACTCGGTTAGCAATATCTTACTACTTTCGCTTTGAAATATATTATAGTTGGGTTAGCAATGTGCAGCGATATGTTCCACTTTCTAGGGTGACGTCTAGAAGTGGTTTAAAGATCATAATTTTAAATAATGATGGAAAATCCAAGAAAACGATATTGAACCTTGTGTACAAGAGCGTTTTCCGAACTATTTCTTAGTTTTATCTTTTATCTAAATTTATTTTTGATTTTCTATTTATTTTATTTATTTATTGACATTTCTAAGTAAATATTTATTATATTATTTATTCTATTTGTGAATGTATTATTAAATATGAGGTGTTATTATACATTGTATGAATATTTGTTACTTTTTAATCTTTTCCAATAATCACCCTTTGGTTATTGATTATTTTATTTATCGATCAATGTTTTGGAATTATTTAAATTTTAAAATTAAATCTTATGTTATCATTAATTCGATTTACATGCGTTATCTTTGATTTTTATCAATCAGATCTCTCAGTCTCGCTTGTTCGCGCGAGAAAACCCGTTTGTTCGTTTTATTGTGTCACATTTCTTACTATTCATTTAATAGCTATATATATTATATAGATATATATTAAATTATTGACCAACATAAAATCATTTGAACTAATTTAAATATTTTATCCATTTAACAGTTCAACAAAGGAAAAATACCAAAAGTCGTTCGTTTTAATTAATTTTTTTTATCATTTTTTTTTAGAATCCATTGAGAGGGGCGGGGGCTCGGCCTGGGAAGGTGATTTGGTTTGGCACCACGATGTTGGCTCGTCTTCGCCACATGGGGCGAATTCCACCAAAGCAAAAATGCAATGAAGTAGCTATTCATGCTGCAATTAGCCAACTCGAATCGCTAATCCAAGTTGTCAAAGTTGGTCTCCTTCTTTCTCATGTATAAAGTTATCAAAATACGATATGGTTAAAGATAAAATGGTATATGCCAATAAATATAACTTTACATGAGTATAACAATAAATAGAGAAAAGTAGAGATGTTCATTTCTACTTACTAGAATAGTAACCCGCGCGTTATGCGGGATTCTAATATTATAAAAAAAATTAAATTACTTATAAATATAAATAAATCATTAATTATAAATATAATAAAAACGCCAATTCATTATTTTTACAAAACTTAGCATACTTTAAAGTTAAAACCATTCGATTCAAAAATATCCTCAAACATATTTTTTTTTTATCACAACATATAAACAAAGCCATATTGCCACTCATGATAAACTACAAAGATTATGTATCACTCCTAATTGAATGTTTTATTGTGTAACATTTGAGTTTGTATTTACCGACTCTATATTTGTTATTTTAGTGTAAAATTTTAGAATTTTTTACTTAAAATACGAAGAATATAATACTTTCAAATTTTAAAAAAAGTTTAGATGTTTTCATAAAATCAAACTGTAACTTTTATGTTCATATACAGTATTCCAAAAAATATTGGTGTAGATATTTCTATTCTTTGGAGAAAATTAACTATCATTGCTCTATATTTCTATTCTTTGGAGAAAATTGACTATCATTGCTCTATAGTTTTTTCACACTCAATTTGTTAAATCCTTTCAACTTTGATTACTAACATTATCTTTAAGTTTTTCAATTTTTACCCTTTTTATTTAATTTTTTTTATAAATATTTTCAGTTTTATTTAATAAATATAAATAAACATGTATTAAGTGAATATTATAAATTGTCTTTAATTCAAAAAAAAAATTTGCTTACATATATTATAAATATATTACATTTTTGTTATTATTGTTTTACTTTACATTATATATTGAATCATTTAATTGTAGTGGTTGTGGCTACTATAATTTTTCATTATTTGGTCTTTTATTTCTTTATATTGTAATATCGTTTATATAAATTTTAATTTATTTTATCTTATTTTTGTGTTTATCCCCCCCCCATTATATTATGTTCATAAAAATATAAAAATATAGTTACAAAGTATTTTTTTTATAACCATTTTAATACTCTTTTTTTGTTTTACTTTTACTTCTTTTTTTGTTTTTATTGTTAAATCTCTTAATATTCATTAACTACTATATTTAAGTAATGTTAATGAAAAATTATTTTAACAATGTAATTAATTCTTAATAAAAGCAAAAAAAAATTAAAAAAAAATTAATTGATGACATGTTTTATTTTCATTGGATGACTAAGATGATGATGTGGACACTCTAGATGGAGAGAGAACTCTCCCATTATATATATGATATCTATTCATTATTATATTTATATTTATCTATTGAGATAAATCTTATGCCTAGAATAACTCATATTTCTATTGAAATAACTAGAATGACCTTTTGTTGGAAGGAGTGAGTAGAAAGATGAGTAAAAGATATCTCAATCTAGTCTTTTTAACAAAATAACGAAAATGTCATTGTAATTTATTTTTTATAAAAATAGATTAAAAATAAATAAATGAATAAATAAATAAAAATTTTAAAGACAATCGTATATCTTCCTTACTCTTGGAACCACATTCAACAAATGATCTACCATTTCTTCGAATTCTCCTTTTCTGGCAAATGGTAGATCGATTTGTTGAATTTGGTTGCAAGAGTAAGGAAGATATACGATTATCTTTGTAATTTTATATGTAAACCATAACGCAATTTATGTGCCTATAGCTCATTCTCAAAGTATGTTACAAAATCTGTTGGCGGGTTTGATTAAATGTTGTTCTTTGTTGATAAGTGATTTTGATTTAATTGTCTTTGTCTGCTAAAAATGGTTTTTTTTTTGTCACTCTAAAATTGTTTTTTTTTATAATTACAAATTGCTTCAAATTATTTATATTAAATTTTTTGGGGTCCAAACTCGTATAAGATAAATCGATATATAAATGAAGAACAACTACATTGCTCCAAAAAAAATTTGACCAAAAAATAAAATAAAACGTAAAACAGATAGATTGGTCAAAGTCTCAAAGATAGTGCCATAGTCATAAGACAAATTAAATACGGTGACCCTTAAAATTTGAACATTGTTCAACAATGTTTGGTGAAGTTCATGAACAATGTTCTCAACATATCATATCTTTCCAAATTTCTCATTTATATCTTGAAATTCCAAATAATATCTATTGACAAATAAGGGTCACCGTATTTAATTTGTCTTATGACTATGGCACTATCTTTGAGACTTTGACCAATCTATCTGTTTTACCTTCTTTTTTTTTGGTCAAATTTTTTTGGAGCAATGTAGTTGTTCTTCATTTATATATCAATTTATCTTATACGAGTTTGGACCCCAAAATTATAAGATATGTTGAGAACATTGTTCTTCATTTATATATCGATTTATCTTATACGAGCTTCTAAGTTCCGTATTTAATTTGTCTTATGAACAATGTTCTTCATGTTCCACATATTGCTCGGAATTTGGTCTCTATCAAGAAGCTATGCACAGACAATCTTGTTTCTGTGGAATTTTTCCCCAAATTGTTTTAGATGAAGGATCTCATGTCGGTGGTACCGGTTGTGATGGGGGCAGCCTATGATGCAGGGTATGAGCTTTTGTTCCAGTTCATGCTTTTTCTACGTCTCTTAAAAGTCTGTTTTCCATCTTGCATTCGAGATTAGAATATCCAGCTCTTTCTATTTTAAAAAATTGTTATTTCACCTTTGTGGCTTTCTGATTCAAAACAATCATTTCCTTTTCATTGTTCTGATTGTTTTGAGTAATAAAATGCATAAGTTGTTGTTTGCCACATCTTTGTCTCTAACATCCACCAAACCTCTTGAACTTGATCACTTCTACTCATTATACTTGGACGTTTTATCCCCTACGTCGATCAGAGGTCAAAGAGACATTTGTACAGTGGAAGGCGCTTGTGGAAACACGATTTTAACAAAAATTGATTTCATTTTACTCGGACAACGGTGATGAATATATGGGCGTTATCACACTTTATAGCATCAACCAGTGTCTCTCATCTCATAACGACGCCATCGCCACATAGTGGAAACAGGCCTTACTTTCCTCGCTCATGCGGCTATGCCTCTCACATATTGGACCTATGCTCTCTCTGTCACCGTTTATCTCATAAACAGGTTACCAATACCAACACTTTCTCTATCATCACCATTTGCAAAATTGTTTGGCCTGGCTCCTAACTACACGAAGTTAAAAGTATTTGGGTGTCTCTGTTTTCCATGGTTGAAGCCTTATAATCATCATAAGTTAGATTCTCGTTCAAAACCGGGTGTCTCGAACCATCGACTTCCCGCATCTTTGTTAGTTGTCATGTTCAGTTCGTCGAGACATATCTTCCTTTCAAAGCTCTTTCTCTTCGTCAAACTCAAACAGATTTAATTATCCATGTGTTGTGCCCGCCAGTCACCACCATCTTGGTATCGTCTCCAGTTCCACTGCAACCCTCAGGTTTGATTTCTTTACCCTCTGAAACTAATGTGATGGACTCACAGTCTCCTTCCGGAGATTCTACTCATTTTACTGTGCTTGATTCATCATCTTCGGCTCCACATGACATTGAAACTACTATAGGAACTGTCTTGGTACCGTCTGAAGTTGAAGCATCGGCTTAGCCAGCTCCAAATTCACCAGCAAATTCCTATCCAATGTAGACACGATCTAAGAGAGGCATCACCAAACCGACACAAAAACAATCAATGGTTGCGACTACTGTTCTGTTATCTGATTATGAGCCGTCAAATGTAACTTAAGCAATGAAAGATCATCGATGGTGTGGCTCCATGTCCAGTGAATTTAACTCTCAAATCGCCAATCACAAATGGGATCTAATGCCACCATCCCCGAGCTACAATCTCATCGGCAACAAGTGGATATTTAGAGTCAAACGCAAACAAGATGGATCTGATAAGCCCATGCGTGTGTACACTCGGAAGAAGAGGCAAAGGGAGCAGGGTGAAGCAGAAGGTCTTGAAAGCGTTGACCAGTTGACTAATGAGCTGGTTTAGGAGCTGACGTGGACTCTGCAAAAGATAAAAAAGTCGTTAGAGTTTATATTAGCTGTACTGTGTAGCTTTCATTTTCTCATCTTGATTGTAATCGGATCTGGAGGTTGTTAGGGATTAGTTCTCTGCAATTTGGGCGTTCTCAAGAGTGTGTTCTTGAGTTTCGTAGTCTCGATCGCTCAATAGCTGAGAGTCTCAGCCTTGATCGATCACTACAAGAAAACAGTCGGAAAACCGACGGAATTTCCGACGGACCCGTGTCCGTCGGAAAATTCCGACGGTAAAACGACGGATTTCTGACGAAATTGCAAATTTTTACTTCGTCGGAAATCCGTCGGAAATCTGTCAGAAATCTGTCAGAAATTCCGACGGATTTCCGACAGACTACCGCCTGTCAGAAATCCGTCAGAAATCTGTCAGAAATTCCGACGGATTTCCGTCCGTCGGTAATCCGTCGGATATCCGTCAGAAAATTCCGACGGATTTCCGACGTATTTCCGACGGATAGAACCACCGGCAATTTCCGACGGATTTCCGACGGAATAGTCGGCGGTCGTCGGAAATCCGTCGGAAAATATGAACGTTAAAAGAGCCGTTGGTATCGTAGGTTACAGATTTGGGCAAACCGTCAGAAATCCGTCGGAAATTTCCGACGGATTTCCGACGGTTTGGGGTTTCATGGCTTTTTTAACAAATTTTACACAATAAATCTCAAATAACTAATTATATTATAAGATTATTAGAGATAACACAATTTAAACTTAGTATTTAGGTTAAATGATTGTTTTCAAGATTTTGGGATGATTTACACTTAACTTCTACATAATGAAATATATACTTTAACTTACATGTTTACTAGTTCCTAAGTATAAATCTTAATTTTGATAAATTTCTTATAAACGGAGGTGAATATTGTAAACTTATCATTGAAATCATTAATAAACCACACTACAGACACATTTCAATTGAAACGAATCGAAAAAACTCACGAAACCACGAACCCGTCGGAAATCCGTCGGAAATTTCCGACGGATTTCTGACGGGTTTAGGGAAACACGTGTTAGTTTTTAAGGTTTGTCTGACAAAAGGAATAACATATATTTTTCTAAAGTCCGTCGGATACCCGTCTGAAATTTCCGACGGATTTCCGACGGATAGTGAAATTTTGGCAAAATCAAACGTTTTTGTGTCCCGCCTTAGTTGAATAACATATATTTTTCTAAAGTCCGTCGGAAATCCGTCGGAAATTTCTGACGGATTTCCGACGGATTTCCGACGGACAGTAAAATTTTGGCAAAATCAAACGTTTTCGTGTCCCGCGTTAGTTGAATAACATATATTTTTCTAAAGTCCGTCGGAAATCCATCGGAAATTTCCGACGGATTTCCGACGGACAGTGAAATTTTGGCAAAATCAAACGTTTTCGTGTCCCGCGTTAGTTGAATTTTACGAAATAATTTCAAAAATTCCGACGGATTTCCGACGGAAATTCCGTCGGAAAATTCTGTTTATAAGCAAGCTCACACGAAAAATCAGAGCAAATTCTTCAAATTTTCAAATTTTATAAATTTTAGGTTTTCAAAGTTAGATTTAGGTTTGGAATGTTAGATTTAGGTTTGGAATGTTAGATTTAGGTTTGGAATGTTAGATTTAGGTTTTTAATGTTAGTTTTAAGTTATAAATGTTAGTTTTAGGTTTGGAATGTTAGTTTTAAGTTTTGGAATGTTAGATTTAGTTTTTGTGATGTTAGATATGGGTTTTGAATCTTAGTTTTAGGTTTGCAATGTTAGATTTAGGTTTGGAATGTTAGATTTAGGTTTTTAATGTTAGTTTTAAGTTATAAATGTTAGTTTTAGGTTTGGAATGTTAGTTTTAAGTTTTGGAATGTTAGATTTAGTTTTTGTGATGTTAGATATGGGTTTTGAATCTTAGTTTTAGGTTTGGAATCTTATATTTAGATTTTAGAATGTTAGATTTAGGTTTTCAATTAACATATTTAGGTTTGGAATTTTAGTTTTAGGATAATAATGTTATATTAAGATTTTCGAATGTTAGATTTAAGTTTTGAATGTTAGATTTAGGTTTGGAATTTTAGTTTTAGGATAATAATGTTAGATTTAGGTTTTGTAATTAGATTTAGGTTTGAAATGTTTCTTTTAGGTTTCTACTGTTTAGTTTTAGGTTTGGAATGTTAGATTTAGGTTTATAATGTTAGTTTTAGGATAAACTTGTTAGATTTATATTTTGGAATGTTAGATTTAGGTTTTCAATTAACATATTTAGGTTTGAAATTTTAGTTTTATGATAATAATGTTATATTAAGATTTTTAAATGTTAGATTTAAGTTTTGAATGTTAGATTTAGGTTTAGAATTTTAGTTTTAGGATAATAATGTTAGATTTAGGTTTTGTAATTAGATTTAGGTTTGAAATGTTTCTTTTAGGTTTCTAATGTTTAGTTTTAGGTTTGGAATGTTAGATTTAGGTTTATAATGTTAGTTTTAGGATAAAATTGTTAGATTTATATTTTGGAATGTTAGATTTAGGTTTTTAATTAACATATTTAGGTTTGGAATTTTAGTTTTAGGATAATAATGTTATATTAAGATTTTCAAATGTTAGATTTAAGTTTTGAATGTTAGATTTAGGTTTGGAATTTTAGTTTTAGGATAATAATGTTAGATTTAGTTTTTGTAATTAGATTTAGGTTTTAAATGTTTCTTTTAGGTTTCTAATGTTTAGTTTTAGGTTTGGAATGTTAGATTTAGATTTTGAAATTTTAGATTTAGTTTAAGGTTTGAAATCTTATATTTAGATTTTCGATTGTTAGATTTAAACTTTGATTTGTATATTTATATAGGATATTTGTAAATTTATATTTTTTTCTCTTTTTCAATATTTGAGAATTAATTTTTTAATTATATAAAATATGAATTTTGTAATTGTTTTAAATTATTATTATTAATATTTATTTCATTTCTATATTTTTAAATATAGAATTATTTATTAAATTATTTATTTAATTATTTTGGATTTTAAATAATTTTTTTTTGAATTAATATTCGGAATATATAATTATTTATTAAATAATTTTTTTTTTATTATAATTTAGCCAATCCGTCGGAAATCCGTCGGAAATCCGTCAGAAATCCGTCAGAAATCCGTCGGAATATTTCCGACGGATTATATTCCGACGGATTTTCGACGGAATGATGAAACGAGTAAACCGACGGATTTCCGACGGCTTGCCGGAACACGGAAACCGACGGATTTCCGACGGATTTCCGACGGCTTGCCGGAACACGGAAACCGACGGATTTCCGATGGCTTGCCGGAACACGGAAACCGACGGATTTCCGACAGATTTCTGATTCATATTTTCCGTCGGAAATACCGACGGTTTTCCGACGAATTTTTTTTTTCCGACGAGATAGAAGCGACGGATTTCCGACGGATTTGGCCGTCAGTTTCGCGCCAGTTTTCTTGTAGTGGATTGTGTAATTCTTGATAATTGAATAAAACTGTTTGTTCTCTTATCAAATTGGTGCGTGATGAGCTCATCGAACACAGCGGCGGCGTTAATGGCGGATGAATCGGAGCAAATCGCGGCGGAGCTACAAGGTTCAGTGGACGAGTTGAACAACGAAGTTACGGTGCTTCGGGGAGGATGGAAACGTCTGACCGATTCGTACAGTGGCGTCACAAGTCGAGTATCGGCGATGGAGAGTCATCTAGCTTCAGTGGATTCTCGTCTGGACTCTTTTGATCGGAGTTTGGGCTCGATTGCTCAGACGTTGACTCGGATGGAGGCGAATCAGTTTTCGGATAAAGCGGCGGGTAAACAGAAAGCTTCGTCCTCGTCAGAACATGTGCAGGTATCTCCGATTGACTGTGATTCTGATCCGGTGAATGATACAGTAGAATCTTGGGGAATTCATAATGTGTTAGAGAATAGAAATGGTTTGTTGAAGAAAATTGAGCTGCCAGTGTTTGAAGAAAATCCAGGCAAAAGATTGTTTAGTATGAAATAAACTGGATCTATAGCTGATTATGTGAATGAGGTTGAGGAGTTATCGACAGTTGTGAAAGGTGTTGATGAGGCTAACTTGGAGCATGTGTTTTACCTTGGTTTGAAACCTGAAATGCAGGAAGTGATCAAACTCAAGGAGCCACGGGGATTAACAGAACATTTTAACGCAGTTATACGCATGGAAGACAGTGCTTTCTGCACATCTATGGCTTCAGCAGCGCATACCACTCAGTATAGGCGTTCCACTTACATTCCTTTAAAGTCATCTACTCAATACAATAGTCAACGTATAGGACTTCAGTATTCAACTAATGACAACAATAAGGAGATTGTAAAGGGATTGGATATATCGAATGATAGACAGTTGAGTGTGAGATCTAATCAGCCAGACAAGTCTTCTTGGACATCTCAGAATACAGGAAGAGGAGTTAAAAGACTGTCACCAGCTGAATTTGATGAGATGCGAAGTTTGGGGTTATGTTACAAATGTAAAGGAAAATGGTCTAAGATGCATAAATGTCAGAATATGGAGTTACAGGTTTTGACAGTGATCAATGGTTGTGAAGTGGAAGTAGTTGAGGAAGACTGGATCGATGCTGGGGATGAGAATACAGGTCAGATAACGGAAGTGGTGGAATTATCTATACTATCAATGTTGGGTCTGCCTTCTTTCACCACCACAAAAATTTGGGGCACAATGGGACAGGTCAAGATAGTTGTAATGCTAGACAGTGGGGCTACACATAACTTCATTGATCCTGCCGCAGTGGCTAAAACCAAGTTACTACCAACTTACAACAAAGGAGTCAGGATTCGCTTAGGTACTGGTATCACCGCATCTGGTACGGGTGTTTGTCAAAATGTTCCTTTTACATTACAAGGAGCAGAATTTTCTACAGACTTCATTGTGTTAGACCTTGGTAACACTGATATCATTTTGGGAATTCAGTGGTTGAGGACATTAGGGAATTGTGGCATGAACTGGGATAACCATGAGTTGTCTTTTAATCATAGAGGAGCGATTGTGACTCTCATTGGTGATCCTATTCTTCATGGCTATGGGACTTCTCTGCATACGATACAGCCTTCAACTGGTTTTGAAATGGAATTATTTCAGGTAGAACATAAAGGAGAAGATCACCTTATTCCAGAACCAGTTGAGCATTTATTGGATGGGTATTTGAGTATTTTTGAGGAACCCACTCAGCTCCCACCTAAACGAGGTCATGAACATGCTATTAATTTAGTAGCAGGAGCTGGTCCAATAAGTGTAAGACCCTATAGGTATCCACATGCCTACAAGGAAGAAATGTCTAAGCAAGTATCTAATATGCTGTCCTCGGGTATTATTCGACCAAGTCGAAGTCCTTATTCAAGTCCAGTTCTGTTGGTTAAGAAAAAAGATGCAAGCTGGCGGTTTTGCATTGACTATAGAGCTCTGAATAAGGTGACTGTATTGGATAAGTTTCCAATACCAATGATTGATCAACTCTTAGATGAGTTACATGGAGCTAAAAAATTTTCAAAGCTCGATCTGCGTTCGGGTTATCACCAAATCTGTATGGAAGACAAAGATATTGAGAAGACAGCTTTTCGAACTGCAGATGGCCATTATGAATTCTTAGTAATGCCTTTTGGCCTCACTAATGCACCTGCCACCTTCCAGGCTTTGATGAATGATCTGTTTAGAGCTTTCTTGGGAAGATTCGTGCTTGTATTTTTTGATGACATTCTGGTGTATTCTAACTCGGTAGAAGAACATGTTCAGCATTTACAAACTGTGTTGGAAATTTTTGTTGAACAGAGATTATTGGCAAACAGGAAGAAGTGTTTGTTCGGCCAACATCAAGTTGATTATTTGGGCCATATTATTTCGGCGAATGGGGTTGCTACTGATCCAGCAAAGACAGAATCGATGAAGTCATGGCCAGTTCCTAAGAATGTGAAAGAATTGAGGGGTTTTCTGGGATTGACTGGTTATTATCGCAAGTTTGTAATAGGCTATGGAGTCATAGCGAGACCTTTGACAGATTTATTGAAGAAGGATCAATTTGAATGGACATCTCGATCTCAACTGGCATTTGATCAGCTGAAGGAGTCAATGGTTTCAGCTCCAGTTTTGGCTTTGCCAGATTTTTCTGAAACTTTTATAGTCGAATCTGATGCCTCAGGGTACGGTTTGGGAGCTGTTCTGATGCAAAACCAGAGACCAATAGCTTATTTTAGTTCCGGCTTATCAGCTCGAGAACAGATCAAACCAATCTATGAGAGAGAGCTTATGGCTATTGTGTTAGCAATACAGAAATGGAGACATTATCTGCTGGGAAGAAAGTTTGTGGTTCACACCGATCAAAAAAGCTTGAAGTTTTTGCTTGAACAGAAGGAAGTATCAATGGATTATCAGAGATGGCTTACAAAACTGTTAGGCTATGATTTTGACATTGTTTACGAGACAGGTGTAGAGAATAAAGCAGCGGATGGGTTATCTCGAATCTGTTTTGATTCTGAACAGTCGTTGCCTCATACATTGATGTCTCTTACTGTGCCTTCTTGCTTACAGCTACACGATTTATACAAGGAGATTGATGAAGACAACGACTTGAGTGAGTTAAGGGATAAGGTGCAAGCTGGACAAGTTGATAAAGGGGGATATACGGTGGTAAATGGGAGGTTATTTTACAAAGGCAGATTGATGATTTCAAGAACTTCTGCTTATATTCCGATTATACTTAAAGGAATATCATGACAGTTTGGTGGGTGGACATTCGGGAGTTTTGAAGACGGTTAAACGTATTCAGACATTGTTTCATTGGAAGAAGATGACCAGAGATATTCAGTGCTATGTTGCTCAGTGTGATGTTTGTCAGCGCCACAAGTACTCAACATTGTCACCAGCAGGTTTATTACAACCTCTTCCTATTCCGCAACAGGTTTGGGAAGCACTCTCCATGGATTTTATTGAAGGACTACCAGTTTCCCAAGGGACTAATGTCATTTTTGTGGTGGTGGATCGTTTGAGTAAATATGCTCATTTCCTGAAGTTGAAACATCCATTTACTGCTTCGGATGTTGCTACAAAATTTTTGAATGAGATTGTGCGATTACATGGCTATCCATTGTCAATCGTTTCTGACAGAGATAGGATTTTCCTGAGTTCTTTTTGGAAGGAATTGTTCAAGCTAGCGGGAACGCAATTGAAGTATAGCACAGCTTTTCATCCGCAATCTGATGGTCAGACTGAAGTGCTTAATCGTTGCTTGGAAACTTATTTGAGATGTTTTGCTTCTACTCACCCTAAGACTTGGGCGAAATTTTTACCATGGGCTGAATTGTGGTATAACACTAGTTTCCATACAGCTTTGGGAACAACACCATTTCAGGTGGTTTATGGCAGAGAAGCTCCTACTTTGTTGAAGTTTGAGGCAGGTTCTACAACAAACTTTGAGTTGGAACGATTGTTGAAAGAACGAGACTTAATGCTTATTCAAATAAAAGATCATTTACAAAAGGCTCAGGCGAGAATGAAGGACAACGCGGATAAACATAGGCGTGAACTGGAGTTTTCAGTAGGTGATAAAGTGTTCCTTAAGCTGAGGCCTTATCGTCAACAATCAGTTTCCAGGCGTGTCTACCAAAAATTAGCTGCTCGATATTACGGCCCATTTGAAGTGTTAGCGAAGGTTGGTGCTGTAGCTTATCGATTACAGCTACCTGCGGCATCGAAAGTCCATCCGGTATTTCATGTATCGCAATTGAAACCAGTTTTGGGAATGACTCATCAGGTGTCTGATCTTCCAAGATCATTTTCAGTGAGTGAAGAGTCGATCATTGAACCTGAGTCTGTATTGGATACGAGGTATGATGCAGCTGGACATTTGGAAGCATTGGTGTCCTGGACAAATCTTCCCGTTCATGAAGATTCTTGGGAACGTGTGGCCACTCTGATCAGGCAGTTTCCTCACTTGAAGCTTGAGGACAAGCTTCGTGTTGCCAACGGGGGTATTGATAAGCACATGCGTGTGTACACTCGGAAGAAGAGGCAAAGGGAGCAGGGTGAAGCAAAAGGTCTTGAAAGCGCTGACCAGTTGACTAATGAGCTGGTTTAGGAGCTGACGTGGACTCTGAAAAAGATAAAAAAGTCGTTAGAGTTTATATTAGCTGTACTGTATAGCTTTCATTTTCTCATCTTGATTGTAATCGGATCTGGAGGTTGTTAGGGATTAGTTCTCTGCAATTTGGGCGTTCTCAAGAGTGTGTTCTTGAGTTTCGTAGTCTCGATCGCTCAATAGCTGAGAATCTCAGCCTTGATCGATTGTGTAATTCTTGATAATTGAATAAAGCTGTTTGTTCTCTTATCATGATCTATCGAATGATTTAAATTGAGAGTTGTAGCCAAAGGGTTTCATCAAAGACCTGGCATCGATTTTCATGACACATTCAGCCCAGTTTTGAAACATGCCACAGTCCTTATTGTTATCGGTGTTGCGGTCTTCTGTGACTGGTATCTTCGGCAACTTGATGTGAATAATGCATTACTGCAGGGCCACTTAACAGAAGATGTGTATATGGAGTAACCGGTTGGATTTGTTGACAAAGACAAACCTCATCATGTATGCAAACTGCGTAAAGCTTTGTACGGCCTAAAACAAGCCCCGCGAACTTGGTACTTGGAGCTCGAACCTTTCTTCTCCAATCAGGATTTGTCAATTCACTTGCGGATGCCTCGTTGTTTGTTTTCCACTCGGGAAAATACTCTTATCTACATACTTGTCTATGTAGATGATATTGTTATCGACCTTGATGAACTTAGTGACTTCTTGGGAGTTGAAGCCACACGTTCGAATGTTGGATTACTTCTCAATCAACGGAAGTATATCACATATCTTCTTCATCGGACGAACATGGCTTCAGCCAAACATGTTTCCTCTCCAATGGTAACAACTGATTGGTTACAATTCTCATCCGGTATACCCCTCTTGCTGATGGCTCCGAGTACCACAGAGTTGTAGGCAGTCTTCAATATATCCATTTTACTCGCCCTGACATTTCATTTGCAGTAAACAAACTTTCTCAGTTTATGCATTGCCCGATTGACATTCATTGGCTATGTATAAATTTTAGTGAATATTCTCTTTTATATATATATTGTACATCTTCACATAATCGACATCAATATATTTACATTATCTATACCATATGTGTCTTTATCTCTCCTATTGATAGCATCTATTAGAGGCTTGAGTTACAGATATCTAAATTTTTTTGGATCGCTCAAACTGAAAATCAAACAAATCTAACAGATAAAATGTCAAATCCTAATTTTTTTGACCGATTAAGTTAAGATTGTGACGAATTTATAGTTTACTGGAAAATTATATGCTTAATTCACTCTAGTTCACTCATCTACAAAAAATTATAAACAGTTATAGAAAGAAAAAAGAATATCCTTCAATTGTATACACAACAAACAAACACACGATATGTTTAATGCAAATTGTTATTATTTTCTGTACCATTATTGTTTTAGTAATATTTACAGAAAAAAAAAGAAAAGAAAAAAAATCTACATATATACTTATGACTTTATGAGTTATGATTATCTTTATCTCTGAATCTTAAAACCTACTTGATATATTTTTTCTTAATATATCACATTTACGGATAATTTCTAAAAATATAACTAAATCTAAAACTTATTTTTCTCAATATTTGTTACGTATTTAAATTCAGTGCGTGAATTTAGCTCTTAGACCTATTATCCGGGATCCGGTATCCGATCAAGGATCCGTTCTCATCCGTTTTGGAAAACTGAATATCTGGATGAACCGGATCCGGATCCGGATCCGAATAATCAATTAATTTTTTCTCAGATTTTTTATTATTACAATATAATAATAATAATTTTTTTATATTGTTTTAATTTTTTATTATTTTCGTTTAAATTTTATATAATAATAATAATTTTTTTGGATATAAAGTAATTCTGCCAACTTTATTGTCCATCTATACTTTTATTTGAAAATTGTCATTTTTCTAAGCTATTGCTACTACTAGATTAATACCATTTTCTAAAGAAGAAAATAGATAAACATGTAAAATCATAATTTTAATTTTAGGCAGTTTTAAGCAAGGTTTTAGAGGTTTTAAAGTTGTTCTCAAAATTTTAAAATAAGTTTTCTAACTTTCTGAAAATATTAGAATTTTTATTCTAAAATTTGTACATATTCTCAAAAGTTTCAGATCAAAAGTTTAGAATATGTGTTCTAAAAGTTTTAGAATACAAATTCATAAAAATTTAGAAGACATATTCTAAAATTTGTTTATGTTCAGCGAGAATTAAAATATGCATTCTAGCTTTTCTTTATATGTTCGAGCGATTTCAAAATATACATTCTTAAAATATTAGATTACATATTCTAAAGAATTTAGAATTTTGGAAAAATTAATTAACTAAAAATAAGGAAGCTAAATTTTTATGTTAAAAAGGAAACTAAATCTTATTAAAATTGAATTAAGTTTTTTTGTTTGGACGTTAAAACAAACAAAATTAAAAATAATAACTTAATGCTGGCTTTTTAAATAACACAATAACTGTATTAAGTTATTAAAACCTAATTTATGTAAAAAATAAAATTTAGTTTCTTTTATAAAAAAAATTAATCGGATTAAATTATTAAATTTTTTTATAAAATTAATACAATATTCCAAAATTTAAAAGTTTTTTTTTTTTTTTTGAAATAACACAATAATCGGATGAAGTTATTAAAACCTAATTTATGTAAAAAAAAATCATTATTATGAATAAGTTATTAATATATTTTATGTAAAATCTTTTGTTATTCTTTTGCTAAAATCTGATTTTATAAAAAATGTAAAATATTAATTTGTTTATTTAGAATATATAAACTTTATGAGTTAGAAGATTTAGATTTTATGATTTAATTAGAAATTTTTTAAAATTAAGGATAAAATAGAATTTCATTTTTTTTAAAAACTAGTACACCAAAAAATAAGAATAAAAATATAGATAGATAAAAAATTCAAAAGAGTTCATTAATATTAGAAAAAGAAAAAAAAAAAAAAACCCCGATGCAGATCCGAATACGACCTACGTGAAGTTACAAAAAAAAAAAAAAAAAAAAAACAAAGTCAGTAGGTGATTTTTTTTTTAACATTAAATAACAGAACAAAATTTTAAGATTTCACAAAGTTCTAGTTATGATTCGATTTAGAAGGCCATATATACACGATATTAACGACGCTCGAACAACAATGTTGATATGTGTAAAACTCAACAAACGTGATTCGACCCCAGCCAGTGGTTCTATATCTCTTTTAGCTACTCTGTTGGTTAATACCACAACCCGCACGATCCTTGACCTGACCAGTAACAAAGATTAAACAAGACAAGATACATCAACGTCGTTAGCTCAGACAAGGGCTCACGATTGCCAATAGTCAACCTCCTCCAAACGAACACGCTCCATGCCATTCATAACCAAAACTGGTTTGTATGAGCCACACATAGAATTCAACAAATTGAGGATACAACTCCTTTCTTAATGCACATCATCAATATGCAAACACTCTGAGACATAATTCCT
This sequence comes from Barbarea vulgaris, assembly GCA_963667165.1. Taxonomy (NCBI): domain Eukaryota; kingdom Viridiplantae; phylum Streptophyta; class Magnoliopsida; order Brassicales; family Brassicaceae; genus Barbarea; species Barbarea vulgaris. The sequence goes on along the minus strand of OY763894.1, from coordinate 7,673,337 downwards.
CTGTGCCCTAACTCATTACAAAGCTTTTTATCAAAAGTAAGAAAATGAATATTTCCAGACATGTTTCAGTAATTAACTGAATCCTCAGTAAAGTTAAATAACCTAACCAAGCACAGATGCTATGTAATGCTGACTCTTAACATGCAAACAGTGAAACACATGCATACACGCTTAAGAAAGATATAGATAAAGCTTGAGGGGAAGAACAATGTTATTAATGTTAATCTGGATCACTAGCCAGTAATCACACCTGCCACATGGAAGCTTAAAAGATATTATTATCTCAGTATATAAGACTTGAATCAAGAGAATATCCATCAAGTATCAGCATCAATATGCCCAACGTAATATAACATACCCTGCTGCCTTCAAGTTCCAGCGAGAACTGATGAATTCCCTATGCCACAAGAGACGAGATAAACAGACAGATTTAACCAACGAGAGCAAGAGGATCATATCTTGCATCACAAAGGATAATAGAGATGTTTTGCACTACAATACCACCAAAAGTTTTGAGTCCCATATTGAAAAAAGTACAGAAAAAATTAATCAAAACTAGTAAATTGACAAGCGGTTCGAACTCCTTCGCTCTTAGACTCTTACATCACACCTGAAAAAATTAACAAATATCAACAAAACAAAGATTCGTGTTAATAGGACGTAGACAATAACAGAGAGAAACGTTTGGACTCTATGCTAGTAGCACTTTGATGTTTTCAAATGAAAAAAAAAAAAAAAAGTGAAAACAAATGCTTCCCATATGGGCATGAAACACATTAGTAGTTACTGAATAAACAGAGAGCAAAAAGAAGTAGAGTAAAAGAAAAACCACAGGGTAGACTGACAAATATTAAAATATCCAACTCCCGAATTCTATGTTTCAGAATCAAATACCAGGACAGATGCTCCTTTAGCTGTGGGATAGCTCACAAACACATCAGTGACGATATTATGAGTTACAGCAATTAGTTATCATGTGATAAAACTCACAACACTTGAAAAGGAATATATAAGCAGAAAGGATTTCAAAAAAAGGCAGTATCATACAACATGCTATTGCAGGACTTGGTTAATCCTTGCAACTGGAAGGCTGAAAAATGATGTATTGGGAAACAAATTTCGAAAACGTAGAAAAATTTGAGAAAGAAATTTTTTATCATATGCTAAAAAAGCCACTTGGACATCTTACCTCTCCACTAAGGAGATTCTCCTCAGAACTCACACGCTACTTCATCTCAGCCATGAACTTCTCATACTCCGAATCTCCAACCGAGGATGGATTCTCTGCAGGTGGCTGCACTGGAGGCTTTGGAGCCCAGGGTACGTTCCCCATGCTCTGTGAATAGCCAACAGTGGGGGGCATAGGAGGATTAGCTGCCCAAGGTGCATTACCTAGACCTTGTGAGTGATCAGGTGTTGACGCAGGAGGATTGTTGGCCCATGGCATGTTACCCATGCTTTGGGAATGATCAGTAGACGAGGCCGGTGGTGGAGGAGGAACAGCATTGTAATAAGATGGATAACTCATATATGGAGACTGTCCAGGCATAGCTGTTACCGAGCTAACATAAACATTTGGTGGCAGAGACGATGCAGCAGCACCACTGTCAGCTTGTACTCCTGGCGGGAAGCTTTGCTGAGGTTCACTAGAAGATGGATTCTGAGTAGTAGTGCCAGGTGGCGGAGCTTGTGTCACATGAGGAGGTGGTGGTGGTGGGTATTGCATTCCATAAGGAGACATATGTTGACCATGGACAGGATGGTAAGAACCAGGAGGAGGAGGGGGAGGAGCATATGGAGAATAAGAAGGAACAGGAGGACCCCAAGGAGCTGGAGCTGTTGAATAACCTACAGGAGGATTTGGGAGTTGCCCACCAGTTGCATACTGTTGAGAAGGATAGGCACCAGGTGGCTGGTTGGAGGGAGGATAACCTTGAGTTGGTGGTTGAGGGGCTGGAGGTCCTGGGGGTGCAGTAGGTGGTGGCAATTTGCCTGCAATCCTGACAGCGAGTGTTCGGCCTTCAAACCGATAGCCATTCATCGCCTGTACAGCAGTATTAGCCATCTGGACATCAGCGTACTTCACAAAACCATAGCCTTTGCTCAGCCCAGTCGCACGGTCCTTGATTACCTTTGCCATCACAATTTCACCAAAGGATGAAAAAAGATTAATCAAACCATCATCCTCAAGCATCGGAGGTAAGAACCCAATGTACAGATTTGTTTCATCATATTCTTTGGAGGGGGGTTTAGTCGGAGTTGATCCTAAACCAGGATGTGCACTTGCCCCATTCCCGGCATTGTTAGCCCATGGAGGATTACTTCCCGAACTTCCAGGACCAAGAGCCAAGGTAGCACTCTGTTTAAGAGAAGATTCAGGGACAGTTCCTCCTAACTCTGCCAAGAAGTTCTGATATTCATCATCCATTTTCTTCCCAGTAGTACCCTTCACCGGGCAATCAATAGTAGGGTGTCCACCATCACCACAAATCTTGCAAAGAACATCACTTTTAAAAGTATTAGTACGAGAAGGACACGCATATTGTCTATGTCCTGGCTCACCACACAGTCTACAGAATTCTTCATCCCTTATTGTTCCATTCAACGTAGCAAGTTCTCTAAGCTGTTGTCTCTTGTGTTCGTTCAACACCTCATCAACAGGCTGCAAGAGCTTCTCAACCATACCAGCAGCAGCTTCAAGAGCTTCCTGAGTCTCAGCTTCAACTAAAACATGCAAGTCCTCATTTTCTGAAGGGTCGTATTTCAAATCTTTCTTTTGCTGATGCCTACCTTCTTTCACAGACCCTTTACCCCGAATTACAATCTTAGCACCTGTCTCCCTCTCCATCCTCTTCTGAGTATTACCCCTGGGGCCAATAATAAGACCAATAAAGTTGTAACCTGGAAACTCCTTCATCGGGATGAAAAGCTTCTTCTGGAGCTTGGGAGGTCTATAATCTGCCGGGGGTTTAAAAGCCGGATTCTTTTTGATAATCTGAGAAATGATTTCTTGTCTTTCTCTATTCAACCTCTCCCTAGCTCTGTACTCTCTAGTGTTAATCCTAATCCCCATGTTATCATAAACAGGCTCTGGTGAAGGAGATCTTTGTCCTTCAGGTCTATCATCTAAAGCCATACCAGACTGCAACATCCTACTAATCTCAAGTAACCTACTATTCAAAGCCTGAATCTCAGGATCAAACTCAATACCTCCTGTAAAATCTTTCATGAAATCAGGTAACTGAATCACAGGCTTCGGCTCATCATCAGCCCATCTTGACTTACGCTTCCTTGTCCCAGTACCTGAATCATTACCTCCTTCGGCGCTAGGGTTATTATTAGTCGAGTCAGAAGGTGGAGGATCCCACCGGCTCCGACGCTTCCTCCGGCTTGTAGTCTCCTCCTCTCCACCAGATTGATCCTTATCGTTACCACTCAGCGTCTTGCTAACACCGTTCTCCGATAACAAAGGGCGTAGCAATTCAGGTTTTGCTACCGAACCGTTAGTTTCGGGATTAGGTGGAGAAGAACCGTTTAAAGCTCCGGAATACGAAATCTGAGGATTTAATTGATCCGAAGCGAACGAATTAGTGTCTTTTAGGGATTCAGAGGAAGGAGGAGGTAGATCTAGGGTATGCGAAGAAGGATTTGAATTGGAATTGTTCAATTCTACGGACTCCATAGCGAAGTGAAGAACTAGGGTTTCAGATCTAGAAGAAGCAGAGAGATTAGAGATTATCGAAGTACAAACAATGAGATTGACGACAACAAAGAGAACCCCTCAATTGAATTAGAGGCGGCTTAACTCTTCTGGGCCAGTGGCAGATTTAGGCCCATTTAAGCCCATACAGTTTTTTTTAATGTGTCTTCTGCGTTTTGTACCGTATCAACAACTATCAACAGACCTGATTGAAATGTTAAAATTTCTGTTTTCCTATCGACATAAACTTAACACAGTTTTTCTTTTTTTTTTTACTTAATTAGAGGAGAGGAGTATAAATGTACTGTATGTAGTTTATGTACATGGTTTTCTACGTAAGACCTGTTATTTATGTATAATAAAAGTACACTTATTATTAATACCAAATATATGATCATAGGGTTTACCTTTATGTTGAGCTCCAAAATGTCCCTCTAATTTCTTTCTTTTAAATTATCTTCCTTCTAATCAAAATATAAAACTCAAATAAGAAACAAAAAGATATCACAGAATTAAACAATTAAAGAAAATATAAACAAAAAACCAGAAAATTATACAAGTAAAAATGTAAAATTCAAACATATCAGATTAAAACCCAAATATAAAACACAGACTGTACGTTGTATCGTTCTTTATCCTTTTTCTAAAAAAAATATGTATATGAATGATCTCTCTGTAATCATATAAACTCTTGTTTGAGATAATAATAAAAGAGACGTTAAAAAAAAAACACAAACTTACAGGGATGCTTGTTGACAATCGTTGTGTTTTTTGCTTTGAGAAATGAAAGGATATCGAGTAATATATAGGAAAAGTAAAGTATAAACTACTATTTTTTAGGAATTTTATGATATATGGTTGATAATGATTATGCTAAACTATAATTTCAAATTTGACTAGCTGTGGAAATATTGCAAACATGATTATATGTGAACAATAATTGATTAGCAATCGTATCCTACAGAATAATAGTGAACATGTGTATTCTATGTTTGCTAAAATATTATTGGTTAAAAAAAGAATGTTATAAGAAAAAGAACGTTATAAAATTTCTCAAAACTACGAACCACTTGTTGGTTATATATAACTAGATTAGGATCCGCGTATACGCGGATAAAAGAAATATATCAAATTTTATTTGATTAGTATTTGGATTCTGATTAACAACATCTAAACTTGTGTATCAATATGATTATTAACTTTTTGGTAAATCTGATTTTATTTCTACAAACTTGATTTTGCTATACAACTCAACTAAAATAAAGTTTCCATATTTGGTAAAACTGCACACTAATAGCAGCTGCAGAAATCTTCAGTCATAATGCAATCCCACTCTAACCTCAAGTATTCTATATCAGCCAAAATATTTATATGAAAACAATAATCATATAAAAAATGTCGACATATAGTTAATATTATAAAAATAATTCAAAAATGAAAAACAATATTAGTAGAAAATTTGGAAAATTGGACAATTAACATTGTTTTGAAATTTATGTTTTTGAGATATCATAATCTCGTAATCTCATAAGTAATCATATTACTATATGTCACATTAATACTAAGTGCATCAAACTTTACTTAGTAGAGTATAAATATAAATATACTAATTTTCTCATCAAGTAATAGAAATTTTATTTCTATGAACTCATTTTTTATGAATTAAAATTACTACAAAACAAAGATAATCATGTTTTTTGTCCACTAAACTCGTATAATTTTTTTTATATATTTATGCTGAAAACATTAAAATATAAAGAAAATAAAGAGATTATTGCATTAAATAGTTTTGTCTTGATCTGGTTGGTAAAATAAAATAGGCTACGAAAATAGTTGAAAACATAGTTATTAAATTTTATGAATCTTTCAAAAATAAAAATATAAAACCAAAAAATAAAAAACTAGAGATAAAAATTTAACATTTGACACATGTTAAAATGGTCAATCCTAATTTTTTTTATTTTCCTTTTCCTTTAATTAAACTTATTATATTATGGACATACATATGTTATTTTTTTCTACTTGTAATATAATTTTTTATTCATATCTACTATAAGAAATAAATAGAAATCGGCATGTCAGAAAATTAAATTATTTTGACATGTGTTGATATCTAACTGATTGACTGACACATGTCTCAATTCTGTTAATTATAAATTTTACAAGTGTAGGCTTCTATTGAGAAGAACCAAACTTTTTATACAAACATTTCTTTTTTCTAATAATAAAAAGAACTTTTACTAATCTCTTATAATTTTTAAAATAACTAACAAACATTTTTTTTTCCTTTTTACAATAATATAAACATTTTATGTTCAGTTTTCCTTTCTAAAACAAAACAAAAAATTATACATGACTGATTAAAGTAAAATTTGTATATATTAACAAATTATTGATTTTCTTTTTATTTTAAGATATAGCTTTAACTTTATTTTTTAATTATATTAATAAATTTGGCATATGGCGAAATATGAAATTTTTGCTAACACATAGTGAGATCTGAAATTTTAGCTTATACATGTCTCAAAGATCTGAAATTTTGTTTTTGTTCGTTTTCCTTTTTATTAAAAAAAATTATTTAATTCTTTTGCTTTTTTCTTTTTTTATTAAGGAAAACAAAAAAAATAATTTTTTTACACGTGTCAAAATCCTATCAATCGAACGACACATGCCATGATCTTGTTAATTATAATTTTAACACGTGTCAATCTCTCGTGAGTGTAACTCATGTTTACATAATAAGATTCTATCAAAATCACAACATAAAAGCTCGGAATTAGTTTTTACATTTTTCACTAATATGTCGATTAAATTCTTGTCAAATAACATTACCATACAAAACTATCTAACATTGAATAACACTGACATTTAATAGAATTAACAAATTAACAAATTGAATAACACTAGAATTTAAAATTTTTAAGTATTCTGAAAGAATGATGACAAATACTTAATTTAATAACACATGAATTTATGATATATCTAATTGAATAACACTAGAATTTAATAGAATCTTATATTACGTGATAGTATAAGGGTTTCCTCCGACAAACTCGAAAATCCAAACAAACTTAAAACACCACTAAACCCAGGAAACGACTCTTTTAATTGAAGTCCACTTGAACATTCCTTGGAATTAGGTGTCTACAACCACAAAATCTTCTAGAATTTTGTTGAAACTCACATGAGAGAGGCAATAAGACATTCCGGTAGAAAAAGCTCTACAATAAGTCAAAGATTGTATATGAGTTCAATTATGTTTAATTATTTAATGGTAAGTTAATATGAAATCATTTCTATTTTTGTAAATGTCATAAATTATTATTAACACAAATTAATTATTTATGGTCGTTGACGCACCATTGGCCCATTGGTTTAAATTTTAAAGGCCAAAATTTGTTTATGTTCTTACGCATTAATTTAGTTTAGGATATTGATTTATCCAGTTCAATCAAATTTAAAATACACAATAAGCTAAACTAAATATTTGATTACAATTAAGGGACCAAAAGAATATCCAAAACGGCAAAACCAAAACACATGTAGAGAGAACAATAAACAATAATTATCTTATGTATGTTTTTCAATTTAAAAAATATATTCTCATTTTATTATTATTAAATACAAATATTGTTTGACTAAATTACCCTTAAACACTGATTAATAATTTTAGAATAAATCAATATTTTTAAAATAAAATCAGTTCTCTTTTTGTAAATATTTCTATGGAGAAAGATTTTTGAGATTGATTTTATTTGAAAAAAATCTTTTAAAAAATCTCTAAAACATCTCTAAAAAATCGGTTGAAAAGGGAAAAAAAATATCTAAAATTATAGTCTTCTCCCAAGAAAACTCTCAACGGTGAATGATAAGCTTCAATGCTGAATATCTTTATAAACTCAATAAACTTCTACATTACATACAGTTTCTCAAAACTTAGCCGTCATCTCCCTTCGTCGCAACCCCTTCATTGAATTTGGTGAGAAATCATGAAATTATTTTTTTTCCATCAAATTGAAGCCTTCGACTGAATAATCATGATTTTAGAGATTTTCCTAAAGATTTTTTTCAAATAAAATTTGTCTCGAGATTTTTTCTGCAGAAAAATAAAATATTTATTTTATCTACAAAACAAAATAATTGAATTATTTTTAGAAAATTGATTTATTTTAGAAATTATTAATCAGTGTTTAGGGTAATTTAGTCAAACAACATTAGTTTTAAAAAATATATGAAAAAGTATTTTTCAAATTGAAAAACATGGAGGCATTTTTCCAAAAAAAATCTTAAAATATTAATAATAATCTCAAATATAAAACCAGTACATGTGAGTTACTATTGTTTATTACAAAATTATTAATATGCTGTAAATTAAAAGTAGAAATTAAGATTAAAAAAAAAATTGGGTAGCTAACCCTTTTACCTTCTTCTCAAATTTGTTTTTCATAGTCATTTTTCCAAAATCTAATCGCCATTAGTTACTGCTTTTTTTTTCCTTTTTAGTGTTTGTCATTAACAATCACAAGTAAGTTTTATCATAGTTTAGAGAGGTTAAGTTGATATTTGGTATGGATTATGAATTTAGTTAAGAATGTAAGTTTAATATTTAGAATTGAGATTTTTGGGGATTAAATTTTTATTTTTTTATACACAAAATATATATATTGCTTTTATGCGTGAAATTTTACAAAATTGAAGCATAACATGGATGATATTAGTATTACTATTATTCAACTAAAAATTCTAAGAGAAGTTTTACTAAAAAACCTAAGAGGCATATTGAAGTGTTAAGACTTTTTGGAAAAGGTTGAAAATTGTTATCCTAATGCATTGATCACTTATCAAATATTGTTGACGATTCCTATTCAATTGCATCTTTTAAAATAATTTTTTCAAAGTTGAAGTTGATAAAGTCTTATATTTGTACGAAGTATGTCACAAAAACGATTGAGTGACTTCGTTGTTTTGTTTATTGAAATGAAATTGGTTAAAGTGTCGACTTTAAGAGTTTAATTAATTATTTTGTAGGAAAGAATAGAAGAAAATTATGGTTTAAATTTTGAATTTTGGTTTGTTTATTGTTGGTTTTAAATAATAGTTGTTTTTTTTTAAATATATCTATTAGATGTTGAATATTCAAATTTCTCACGTGGTCTAAGAAGGATGAGTGCATGCTTATACTACAGTGTCGCTACACGTACCTCGATCCAACAACTCATTAAATATGTGCTCATTGTTTCAAGGCAACAAGGTTTTGACGTGTTCACAGTGTGTTCGATCCCCACAGACGGCGCCAACTGTTGAACCTCAAAAGTTCGCTAGGGTTTTAAACGGTTTCTTTATTGATAATCTTCTTTGATCAATGGAATACAAAGGAATTAGGGTTTTAATCTCAAGAGAATACAAAATAGCTTGAATGTTTAGAATTAGGTCTTCTCTCTCGATTGCTGGATGTCTTCCAACGGAGGCGAAACCCCTTATTTATATGGATTTGAAGTCGGTTTGATCGACATTTGGCCGGCTTAACGGGCCATTCCTTCCTTCGAATTCCTTTCTTTTTCTGTAGATCGGCTTTGGCGATTTCCTTTTCCGAGTTTAACTCTAATTGACCGACTTAGGCGGTCAGATGCTAATGGGCCATGTTGACTGGGCTTTGAGAACTTAGTCGAGTGAGATTCGGATCGGGTTATTGGTAGGGTGCTAAACCCGGTACCAACATGATGTGATGAAAAAATACTATATCTTAAAAGAGTTGAGATTCATTAAAGGAGAATAACTTATTCCTTACTACCTCCATAACTACCGTCTACCGAAGTTGAAGCCGAGTGAACTTGGCATCGTTCTTACAGTTTTTGAATAACAATTTTGAAATTGCGGTTTGGCTCTCTTCAACAATGAGAGAATGAGTTCGATTACTAATTTACAATCAAACTATCTCTTCTCGAATTTGTACCATATTTTGATGCCTGTTTTTTTTATTGTTTTCTTGGTTGAACTAAGATATTTATCAGAGATCTTACACCATCCGTTTTAAAAATATATGATATTTTAGGGAATTTTTTGTTTCAAAATGATTGATGTTTAATATTTCAATGTAACTTTTTAGTTCATCAATTGTAAAATCACATAATCAAAAAACTTTTAATAGTCTAGTTATCAATTACAAGATATTATTTTAAATAAAACTTAATACTTTTTCAAAGTATATGTGGATACATGATCCACACCCAAAATATGAGTAAAGATTTGTGAAATATATTGTATTGCTTTTGTATTTCAATATGAATATGTGTAAAATGTTTAGCCAAAAATGATTGAAAAAGAAGAAATAATATTTTCTAGAAATATTGGAAATAACATTGTCTAAAATAGTAGTCTAAAATGTAGAAGATTCAGCTCCATTTCTTGAAGTCTTCACCTCCCTTTTATAGTCTCTTTTTTTCTCCCAAAGTGTCATTAGTTGGCCATTAAATTCATAATTAATTCACAAATATAATTTTCATATCAATTAATTCATAAACTTGAATGACAAGTTTATTGCTTTGACCATGGCAATCAATTCATAAAATATATCACTAATTAATGTCAAGATTTGACAATCTCCTTTGTGCAATATTAACCTTCTTGAACATCGTAAATTGATGGGCCTCCGATGCTTTAGATTGATTCGGGGTGCAGGATCCGGTACCAACAGTATAATCATTGATAATATGCACCCGAACTTTCAATTGTTTTACGTAAGACTTTTTCATATATATATATATATATATATATATATATATAAACACTCTACGTAAGACCTGTTATTTAGGTATAATAAAAGTACACTTATTATTAGTACCAAAAATATGATCATAACAATTTGTTCATGCTTTGCCGATATAAATGTATGCAGACTAAAATACACTAAAAGCTAAAATAAACATTTGAATAAAATTAAGAGACCATAAGAATATCCAAAACCAAAACACATGTGGATAGAACGATAAAACTTAAACAAAAACGTTATAGAGAGAATCATACGCTATTGGCTAGAACACTCTTCATCTATTTTTGCTGATCAATCACAAGTCACGACACTCCTCTCAGAATCCGCTTCAGGATGAACATTTCTTTTGTTAGACGAAACCATCAATGATAATTCAAGCGAACAACTCTAAAGGTTCCTAAACAATAATTACATAGAGAATACTAATATTACATATATGTTGGACCCGGATTTAGCACTAAATCCAATCCATTCATAGGCCCAACATATGATGGCCCATAAAGTCCATACAATAAGCAAGTCCACACAATAACCAAGTCAAATATAAGGAACAAACTCACCTGAACTTGTGAGGGTTGTGGGCCCTGGATGACTCTTTCTTCTTTAACTGGAAGCACAAGAAAAGGAGCCTAAAATAAAGGAGAACGTGCAAACGTCACGTAACTTGTGGAGGGACATTTCCATTATAAAAGGAGAAGAGAATTATTCACAAGAGATTAATTCTGAATGGTTCACCGAGAGGCTCAATTATTCTCCACTACCTCTGAAATACATAAACCCTTTTTATAAACTCTTTCTCAAAGATTTATACATCTAAAACAAGAGTTCTTCATCCCTAATTTCACCAACGCCATCTCTTTTGAGATGATTATAATCGAACTACGTTAAGGCTTGATCCATCTACAGGGTACGTAGGCAGCTCAATTCCACGAGTGCAGCCACCATTTAATCCATATTTATACATTAACCCTAGAACCGAGACTCCGACCTCTCGCCGAGAGCTCGTACTTTGTATTTCTCATTCAATTCCCTCTTGTAAAACTCCGATTAAATCTCAATAAAATCCCTTTTGATTCATTCAGCTATTAAGAATACTTCGTCTCTTAGAGAATCTAGCCCTTAAATCTTTTCCTTAATCATAAACTTCCTATTGCGAGTTTTAGCGCTCACAATATATATGTTTCTTGTTCAAAACGTATAATCTCACTGAAATTTATGTGTACATATTGTGTGTGAGTTGTCCTAAAACTTGTAATCAAATTTTTTTTTAATGAAAGATTAATGGACTAGATTTTCGTATAAAGCTAAAGATTTAATACAATTGAGTGTAATGAGCTAGACTTTATTGATATAATCGGATTGCTACAGAAGAGATAGTGAGAACGAATACAAGGACGAGCTCGGGTAACGAGTTCGGTGTTGAAGTTAGGGTAAAAATTCTAGATGCCTATCTCATGTGTCTTCGTCTCCTTAAACAGACCTCGTTGAGCTCGTTCCAACTTATCTCCGTATAAGATTAGAAAAAAAAAAATATTTGTATATATATATGCTTTCTTATCGACATACAGTAATTCTTTTTAACATAATTTTCTATTTTTCTTAGAGACTATTACTTTGTATATAGGACTTTCCTACTAAGGATTGAGAATATTGATAAGAGAAACAATAAAAGTAGAGGTTTGAGGAAAAAAATGTTAAAATTTCTGTCAGGTATATGTTTTTGGTATATAGAAAAAAAAATGTGATTAAGCCGAATAATATTGTTCGTAACTTCGTATATAGAAAACAATAGTAAAACAGTTAAGGAAATGGAAAGAAATATTGAATAAAATCATTGTCGTCCTACAATAAAAAAAAAATATCTACTATCTATCTACTAAACTATTAAAAAAGACCTCATCTTAGAGGTTGTTTCCAAACACTATAGAAGTTAAATTAAAAAAGAAATAATAATATCATTGTATCCAAACACAACTTTCCATCTTTTTCTTTTTCCTCTTCATCATTTATTTTCTTATTTAATATTGCAATATTAATAGTATGAATTATAATTCTCCTATCACCTTTGTTAGATCTTATTTTCAAATTATTTCAAATTATTATATAACATATATAATTATTAAAATTTAATATTTTTTTCTGCATATATTGTGATTATATTTTTTTTAAACAGACATATATTACTCAATTAAAGAAGAAAAAAGTGTGTGCAACATCCCACATTGACTAAATTTTTGTGGCAATGGTTCAGCGTCATATTATAAAAAGACCAAAATGATTTCAAATACGAATGGGCAGGAAACTTGACTTATCAAGTGTCAACATTTTAAAAAATATATTCGGTTTTATCCGGTTTTTACTTGAAATAATTTAAACATCTGAGATTGACTAAAATTTGTGGGCAATAGTTCAGTCCATTTTATATAAAAAAAATCAAAATGATTTTAAATACGCATGAAAAAGAACCTTGACTTATGAGACGTCCAAATTTCAAAAAATTATTCGGTTTAATCTGATTCTTTAGTTGAAATAATTGAAAATAATTATCTATCTACTAAACTATTAAAAAAGACTCAATCTTAGAGGGTGTTTCCAAACACTATTCAAGTAATAATGCATATAACTAATAAAAATTAAATTTTTCTACATATGTTGTGATTGGAATTTAAAAAATAGATATTTATTACTCAATCGATGAAGAAAAAATGATGTTTGTTCAATGTCCCGCATAAGCTAAAGAATTTGGGTAATATTTCAGGATCGTATTATAAAAATGACTAAAATGATTTCAAATACGAATGAGCAAAAAACTTGATTTATCAGGCGTCTAAACTTAAAATATATATATTCGGTTTATTTAATGTGTGCCTAATCTAAATTTTATATTCAACTATTACATATGTTGGAAGAGTGAACCTCATGTGTATAATGGTTTAAAAATTTTGTATTTTTTTCCATTTAATTTTAGCTTACAATTTTTTTGTTTTTTTACTGTTTATAAATTAATATTTTTATTTTTTGTTTATTGTTTATAAAAAATAGTAAGTTAATATCCGTATATGCAGGTCAATTTTTATATTTTATAAACGGGAAAATTCTATTAAAAAACTTCAAAAGTGGCATATACTTCTACATTAAACCTCCAAAGTGAAAATTTTTCCAGTTTAAACCTTCAAAATAGCGTTTTGTTTCGTTTTTCATTAAAAATATTATTAGGGATAAATTTTTCGTTAATAGAGTTAATTTTTCCGTTAACAGAGTTAACTTTTCCGAGATCGGAAATGTCGGTGTGAAACAAAATACCACTTTAATTTGAAGAATTTAACTGGAAAAACTTTTACTTTGACGGTTTAAAGTGAAAATGTAATACCTTGAAGGTTTGATGTAGAAATGTCTACTTTAGAAATTTTTTTATGGGATTTTTTCTTTTATAAATAACAAATAAGCAAAAAAAACTACAAATTTTTTTTATTAAAACAACTGACCCACGATGTGTACTACTTTAGAGGATTTTAATGAAATTTTTCCGTTTACAAATAATAAATAAACAAAAACAATTAAATTTTTTTATTAAAACAATTGACCCGCGGTATACCGCGGGTATAAATCTAGTAGCTTTATTATAAAGAATAGAATTGGTGACTGAATTCGTCTAACAAATCTGACTGATGATCAGAATTGGTAAAAATAGTAACCACTAAAAAAAATCAAACAAAAGAATTATATAAAGGTATTTTACTCAAATAATATAAATTATGTGTTTATGTAGAATGTAGTAGTGATCTGGATGAATGTGTGACATGGGCAAGCTTGGTCTCATACAAAATATGAAAATACTAAACAAAATTTAAGCAAAATAAACACTAAAAAAAGTGCACATACAATTAGCAAGCCGTCCATTCCAGTTATGTCCCATCGGCTTCTTATTATATATATGGTTTAGAGGACTTTGTGGTCTCCCTCAATACTCATAATCTTTCATTTAATTTCTCTAAAACTATTTCAGTTTTTTTAGTAACCAACTAAACTCGTAATCAACAAAGATTCGTAGGTCTAAAAACCAATGTTGTAAAATACGCTATACGCTAGACGTACGGTAGAGCACCGTATAGCGTATAGCTGTATATGCGGGGATTATACGGTGAGTATTTTTCTATAAAAAATAATATATAAACATAAAATATAGTCAAGATATGTACACATGTCTATAATAGTACAGTAAATAAAGAATATAAAAATAATAATCATGATGAATACTATTAAATATTAATATATATGAATATTAAATGTTTTTTAATTTTTCAATTTTTAGCAAAATGTTTTAATTATCAAATTATTAATAAAAATTGAAATAATAGAAAAAAATTGAACATATAATCATTATTTTTGTTTAAGGTTAATTTTTATTAGAAAAGAAACTGTATAATTTTATTAATTTTTTAACATTCACAAAATAGTACAATTTTTTTTGAATTTAAAACAACACCGTATATATGGTATTTACTGTATATACGGCGTATAAACACTGTATATGCGGCCGTATAATTTTACCGTATAATAACACTGTATAGCTAAAATACAGTACGGTTGGTTACCGTACAAAGTTAATACGCCGTATATACAGCCGTACTGACCGTATTTTAGAACATTGCTAAAAACCAAGGGTGCACTTGAAATAGCAAAGAGTGTTATTAGAGATGAAGTATTATAATCCTCTGTGTCTAAAATAAAAGGGAAAAATCCCATAAAAAACTTTTAGAGTGGCACACACTTCTAATTTAAACCTTCATAGTATTACACTTCCACTTTAAACGTTCAAAGTGAAACTATTTTCAGTTTAAACTTTCAAAGTGGCGTTTTGTTTTGCGCCGACATTTCCGATTCCGGAAAAATTAACTCGATGATTTTTTAACCACATGCCTATTTAAACTAAGCAGTTTTTACATTAAATTAAAGATTTGGAGTTTTTTTATTTAATTTAAATTTCAAAATCTCTTAATTTAAAAGATTGCAAATTAATTTTTTTAATTTAAAAAACTTTATAATTAATTTTTCTGTTAATAGAGTCAACTTTTCCAGGATTAAAAATGTCGGCGTGAAATAAAACCTCACTTTGAAGGTTTAAACTAGCCCTGTCAATATGGCCCGATGCCCGCGGGCGTCGCCTGTTTACTAGCACAGCGGGGCGGGTATGGACAGTCTTTTTGGTGGCCGCAAATTAGCGGGTCTCGCGGGCAGCGACCAGGCGGACGGCGGGCGAGGCGGGTAAACCCGTGGCGGTTGTGCGGGCGAGGCGGGCGGTCCGCGATTAGAGTAAACCTGCTGTATCTCATAGAGTCTTAGACACTCCAAACCATTTCTAACTCATCATAGTCCACAGACCAATAGATCTTGATGAATTCATAAAACTGTTTCGTTATAGATGAAAAAAGTAAAGTGAATATGTGAAGTAAAATACTTGACAACAGCTAAACCTATGAGCAAGCATAATTAAACTCTCCAGCACATAAACACAAGCAGAAAACAATTTCACGATTGCTTAAAGAATGAGAACATCCGATAACCTCAGAGACAACAAGCATACTCTTTTTTGCAGCATAATGGACTCATAAGGTATAACAATGAAACTTCTCAAAGTGTATGGCTTTAGGCAGAACATGAGAAAGATTCAGAACATGAACAAGTATACAAAAAACTCAAACCTAAGCTCTTATGCTAACCTGTCTTTGTCTTTGGCAAGGAAGAAGAAATCCAGCAGCTCGGAGCAAGACAAGCTGCAATTACAATACTTGTAAGCATATATTTTTTTGAGACCAAACAAAAAGAGGAAGAAGCTTCAATCAGCTTCAATATTACTTATCAATATAAAGAATCAACAACTTGTGAGCAAGAAATCATAAAAATTATAAGCAGCCAATGTAATTAGACTCTAAATACCAATGTTCAGCTTCTGCAATAGCAAGGAGGCGAGGATCATGGATATATATATATAGAGATAACACGAAGAACACTAATTTCAAGAAGAGATTTCAAACACTTTTACTTTAATCGAAACAATTAGCATCCAATGAACACAAACAAAATGAAATGGAAGTAGCAATTCCTAATCGATCAAAATATTTTAATTCTTAGCAATTGATGAAGAAGAAACAAATCTAAGAGATAATTGAAACTTGAGCCACCGCGAATCCACCGGAAATCGACATGCAAATGAGGAATTGAAGATAAAAATAATTCAATTGTTAGCAATTGATGAAGAAATCCGGAATCGAAGAGCAAAAGAATTCAATTCTTAGTAATTGATGAAGAAAAAACAAACCTGAGAGACAATCGAAGCTTGAGCCACCGCGACTCCACCGGAAGTTGACACGCAAATCGAACCTTCAGATTGCCCGCGGGCCTCGCCCGTTTACCCGCAACTCTTCACGGGGCGGGTATGGACATGCTCTTCCTGGTCCGCGGTCCTTGCGGGCACACCCGCTGCGGTCCGGTGCGAATGGCGGTCTCCGGCGGTCTGACCCAGGCGGACGCGGGCGAACCCGTTTGACAGGGCTAGTTTAAACTAGAAAAAATTTTACTTTAAAAGTTTAAACTGGAAAAAATATCACTTTGGAAGGTTAAAATGGAAATGTAATACTTTGAAAGTTTAAAGTAGAAGTGCGTGCCGCTTTGGAGGTTTGTTATGGGATTTTCCCAAAAAAAAAAAAAAAAATGGTGCAAATATCCTTATATCAGTGTATACATTTCGCAAATTAACTTATTAATATTACTAGGAAAGAACCCGCGCTACGCGCGGATATGTATATTGTTAGCTTTTTAAAAGTTAAATGTACAGAATATTTTTAATATTTTTAAAATTATGAGTTGCATGATTTTGTTATTGGTTGTGTTGAATTATATTTTTTCCAATTATTTATTATTACATATTTATTAATAATAAGATCGTATACTTATATTTGTAATGTTATGTTTGTAGTCAAACGCATTTCCTGGTTGTTGGTAGTTTCTTGCCTCATTCTTGCCCAGTTGTTTCACAATAACCATTAAAGAAGCGTGCCTATAGTGTAACGAAAAAGACATTCGTCTTGGTCCCCAAAATATTAAGCAAATTTTAGGGCCTCCAAATTTATAAATTTTATATAATATATTAAAAAATATATATATCAGTGTGAGTTTTTCTGAGTTTAAAATTTTTAAGTCATATATTAAACAAATAATGTTAGTTCTTTATAATATTTTACAAAATTTATTTTAAATTTTAGTATTTTTATAGATTGAGAATAATTTTATTAAAAATATATTACAAAATAGTATAAAACTATATTTTATAGCTTTAAAATAGTACAAATTTATTCTTCATAGATTAAAAAATTGTGTTTATTGTCTATTTTTTATCACATACTCCCTCCATTTCTCAAAGAATATCATTCTCACATTTTTCATACATATTAAGAAAATTAAAGAAATTTTCTCTATATCCTTTACAAATACACTAAACAACTTTCTTTTTCTAATTAATAAGCTAACATAATACATGAGAAATAGTATTTAGTTTTAAAATTTGCATTGAAAACATTTTTGTGAAACAAAATTAAACCTTAAAACGATTTTTTTTTAAGAAACGGATAGAATATATATATATTAACTACAATACATGTTTTACCATAAAAATATATATAACGGTTTGCATTGGGTCTCTAACATTCTTGACTCGGCTCTAACCATTATGTTTGCTGATTTATTTCAGATAAGGAGTATTGATTTATTCAAAGTTACATATAAGGAGTATTGATTTAATTCAGATAATATAAAAAAAAAGCAATCAATGTGAAACCCACCAAAACTAATTAAGATCAAATCTTTTTTTTTTTTTATCATCTAGATTTATTAATTTATTACAAATTATGAGAACTGTTACATAGACGATTCTACCACGGATAATTCCTTCCGACCCTTATTAGATCCACGAGAGACGACACTACTTTCTCCATGCTCTTGATGGACACCCTGACGACACTTCCCTCTCTACGTAAAATCACGGCGAACGGCGCTAATTGTACATCGCTGGAGACCTCTTGTAAACTTACCTCCATTAATCTGCAAATTTGTTAATAAATCACAGTATCTGAGACTCGAACCTCAGATCTCTTGATGTAGAAGCATTAATGAACCCTTGGCCAAACCATTGGGCCAAGGGGGCTTCCACAATTAAGATCAAATCTTAGCATTACGTTGCAATTAATTATATTCCTTGTGAATTAGAAATCTCTTCTCGTCTGATACAATCTACGTAAAGAGGAATGTAGTTTTTCGAAACCCATAATAAATAGAGATTTAAGGCAAAGATAACACTTTGCCCAAAAAAAAATAAATAAAAAAAAGGCAAAGGCAACCAAGAAAATTCAAGGTCCGAATATTGTCGATACATACCTCAATAATTTGATTCCTGCATGAAAAAATAAAAATAACATCTCAGATATCTCGGAGGCTCTTACAATAACAAAATATGGTTATTAGTTATAAGAACTCATGGCAAGTTCCTTGCTCCTAAAAATTCGACGTCGTGTATATTTACATCATGCAAAACAAATCAGATCAGATTTGTGTGCCAGACAAAACCAAAAGTTGATAAGGAGGATATAGAAAGATAATCTTTGAAATACGTTGAAAAAACTAAAACTGTTAAAGTTAACAAATGCCTCAAATCTCTTCTTTAAAAAATATGTGCACCGTTCAAACTGTAAACCAAGGTAAACACACATGTTAGTGTTTAAAAACATAAGTGTAAGCTTAGACTTAGAGTTTTGATTTAAAAAGTAAAGACATTTTATTTTAGTTTCATAACACAAACTACATCAAAGGATCAATAGTAACCCAAACTCTTAACATAATGTTACCATACCTTTTTGTCCTTTTTTGTGGAGTTAGTTGCACAAACTTGGAAATAACCTTTTCAATGCAACTGCAAAAAAGCAGGTGAATAAACTCAAATCAGTTGATTGGAAGAAACTTGAATATAGAACCTCAATCCATCGTCCATCTGATAGTTTTAGGGTGCAAATCACTTTGTATTACTCACAAATAGGAGAACAACAAAGAACAAATATCTAAGAATCTATAACCGAAAGGAAATTATAAGAAAACCAGACCATTGCCAAAAGGCTCCCAGCTAACCCAACCGATCAAAACCCCCTAATATGTTCTCCCCATCCACCTATTTAGACTATTTTTAATTATTCATCCATCACATTCTAGTGTCTATAACTCTCACCATTCCAGCTAAATCCTTAACAACTTTATGGGTTCCTAAACCATAATCAGTGAAACCTATGATAGAAGAGCAATGAGAAGATAATACAATGCATTAAAAATGGAGAAATGATGCATGGAACATACACAAAATGAAAGATGGTGAAAGAGCATGAAACTTTGAGAATGTTATTGAATTTAAACTGTGATCACCATGGAAAGTGGTAGGCTTTCCGGTGGGAGAATACATACGAAGGACAATATCAGTATCATACAAAATCGATAATTCTCTTGGTTTCTTCCATAGTCCACTTACAGACCAATTATGTTTTTGAATCACATAAACAAAAAATAGAGTGACGCAGATGATGTAAATACTATGCATGCTTTGACAGCAACACTGACTGCTTCGAAAACAGTTTTTTTTTATTCAAGTTTATGGAGAAGGTTTGTGTTTTTTTGTAATATTTAGAAAATTGAAATTTCATTCTAAGCTTTCTTAATTTTTTCAGAAGTGATTACATTACCATATTCTTCATGTCATCATACACTGCATCGTATGCAAAAGAAACAGGGTCCTACTCCAGGGCTTTCTTATGCTGCTCTTCAATCAAAACACAAAACCATCACTGACAAATCACTTACCAAGGAGACATTTACAGAAAATGAAAAAGAATCTGAGTGTGAATGATTCGGGAAAATGTACTTCCTTAAGATTTTGTTATTTGAACCTTGAAAAGATAATGAAATTTACCAATTTGCTATAGCGCGAGAATCTTTAGAGTGTTGGAACAACCACATTTTGCTTCTCCTAGGGTGTCAAAACCACAAAACTTTCAGTACCTTAAGAGAGATCCTAACAAAGATTAAGAGAGACCATGACATACTCTTTCTCGAATCTCGAGATAGGCATGATCTGGTACACCAAGCACTTGACTGGAATTTGATTAGATCCCTTCTCTGGAATTACATAGACAAATGCGTACTCCCTGTCAAAATATTTCGGCCTCATCTGATTCTAAATTTGAACATATCGTAATTCTTAACCCTAGAAAATCGAATAAAATGAAAAAAGGTTTCTGCTGCTGGATTACAACTGCATAGAGATTTGTAACATATAGAAAAATCTTTATAAATAACGTTGAACTACAGAAAGAAATAAAATATGAAAGCGATGGCTTGTAAAGTATGTAAACTCTTACCAGTGTCATGCCATATTCGTATCGTCCTGGATATTTTTTTCAAAAAACCCCTTAAAAGCGATAGACTGAGGATCCCTAGCATGTAAAACCTGTCAGACAAAATACTGGTAAGCTAAAGAATGAATATAACTAAATGATGTAGGAGAAAGGACTGGAACCTGGAATGCCTGGAAAAGGTTACCTTTGGCAAATTTCATGCTATCAACAGCACCTTGTCTGGTGAACTCAACAACATGAGCAAGAGCTTGTATGTCCACCTGAAATTTGATATTCGAAATCAGATATAATGATTGTTGCAGATATAATTTATATCTTGGTGGAAGCCTAAATCCTTTATATATGATGGTAAAGGTAGAATAAATGCTTAATCAGAGTAGGCAGAAATAGAACACAACATATAATAGAAAAGTTGGAAACCAATATACAGATATCATAGTGTCATTTTAGAAAGGGGATCAAATGCTTCCAAAGAAGCTCCCAAAACAGATTTGAGCCATCATTTAAGCCATTTCATTCCTTTTTTAATCTGCCCAATTGTAGAACAGAAAGCACATTCTTTATAATTGAAAATACAAATTCTGCATGATGTGTAGAAGCAGTTCAGAACAGCCAGTTTTGGCCAAGGCAGCATACTAAGACAAGCACGGCCAAAAAAAATGTGTTGAAGTTACTAACTTAACAACATCAGCATAGCCTAATTCCAAAGAGTACATAAATATCTGACACGCTTTTTTGAGCCAACAAAGACTTGCTTTGTTTCTCTAAAGTGAGACATATACTTCCTCACCAATTGGGTAAGCCTTTCTCTACGGGAGGTTATTGGAGAATTTATACTTTAATTTAACAAGAAAATGCACATGGTGTAATAGAAATAGACCCTTAACTATTAAGTGGACTTCTTTCTATGTATGTCCCATATTCTATCAGATATCCAAGACTCATGTACAGCCATGATCAGAAAGGCGATTCAATGGGAATAAGCACTTTAAATGATTGTCTTATTAAGTTCAAATTAAACCAACAAAACTTCTTTTAAAGAGCTTGGACATGAAGAAACCAGTATGACATCACATAAAACAATTAGGGAACTATGATGTAGACAAATGCAGTATCACCTCAAAAGAAAATATTCAACGGAGAACTCCATCCAAATTGCAGTCAGAAATTGAAGGAGGATAACAATGACTGGGAGGGGAAACAGGGATTTTATTCATTTACCAAATTTTTAAAGCAAGCAGATTTCTACCTTTTCCCGTGAAAGTGAATAGAGACCACCCTGAAGAAGGTAGAATCCCTTCTCAATATCAGGTGCAACAACTCCATCATGGTGATGAGAAGCAGTTGCATCGATCAGCACTAAACATGCAGTGATTACCCAAACTTCTCGCTTACAGAAGGGCAGTACAGTCTACAAAATATTGAACGAAGAGAAAAAATAAGGTCGGTCAAATCAATAAATCAGAAGTTTGATAATAAGCTTTTCTTTTGTAATAGTATAGGCTACCTCATGGAGGGTCAAGGCCTTTGCAAAGCTGATAACAAAAGAATAGCCCCGAGATGCAACCTCAAAAGGACGATTCGACTTGAACAACAGCTAAAAAAAAACACATAGAGGTAAGCTAATAAAAAGGTTGTTAAAGTTAAGCTACAAAAAAATCAATATGATGACTCGTGTACACCAACCTAGATTGACAGGCAAAGAGATACTGTCTAAACTCGAATTCTCTGAAAAAATCATCTTGCATTGTGTCAATGGTTTGCTTCCCGGTTTCAGCAGCACAGCCTGGTCGTCTTCACTGTCGAATCCTCCAATATCCCTCTATTTCCCAGGCATATTAACTGCACCGTAGTTAATGTATGATAGATTATTTGTTCAGGAAAAAAAGCGGAAAAAGAAATCATTTTGTTGGATGACAAAAGCGGGATGAGCCATTTCAAATATGAAAGCCAAACTTTCCTGAGATAGCATAGAACATTATGGCCTTTAAGAAAATGAGAAAAGTTTCATCAAATGTGACTGCAAGGACCAAAGGTAATATTTCTAAGTTTAACATGTGGGGATTCTTCTCATACTTCTATAGAAGATACAAAAAGGGCACATGAATTCCATCAGAGACTTTACTAAGACAGCATAAAATCAAAATTACAAAAAGGAAGAAACATGATTTTGAACCATTTTACTCATATGCATAGAAGCCACATTTCACTTTCCTTTCAGAAATTGAGAAGCGAGCTAACCTTCAGAATGGAAAAGTTACAGAAGTTCCATACTGGCATAAACCGCTGTTCGCTGAGCTTGTGTATCTCATCCTCGTAGAATTGTGCTCACCTATCCAAGGTATTCCTGATGCACAGTAATCTTTAATTCCAGATCCTCCCAAAAATTTCCATCAGGGCCATGTACATCCAGCTTACAGCACCTTAAAAGCATTGCAAAAATTATCACATGAAGACTATGTATGGCATGCATAAAATAAGTAAAACTGATCAAGTAATGGAAAGGTGTTGCAGCGTCTATCCCTCATGCATTTTCGTAAGTAACTATTTACAGATAACTTCCTTTAACTGAGTGATAACTGCTAAATGGATTTAGTTTATGCAATTGAGGAATTGCAATTGTGAAACTGTTAAACCCAATCTAGTTTTGTTAGAACTATATTTTAGTGGGAGCAATCAAGTCTCATTGAGAATCTGGCATGGTGTTTTGTGGTTTTTGCCTACCTGTATTGAAGCAAAATATATAAAACAATACCCAATCTGCATTGCTTACCTTTCTCTCTTTTTTGAACTAAACTCAGGTTCAAGCTTTGCATATACTTTGTTGACAGATTTAGATAATTGATCATTACTTGGATGAGCTTTAGATACAAATAGAATAAACCATTCCCTCTCATCGTTCTGAACAATTAATTCAGACATGGTTTGAGAATGTTCTTAAACTCATTGTGATCCTGCAAGGCCAAAAGTATACTCAGAAAAGCTAGAAGAAGAAAAAGTTTCGAGCTGGATAGGTAATGTATTGGAGAGACAACCTAGTATGGAAACCATAAAAAGTACAAACGGTACCTACTATCTAAGACCTAAGTTCTTGTCTTTTATAGCAAAGGAAGACAGAAAAGAAATATCATCAAGCACATCATCTTTGTTACATTTTTTTTACAAGTGACTACTCTCCACTGCCAAGAATGACACAAAAAAACCAAAAAAAATATATATATATATCAACGAGACAGGTACCTCACACGCCACGATAGTTCTAGAAACCAGAACAATATTGCTCCTGCGGGAATCGACTACGAAGTCTAGAGTCTGTAGTTATATAAATTCAACCCACAAGTTCTCAATAAACACTGGATTTTGAGTCTTATTTGTCAAGAATCAGAATGCTCTTAATGGCTGGTGTTCTGCAAGTAAACCTTTCACTATAGGCCACAGATTACTCACATCTTCCACTGTCAAAAGAAATGCAAGCAAACGTTATTACAACGAGTAAGTTCAGAAGAACAAAAAGAAAGAGAAGACAGCTTAAGATTAATGAACAAGTAGAGTTTAAAGGTCAGAAACAAAAGAAATCCTCACGATCCTTTCTCTCTCTTTCCCATTTCAGCTGGAGAAACTCACTTGTCTAAGCACTTTTAAATACATTTGATGAGAATACTTTGACTAACAAATTACAGGTTACCTAATACATGGAATCACATAGAAACCAAATAACAATCATTACAGTGACGATTTAGTACATTCTACAGTTCATATATTTAATCAAATGAGAGTAAGTCTTCACAACAGTATTACAAACTTAGCTTCTACGGTATACTGAAGCTCCAAAGACTTTCAAAATAAAGCATTTAACAACCAACAATATCAAATCCTGAATTCAGTACTTTCTCGATTCATATTCATATCATCTAATCTGAAAAAATACACTTAAGAATTCAACTACAATGGGAAACTTCCACTAATATCTAGCTATGACATCGCAAAATGTGGCAAAAAGGAAAGAAAGAGAGGAGAAGTAAGATCCTAATCGAATGCAGCAAACGTAGAGAAACAAAACTATAGAGACCATTTAGAAAATTTGGAGAATTTTTTACCGGCGGCGACGAGACGAATTCTTAATCGTCTGGAACTGAGCCAAGTAGTTCGCCATCTGAATCACCGATCTAGACGGAACATAGGCTAAACCTCGTTTGGTAGATAAACAGATCAGAATTTGAGAGAGGTTTCGTCTTCAAGCTTTTGGAGGAAGAAAATTGAGAAAATTACCGACGCCGCTCGTTGGTTCTACTATGGCGCGCAAATTTAATTCTGAACTTTACAGAGAAAACAGGAAGAGAGAAGACGAGAACTTCCGTTTTACTTCACAAAATCTAACTCACATATACAGATAATTGGCGAGGGAGATAAAATGTTGGAGGTGAAGAAGAGATAGAGAAACGGCGAAGGAGAGAGATGAGAGAAGATAAAGCATTATTATTAATTATTTTTTTTAATAAAAGGGGACAGGTGTCATCTATTATATGTATGATTTGAAGTCAAACAAAAAATATTAAATTTATTTCACTAAAAAAATAATAAATATTAATGACGACGGCCTTCAATTCTTGCAAAGTCTTTGACCGTGTATCCAACCTTCTCAAACTTCCCTTTGACATTACTCTCTCTGAACCTCAGATAATCCCCACATTTAAATGACCTAAATACCCTCGTATCCTCACAACCTCCCACGACCTCATCAGGGGCAAACACGACTTTCTCATCGTCGAAGCACCAGAAGAAAGCAAGTGAGAATCTGTTACGAACAAAACTACGTTGTTTCAACACAACTCTATGCTCGGAAGATCTCAGCCGTCCATTGGTCCATGCGTGTAATAAATCTCCAACGTTAACGACGAGAGCTTCATCTTTAGGGTAAATATCCATCAGACTTGTCCCATCTCTAGATCTCACCTGAAGACCTCCGATGTCGTCTTGATCAACGATGGTGATGCAGCTCATGTCAGTGTGCATTCCCAACCCTTCGATCAAATCTTCATGATGATCATCGTGTTCTTGTTCAGAAGGGATTGTGTAGTTGTTGATCCTGAAGTAGCCATGGCAGTTTCCAAACTCGGGTTCGTAATATTTGTGATGAAGTTCGTCTCCGAAGCTGGCAAGGATCGCTTTCATTATCTTCTCGCATAGTTCCGTCATCTTTTCTCCATATTCTTTCATCAACTCGCTTTAAATAAGAAAAAAAATCATATATTATAAGATCACTAGCTACTAGTCGTATTAATCAATCACTAATTCGTGTTGTTTTTGTCAAAATATAAATCTTTTCAAGTTTTGCTAGGAATGTTACGAAGGACAAAATTATTAAATCCGAATAAAATCTTGTGTCTAGATTTATATGAATCAACTTTACTAGATTTAAGGTGCACCGGTCGACCGGTCTTGATGATATTTAAAAAGAAAATCTGAAGCATCACAGCATCCTAACTTTATGTCACAAATACACATAAATAATATATGAGTGAGTGCATGCATAAATGCCTTAAGATAATGAAAAGATGCAATGCGCACTTGTGAATTAAACAGTGCCAAATATTGTTGAATCAGGTTGTTTTTTTATTTATTTTTTGGACAATCATATTGTCACAAAACCATCAATTAATTAATTGATAATGTATTGGAGAAAGAATTTTCTCAAAACATTTTTTAAATGGTAACGGTACTATTTAATTAGCGGGAAACTGATGTTTATAGATATGAAGGAAAATTGAGGGATGTTATGGTGGAATATATATAGTTTGTTATTAAAAATATAACATATGTCTAAATGTTGTAACACCAATTTTATTAACAAAACAAAAAATGTTGTAAAAAAAATTTTGTCCACCAATATTTTAGTACTATATTTAAGTTACCATGCCGAAAAAAAAAAATTTGAGTTACCATTGAGAACAATAATTATAGATATTTATATAAAATGTGAACATAGTATGATTAAAGAAACTGGTAAAAGATTTAAGATGGTATTACTAAAATCTGAAGAATAAGCAAAATGTGGATATGATGATATACAAATTGCTTAATTGGTTTCTAAATGTTTTCAAAATATGGAACGACTTTAAATTCAACGCATTAAATGACATCGTTTTGAGGGTTGCCAATGAAAATGTCAACAAGCATGTCATTTATATATTTATATTTATATTTAAATATTTCATAATATATGTATATGTATATGCATAATATGTATACCTGAACTCTTCATCCTTAGCTTGGTCGGGAAAAGCATCAACGGAAGACTTAGCCGAAGCATAAAAATCAGGACCAGAGACACGAAGGCTTTCGAAGAAAGGTGATGCAATGAAACGTGGAGTGTAATTAGAAGCTCCCATCTTCATCTTTTCTTCATCTCCCAGGCCGAACACTCCACCGGAGAATCGCCGGAGTTTCTGGTACATCTCGCGGGAAACGCCATGGTTGGTCACGTAGAAGAAACCCCATTCCTTACACGCATCTTGTAGTGACGTCAGCGATGACTCGTTTAATGGCTTTGAAATGTCAAACATCGCAAGTTCCAGAGACATTAATTACCCTGAATGATGATTTTGAGGTTCAACAATGGTTATGATAATTATGATGATGGTGATAGTTATGATTTATGAATGTTGCAATTTTATGTTTTGGAATACAAACCTCGTTTCGTTTTGTGCTCCAGAAAGTTTTATTCGTGTGTAGAGGTCGCTGGTTAATTAGGATATATATTGTTTTTTTTTTTAAGAAGTTTATAATATTAGTTCCACTATACAATTGTTATATATTATGGTTGAATTCTTACGTATAAATGTAGTATTTATTTCGTTTGATAACTGGAAAAGTCTAGATGCTAAATTGCTAATTAATCTTTGTCGTTGCAATAATTAAAACCAACTAAACTACCATCTTTTTTATTCAAACTATTTCTACATTTCAAGATGTTTGGTCCTAAAGGGAGTTGTGGACTAAAACTCGAGATTCTTATTCGTCCATTTTAGTGGAATGATCCCAGGGGAACAAATGCTAAACATTTTAAGATAAAGAATGGTTAGACCATCTCCAATGGTTAAGAACTCCTCATGGGTTGTTAACCATATTTAACCATATTTATAATTGAAATATTGGTAAATTAATAGTTTAGAAACTCAAGAGGGTTTTTTAGAAAAAATATACTCCAATGGTAGAATCTCCAATGAGGTTCTTAAAATTTAAAATTTTAAAATATTGTGAAATCCTATCAGATTAAAAAATCCCAAAATTCAAAATCGAAATAGAAATTTTAGCGATTCGAAATAGAAATAGAAATTCAGAATTTTAATACCTAATTCAAAATTGTTTCGTAATCAAGCGAGCATAATCAAGAAGATTTCATCTCTGGGAGTGGGTCGCGGGACGGGTGCGGATCGAAGTTTTATTTTTTTTCAAATTACGGGTCGCGGGTGCGGATCGAAATATTTTTTAGCGGGGTGGATGCGGGTCATCAAATTTTATAAAGCGGGTTTGCGGGTACCCGCATTTCAAAAATTTTTTTAATTATTATTATTTATTAATTTTAATAGTTAAAATTTAAAAATTTATTATTATTATTATTATTATTATTATTATTATTATTATTATTATTATTATTAGGAATTTCAGTATTTTTAATAAAAAATTTATTAATAAATTTTAATTTTACTAAAAAAAGTTAATTTTTTTTTTATTATTTAAATATGTGCTGGTTATCCGCGGGTACCCACAAATTTTTAATATTTTTTATTTGGCAGGTTGCGGGTTGTGGACCCGCTTGACATACCTATCTGGGAGAAATGACTAAAGAGAAAGAATATCCAGAGAAAAGAAAAAAAAAAGAAAAATTTATATCTCTGAACCAATCAGATAACGACACGTATGAGATTCTTAAGAATCCTAAAAAACTCTTAGATAAGAACCAGTTTTTAGCTTTATTATTTATTTTGTTTTAATT
Source organism: Barbarea vulgaris (assembly GCA_963667165.1). NCBI lineage: Eukaryota > Viridiplantae > Streptophyta > Magnoliopsida > Brassicales > Brassicaceae > Barbarea > Barbarea vulgaris. Next base: position 7,644,424 of record OY763894.1, on the reverse strand, counting down.
TTAATTATTTTTATCTTAAGAACTCCTCTAACAACCTCTTAAGAAACACCATTGGAGATACTTTTAGATTTAAAGACGGTCTAGAACATGTAGGTGGTATAAGTTATTACCCTTTTAACCCTAATTAAACCGATTACATTTGAAAACATTAGATAAATGGATAAAGTCTTAGTTCGTAGTTATTAAACATAAGTAATATATGATATTTTACTGCCGAGGACTAACATTTTTGAAGCCATTATCAGAAGAAAAGAAAAAAATTTGTAGGCACCGAAAAAAAGACTAACATTCTTGTAAAGATAAGCTAAAATAATAAAAAGAAATTGATTAAAAATATTTTCTTTGTAAAACTTATAGAATTACATTTCGAAAATGTAGTATATATAATGTATGCACATAAACTTTAAGGCTAGATGATTTATCTAACTTTTATTTGAGAAAAATTATTCGATAAAAAATTGAGTGGTGGCCTAGCACTTAAAAGACCATCTAAATCACTTTTCAGAACACTAACATTTATTTTTTCACATTACTTAATCATAGTTTCTTATGTATTATGTCAATGTTAAGTAAGATGTAGTTATTATATGATACAAAGTCTTGAAGCAATGAAATCTTTGTTTATTTGTCCCCTTGACACATATAACGGTTTTTCTTTATTGTCATAAACTCAGCCAAAAATAAAATGGGTTTAAGGCAAAGCTTATACAGTTGGCTTCGAGTTGAAAACTGTTTGTTTCCTTTAAATAATGAGAATATGAACATGAATTGGATTATTAAAAGAATATGAGATAAAAAAAAAAAATAGTTCCTATAGTTATTAAAATAAGAAGGTCAAACACTTACAGCTAGCTGGTCTGCTCCGTTCCGGCTCTATAGGAAAATTAGGAAATTCTCATCCTCGAGAATCTTAAACAAATTATTTCTGATGTGGTTGCCAACTTTTTATTTGTCATATATGGTTGCCAAATTAAATCTTAAAAAGTTTCATGTTAAGGCTAAACATACATAAGTTTTAAATCCTAAAGGTTCCGAATGCATTAATTACAATGCGTAGGTTATTTTGTTGTAGTAAAAGTTTATGTGAAGAATAGTGTAATTGACTAATAGTCAGATGCTTTATACTATATATTTAAATTTGGTCTCTTATTAAATAAGATGTGTTTAAATCATACCTGATTTATGGTAAAAGGTTTTCGAGGATTAATGTCGAATCATCGTTCTCGTAATATCAAATATAAGTCTAATGCACTCTACGGTTTTCAACAAGAATGAAACTCACACATCGTATAATATAAGGTTAGGACATGATCAATGATGCTGTGCTGGCCATTTTTTTTGGGTAACCTTTTTCGTCAAATTTCTTTACGCACAAGTGATTGACTATCATACTGGGGCTGTTTCTACATAAATATGAATTATTTTATTTTTCTCTATAAATTGATTTTGGTACATTGAAATTTACAAGTTGAAAAAAACAAAAAAAACAAAACTACAAGTGGCTCATAAAAGTTTCAAATACGCCACAAATTTTAGGAGTGGCAATTGGCAGGAAAAAAAGTTCTCATTTGCTTTTTGTTTATTTATTTCTCACTATTTTTGTTGTTAATAACTCTTTTCAAAGTTTAGCTATGTAATCATCAAGTTTTAATTATTCGTTATAGCTTAGTTTTTTTTTTTCTTTCTTTCTATATACATATATCATACACGGGATCTTGAATCTTCCAAATCTTTGAAATTTAAACTACTTTACCATCGCATTACCATAATGCATGTGACCATTGTTGGGTTGTTTAACGTGGATTCGAGTAACTTCAATAAGTGTCAGACCACAAAAATGGTTTGTACTAATGCTTAAATCAGTAAACATACCACAAAACGAAACACACAGAGAGGCCCGTATTAACCACGAACGTACTAAACAGAACCGGACCGGACAAGTGTACCACCGCAACGTTTTCTAAGACAAGTTTTTTCTTTTTTTTGATAAATGCGTGAGACAAGAGTTTCACAAAATCAATTTTGCATTAAATGAACTACGATTTGAATATAAGTATATATAATTATAAAAATTATTCAGTAATACAGAAAATGATCCCAGTCTAGTCTTCAAAACATTTTCCTATGATAAAGCCTCTATTCAAATCATCTCTCTATAATATACTCAATAATCAGAGACATAAAATCCCTAAATTATAGAGGAAGAATATAAAAATAGCCAATTATTCCCATAAGAATATTTTAAATTCTATAATTTGTAAATACTTCTTGTTACCTACCAATTCACATCAGCTTACTTGTAGGAGAAGTAAGCTCTGATGCATCAGTCTCTGGTTGTGGGAGCTTCTTGGGGAGTGACGCTGAAAGTAAACGGCAAGCCAAGAGGACGTTTAGCTGCAAGTGGCTTGACTGGACAAGGAGATGGGTAAGTTGGTCGGTGACTTGGAGAAGAAGCAAGCTCAGCGTTACTCACAGTATCATCATCATCAGTAGCAGAAGCAAGAGCTGGCAAAGTAGGCCATGCGAAACTCCCTACAGGCCTGCAGATTCTGAAACCTGTGTTGCTTATAAGTGAAAGTGGTGATCGTTCATATTTCTTGCCTTTTCCTCTGTTTCGTGGTGACTCTGTGATTTGTTTTCCCTTGTTGTTCACCTCCTTCACTTCTCCTGCTAGTGTCATTACTTTCGGGGAATCCTCTAGTAGCAAAGCTGTCGTCTCTGTTGAGTCTTGCATTCTAGGACAGTTCTCGTCCACTGTTTTCTTTAGCCATCCCATGTCTTCCTGCAAAATATTGCATTCATGAAAACATAAATGTTTTATCATCATTCATTACTAGCAAAGTTGTAATCTTTGACCATATAAAATTTTACTTCATCATTCATTCTAGTTTCTCTGCTATCTGCTACATTTTAAGTGTAAATCTCTTCTGACTACTTAAAAGTTATTACGACATAGCATATATAGAACTAGCAAGAAGAGTGTTGGTGTTTAGAAACTCAATCTAGGGATATATATATACCTCCATTTCACGCAAGGTTTCTGCAATTATCACTAGCTGGTCCTCAATTTTGTATTTCTTCTTCACCAGATCAGCATAGATTTCCTGTAATGTAGCAGCAAAGATGCTCACAAAGTAGGACATAACAGTATCACAAGAGACAGAGAGAGATCAGTTCTATCCCAAGCTCTTACCTTTGCTGGAGTCATCAGATTATCATGGTCCACGTTCTGACTAGTAACACAAGAATTAGGTGTAGTCACGATAACTAGCTCCTCCTCTTCCTTCTTTGACGCTAGTTTCTCCAATCCGCTACTCAAGACCAAGACAGACATGAGTTAAATTTGCTATAAGAAAACAAAAGAGAGATGATTGATCATATAACCAACCAAATAAGTCAGGTTTTTCTACCTTTTCAGGCTAGCTAATTCTTCTTTGATCTCACGGATTTCTCCAGCGCAAACAGGATCTTGACTAGGGTTATCACCAAGCTTCCAACCAGGTGGAGGAGTCCAATAAGGATCTTCAACTCCTGCTTCTTTCCTTATGTGAATCAAATCAGAACTCTCCAACCAATACTCCATTGCACCATCTGCATTGTGTTTTCTCATAAACCTATCTTGACCTCCAGGAGCCACCTTACCTGCCATATGCTTAAGCAAATGATCTAATAGACCCGTGTCACCAATCAGCTTCCTTGCTTCCGATCTCAACTCTGGCCTGAGTATAGAGTTTCCAAAAACAGCATTTTTCTCCTTCATCACTTTTAACATGTTCTTCTCAGCTAGTTTGTACCTTCAAATTCCAAAATTCATCACCACAATCAATCAGATGCAACAAAAGAGCAAATCCAATTTAAGAAATCTTCAATTTCGTTAAATTTTCACTTTACTTACCTTTCAACAGACCATCTATCAATGAATTTCTTATCTGATTTCCTCCTCTGATAAACCACGATTTGAGTTTCCTTCTTCTGAGCTTTCTGAGCGAGTCTCTCAGTACTTGATTCAATCAGCTTCCTCTTACGAGTACCATCAATGGTCACGATTGCGTCCTGCTTAGCCCCTTCTGTTTCATTCCCATCATCATCATCATCATCTTTCTCAGTCTCCTCCTTGCAAACCTCTTCATCCTTCACTCCAGAATTTTCCTCTCCTTCTTTACTCTTCTTATACTCATCACGCCGGCTCTTGTACTGAACACGCAATCTCCTCCCCCACTTAATCATCCCTCCCGATCTAAGCTCAGACCAACACTTTCCCTCCGGTGAAACCGCACGACGGAGTCTAGTATTGTACGCCGGTTGAGAAACCATCTCCCTTGGTGAAACATCGTTCCTGCCAGAAGAAACCCAAAAACTCCACAAATTTCTATTCATAGAAACTTCATGAGGTGTGATTCTTCTGTAAAGCAAATCTCCAGCTAGCTCCGATGACATCACATGACTCTCATCCAAAACAGGGAGAAGACTACCACCACCACCGCCACTACTCCTCTTCTTCTCCGGTTTATTCCGGTTCATCTTTTTGCAATCGAAATACGATCTGAGTGAGTACATGCTTGGGTATCGGAGAGATACAGCGCTTCCCGTGATTTTGCTCACCTGCACAAACAAAAACAACAAAAATCACCACAAAAACGAGATCCGTCTTTAACTAATAGTGAGGAAAAAAAAAGCAGAGAATCATCTATTAATACCATGACGATTCTGATCGATTTAAGCTGCTCCGGCGATCTCTGAGGAAGAATCGAAGAATCGATTTCGTAATAAGATCCGAGTCGTATATGCGCGACTGCAACTGAAAGAAAAACAAAAAAAAACTGGAATTAGAAGAAAAGCGAGAAGAAGATAAAAAAAATGGAGAAACGATTGTTTTTTCAGTTTTACCATTCAAAGACGGTGACGACGGCGAAGAGTTTTTCCCGGCGGTGGCTTCTCTAATCGGATTTCTCTTCACGAACATCGTTTCCTGTAGAAGGAAGTGTAAACTCAGAGAGGTTCACTTTTTTTTTTCTGATGAGTAAAAAAATGGAAATTTGTTAAGGAAAAAATGAAAACGGTTTGTTGCCTGGAGAATATATTTGAAAAAAGCTGACTCTATGAGAAATAACAAAAAAACACACGCGCTTTCTGGTACGCGCGTGGGAGACACAAAGGAAACAGTATCAGCGTTACTAGAGTGATGATGAGATTTTTTTTTTTTTTTAGCGTCGTCATGGGAAAATCTTTTTTTTGTTCGGGTTAATTAATTACAGAGAGAGAAAAGATCTTACACTCATGATTTTTCTCTTCTCGATAATTTTCCTGGGAAAATAAAAAAAATCTTAATCATTGAAGATGAAACGCAATGGAAGAGATTTGTAATATTAAAGCGAGAATTAGAAATATTAAAACATCAGAACAATTTTTCATTACCAGAAAATCTACAGAGAGCTTTTTGGGGAAGACGAAGATAGCAAAAAGAAAAGTTTGAAATGTCGCATTTAATGAAATCTGCAGGGGGCTTTATATATACATATGGTGAGAGAGTGAAAGAGAGGAGTGTGCATCAGATGATGCGTGTGCATGTCACGTGAGAGTTTTCTTTCGCTGCAAGTTGGCTAAAATTGACATATTTACCCTCAAACTGTCTCTAACGGTGTTTGTTCGCACTTCGGATTGTCTGTGACTCTGTGCTTCGTATACAAGGAAATAAAAAAAAATGGCACACAAGTGAGTTGATGGATCTACGCCACGTGTCTTTATTTGTGAAACTCCGATAGTTTTTGACGGTTTGATAACATGGAGGCAAAATGGAATTGGCTGTAGTGAATAACTTCTCTGTGCAGTAATTTTGATTTTGATAAAGTTATCACTATTCACAATGCCTACTGCCTAGTAGAGTAGTAGAGTGAGGACCGACCCTATCACACGTGAGGAAGTTGTAATATTTTTTTTACAGTGCCATTAATAATAATGCAAAGACAGAGTAAAACTGAATTTATTTCTGCATGGCATGCACATTTGTAACAATCCATATAATTTCGGATTATTCAATCATTCTTTGTGTTTATTAATGATGATACCCAAAAACTGACATTATAATAACATTTGAACGGACCCTTAACATGGTGAGTCCAACAAGTCCAATACCTTGGAATGTTCTGGTGTATATGTTTGATAATTGATATAGGCATATAGCACAAATACATTCTCCAAGTCATTCCTTTTTGCGTCATTCATTAGATCTGATTCCCATAAAATCGGAAAGCAAATATGTTTTTTTTTTCTTTTTTTGGTTTTATTATATCAGATAAATTAATTTATCAATGATGTACAATTAATATTATGACTAAAACACTCAGATTTGAAGAAATCCACTAAAGTCCAATTTTTTGGTAACAAAAAAACTCTATTGTTCTAGATTTCGGAGATGGTGTTTCAAACACCCAATCTGAAAATTACAAAATTAGGTATTGGGCTTGGGCCTAATTAAAAAACAAGAAACGTTAGAATGACGATTCCGAATAGGTGGGCCTGGATACCTTCAAATCGGGTCGGGTCTGATGAGGAGAGAGACTGAACTTTTCAATCGCCGAGAGAAGAAAGGTCACAGCTTTGTCGTCTTCCACCGTCTCCGGACCAAAGAGCTCTAGTCACCGCAGCAAAAGATGTACACTTAATTCGATTTCAGATGTGCATAGACGACTTTCGTAGTTCGTACTTATCCAACCTGAAGATAACAAACCGAGATCCCGGAGCTGTAAACACTGTCAACCTCAAAGTCGACGAGCTCAAGATTCCGGTAGCAAAACCATTGGGAACCCAGGATTTCGTCAAGCCACAGTGGTTCACTTCCGACCCAATTCACACCGTAGGTCAACGAAAACGTGGTATGTGTTTTCAGGGCTTTCGAAAAGGGTTTTAAGTTTCGGATTAATCTGATCGCTGATGCACAATTTGATAGTCCAGCAGCTAAGGGATTGAGTTTGATTGTGCATACTTATTGTTTGATGAAACTCCTAAAAGAGTTTTGGTCAATTGATAATGAAACAAATAAATTTTTTGAAACTTCTTCTAGTAGCCATGATTGGGAGCTAATTGTGCTGTTTGTGTTTTTCAAGCGCAGAAACAGCATGAGCATTTCTAGTTTAGCTCTCTTGTGGTTGGGGCTCTGCTAGTTAGTGTTTGGGGGTTTCAAAAGACCGTTTTAAGTCCTGAAGAAGACGACCAAGTTTCTTCCTTTTTGACGGCAAGCACTGTCAACGACCGGTACTTTCTCTTTCTCAGTCTGCCAATGTATATCATTTGCTTATTGATTCAAACAACATCCAGCTTTACGAATAGAATATGGCACAGCTGACTTCCTTTTCTTTGATCTTGTTCTGTTCTGCTTTTATGGCTAAGTTAAAGGAGCTTTTTTTTTAGGTGACTGTGGAATTTTCAATTGATCTGTGGTCTTAGTAATTTTTTTTTCAACATTTCAAGTGTACGTTGTGTTGGTCACTCACTATAGACCATTCTACGAAGAAATTTTGTTGATTTGTAGTTATCACGATTTCCAGAACCATTGTGATATAATCTCGTAGTGAAATTTTTTTCCTTTGTCTTAATTCTGCTGAACTCTTAGTTTAATTGTATCAATTTCTTTGTACATGGTCAAGAGCTAATGATTTCTGATTCAATTTTATTTGACACTTTCCTTTGCAGACTTCTTGGCATGTTTTGGAATTATTGATTCTTATGAGTTTTTATCTTTGGCTTCTCTCTCAGTCAGTGACAGAAAGCTATGGAAAGTGTTGCAGTGGCGGAGGGGCTCTGGGGATTAGCGGATCACCACGAGAAGCTTGGCGAGATCGGAAAAACCATAAAGTGCTTGGAAGCTATCTGCCAGAGCCAAATCTCTTTCCTTCCTCTTGTTGAAGTCAAGTCTCGCCTCCGCGTCTCTGCTCTTCTACTTCGTTACTCTCACAATGTCAACCATGCCAAGTCCCATCTCGAGCGCTCTCTTCTTCTCCTCAAGTCTATTCCTTCCTCCTACGATATCAAATTCCGGGCTTATAGCTTGCTCAGCCACTGTTATCACCTCCTTGCTTCATTCCCTCCTCAACGCAACCTTCTCCTCAAGGCTCTCGAACTTGCAGCTTCTGTCCCCCAGGATATTTCTGCCTACCTCTGGTCTTGCAATTTCAACTCTCAGCTCGCTAACACGTTCATTATCCAAGCTGATTTCTCTTCTTCTCTCTCCGCTCTCGAGTCTGGTTTTCTCTCTTCTTCACAAATTTGTTTTCCTGAGCTCCAGGTAGATGTTCTCTTGTTTTTGTGTGTTTAAGATTCAGTGATATTTGTTGCTGACTTTTTTTATCTGTGCTGCTATCAGATGTTCTTTACAGCATCTATGCTTCATGTTCATATCATGCAATGGACTGATGATTACTCAGTGGAAAAGGCTGTTCAGCGATGCGATGAGATCTGGCAGACTGTTTCTTCAGACAAGGTATGAAACAGTACAAACAACATTTATTCTTGCCTCACTTGACTTCTGCATGCTTGGTTTATCCCGAGTCAGCTAATTTTCCTGTCATGTGTAGACTGAACGCTGCCCCGGATTGTTCTTCTACAATGAGATGTTGCATGTTTTCTATCGCCTCAGGCTCTGCGATTATAAGAACGCTCAGCATCATGTCGACCGCTTAGACCAGGCCATGAATGCTCATTCGCATAAAATGCAGGAGATTCAGCAGCTTTTGGATGAGCTCAATTCATTAAATCATAGTCTCGCTCATTATGACCTTCCCTCCAGAGAAAGATCGGCCCTCTCCACAAGACAATCTCAGCTTCAAGATCGTTTAAACACATTATCTCCATTTTCTACCAGTAGCACTGATAACTCTCTGGAGCCTGCATACTTCGGCAACACAGATCGTGGTTGGACCGAGAGGCTACTGCTTTCACCATCTCCAATTGATGGAGAGTGGCTACCAAAAAGTGCCATCTATGCTTTGGTCCATCTTATGGTTGTCATATCGGGACGTCCAAAGGGACTCTTTAAAGAGTGTTCAAAACGTATCGAGTCTGGATTGCAGATCATTCAAGGTTGTTCTATTATTCTTATGACAATTCCTGTTTTCTCTTTGTTTACTTCTTACTATCGCATTTTATCTGTAAAGCTAGATACTCCTTTTCTTTTTTCTTTTCTTTTCTTTTCTTTTTTTGTCTCACTGAAATCACCAGAAAACCCAGAATTAAACTAGTGTAATGAGTGATCACTCATTCACTCTCTTAGTATGTGTGGATTCTCATGGCATGATGTTGCTTGTTTGCTATGTTTTATACAGGTGAACTGATCAAGCTTGGAATTACTGACGAAGTTAGAGGTTTAATCTACTTATCTGTTGTAACTTCACTTGCTTGAAGCAACGATTCTTAATACTGAAGCTCACATTCTTTTTCTTTCTTTTCTCTCTCTCTCTCTCTCTCCGCAGAATCTGATTTGCGGCACACGGCTATCTGGATGTCTGGGGTTTATCTTATGCTACAGATGCAGTTCCTTGAGAATAGAGTGGCTTTGGAACTTACAAGGTCTGATTATGTCGAAGCAGAAGAGGTAGATTATCAGTATTTTTTTGACCCTATATATGTTTTTGCCTCCTTTAACCAGCTGTGTATGTATAATCGATGTAGTTCCCCTCACATTAGGTCCTATCAGCAATCTTCTCTAGTATTATACTTTCTTTAAGAAAATTTAACAACAACAAATATTGATTGTGCAGGCTCTGATTGAGATGAAAAATTGGTTTACTCGATTTCCAACGATTTTGCAAGCTTCTGAGTGTGTGATTGAAATGCTCAGGGGGCAATATTCTCATTCTGTTGGTTGCTACAACGAAGCTGCTTTCCATTGTATCGAAGCAACCAAGGTAAAATTTATAATTTATAACCTTCATGAAATGATAGGTTTTTGCTTAAGTTTGGAATGAGGTGTCTATGTGCCTAATTAATGTTTGACCAAAAAAATTTGCATAAATGCTGGCCCACGGTGTTTTCTCATATGCAATGTTATTTCAGCTGACAGAGAGTAAATCAATGCAAGCTACGTGTCAAGCTTTTGCAGCTGTTTCTTACCTTACTATAGGAGATGCTGAATCATCATCTAAGGTTTAACATTTTCATGCAGTTAATTGGATGTTTATACTTGCTTGCTTTATTTCCGTGAGCTTAAGAAGGCTGCTTTCAATCCTCTGACTTGTCTTTAGGCACTTGATTTGATTGGACCACTCATTGGAATGACGAACTCGCTATCTGGTGTTCGAGAGGAAGCTAGTATTCTCTTTGCTTACGGTCTGCTTTTGATGAAGCAACAAGATCTACAGGAAGCAAGGTATGAGCTCACTTCTCAGTTTGTCAAAGGTGGTTTGTTTTGTAAATACACTTGCTCATTGGTACTTGTCTCAGCTGTTGAGACCCCAACCATTTTTCTCTTGTAAAAAAAAATGATTGTACAAAACCATAATAGAGCAGGATGATGCGCCTTATCTCTGTGTTCGTAGAAAAACAAGAACTATGTCAAGAATATTCACTAAATACATATATGATTCATGCTCTAATGTAATGTGTGATGTCGATGCAGAAACCGTCTTGCCAAGGGTTTGCAGATTGCGCATAATCATATGGGTAACCTGCAGCTAGTTGCACAGTATTTGACACTCCTGGGAAATTTAGCTCTTTCCTTGCATGATACCGTACAAGCCAGAGAGATCCTGCGTTCCTCACTTACACTCGCAAAGAAACTCTATGATATCCCGACTCAGCTATGGGTTCTATCCATCTTCTCAGGTTATTATTAGAGTTTTATCGAAACCAGAATTGAGTTTAAAAAAAAAAAAAAAAAAGGTATGTCCAAAGCTCTGAGCACAACATTTGATTTGGTAAATGCAGCTCTGTATCAGCAGTTGGGTGAGAAAGGGAACGAGCTGGAGAACGAAGAATACCGGAAGAAGAAATGGGATGAGTTGCAGAATAGACTTGCTGAAGCACGTGGATCCATTCATCACATTGAACTGGTGAAAACCAAATCATCTCTCTTCTGTGTGTTACTGCAATAAGTAAAGATCTTAAGCAGTAATTTATATAATAACACACGCTGCTCGTTCACTGCTTACAGGTTGCGAAAGCCAGGCTAGAATTGCATCAGGTCGAGGATGCACAAGAACAATCAGTAATAGCATCTGGGCACTCGATGCAAGCGAATCTGGATATTCCAGAGTCTGTTGGTGTAGAAGGTCCAACACCTGCTTCATCATCTTCAAGGCTTGTTGGTTTAGACAGTGGCAAAAGATGGGGAAAACGAAGGTTATAACTTAGTATTATTTGAATGTAAGTTATGTAGATTTAAAAAAAAGGAACTGTTTTAGGATCTTCTAACTTAGTCGGTGTTTTTATTCTACTGTTAAGTTTGGTTTTTAGGGGTTAAGTTGTGTAAATATGGGACATTAATATGCTGCTAAAAGATTTGTATTTACTATTTAGGGGTATTTGAATGGATAAATAACTTATTTGTCTTGCTAGTATTGAGTATTCGCAAAGAAAAAAGTTGATACTTGCAAAGCTCATCAAATCTCGGAGAAGGTCACTGTTCTTATGCCACATCACCTTACCATAATTTTGCTCTTTTTAAGATACAGTAAAACTCTTATACATTAACACTTGATAAATAAATTAATAATTTCTATAAATTAATAAATTTATATGTTCTCGAGTTGCCAGTGTAATAATTAACATAATTTGATAAATTAGTAAGATAATAATTTTTTTTGAAAATTCTATGTAAAATTGTGGTTTTATCAATATCATAAATTACTACTAATCATGTAAACTTATAAACTATAATTAAGATAATTTAGTGAAATATGATTATACTGTTGTTTATTTATTAGTAAATTTTTATTTTTGTGGGAACTCATCTATCTTTTTACGACATAAAAACATATGGTATTATCTTGTAAAATTACATCAAAAAATTATTAAGAATTTCGGATGCGATAATTGTTTTTTTAATATGTATAAGCATCCCAAATTATTATATTCATTTTCTTATTTTATATATGTTTTTTTAAAAAAAAATTAGACAATTTTCTCTATAAATATAATAATTATTAATTTATCGATAAATTAATATCCTCTATAAATTAATATAATATTTTGGTCTCAACATTATTAATTTATAGAGGTTTTACTGTATTTGTTATAATAGTTTGTTGTTTGTAAAATTAAGTTTATTTTTTCTTGGTAGCAATGAAATAACTTTTTACTTTATTTATTTGCTGCCTTTTTCTAGTGTATCATTCTACAGAAAAGAATTCTATTAAGAAAATGTCTCCTACCAACATATTTCAAAGCAGTTATATACTGCAATATTGGAATTTTGTGGACAATTTATGCATTTTTTGGTATGGGTTTGGCATGTTTGGGTATAGAGTTTGTTACATAAATATCAATACAATCAAAGTTTTAAAAAATATTTTATTATAAATTTTTCTACGAAATTAATACTCATTTATTTAAAAATATTTAATGACTTTTAGATTAAAAGGATAAAAGGTTAATTAATTACCGCACGGCAACGGATTTGTTTCCTAATTATCACAAAAACTAAACCGAAATATATTCCAGTCATAAATCATTCAAACCTCTTCATACCGAATCCAAACCGAATTTTCACCTTAGCCAAACATATTTTGCTTCCTTTTTATTCTTTTTATATTACTTCGGACCATTTTCTTCAAATCCGAATTACCCACAAAACCAGAATTACCGAACCGACCCAAAGACTCAAATGTGGTCTTTGAGACTCTAGTCTTTGTCCACGACCACTATTTTCAGGGTAAGACAATAAATAAAAGACGCGCAATTTCTGTTTTTCTCGCTTCAATTTTGTTGGTGAAGCAACAAGAAATGTCTGAATTTGGTGACCATCTTCAAAATCAAATCAAACCCATAAAAAATGAGAATCCTTTCAATCAAATCAAACCCTTTAACATCGATCCAACACTCTCTTTATCCGATTCTCTTCTCCTCAAGATCCTCGAGAAGCTTCCTCAATCTCATAACAACGACGACGTCTCACTCGTCTGCAAACGCTGGTTGACTCTTCATGGACGACGTTTACGAACTCTAAAGGTTCTTGATTTCGGTTTTGTCTTGTCTGGTAGACTTATCTCAAGGTTCCCTAATCTCACGCATGTTGATTTGACGAGCTCGTGTATGAATACGATACCGAACTCTGGTATTTTGCTATGTCACAAGTCGATTTCTGTACATGTATCGTCAGATTCTTCGAATTGGGATTTTCTTGAGGAGAAGCTATTGGAAAGTGATGTAATTGATAGAGGGATTAGTGTATTAGGAAGAGGGAGCTGTGATTTGGTTAAAGTAAGTGTGATTAATGCTTCTGAATTGGGATTAGTGAGTTTAGCTGAAGACTGTTCTGATTTGAAAGAGTTGGAATTGTTAAAATGTGATGATAATCTCTTGAGTGGGATCTCTGCTTGTAAGAATCTGAGAGCGTTGAGGTTAGTTGGAAGTGTAGATGGATTGTATAGTTCATCGGTTTCTGATATAGGTTTAACGTTTTTAGCACAAGGGTGTAAGAGATTAGTGAAGCTTGAGCTTAGTGGTTGTGAAGGTAGTTTTGATGGGATTAAAGCAATTGGGCAATGTTGTGAAGTGCTTGATGAGCTTACCATTTGTGATCATAGAATGGATGATGGTTGGATAGCCGGGATTTCGTATTTCGAGAGTTTGAAGACTTTGAGGATTTCGTCGTGTAGAAAGATAGATCGTAGTCCTGGACCTGAAAAGTTGCTGAGATCTTGTCTAGCTTTGGAGAGTTTGCAACTCAAGAGGTGTTGTTTGAATGATAAGGATGGGTTGAGAGCTTTGTTTAAAGTGTGTGATGGAGCAACAGAGGTTAATATTCAAGATTGTTGGGGATTGAATGATGATTGTTTTAGCTTGGCTAAAGCTTTCAGGTAAACTTAGCTTTACATCACTTTCCTAAAGGCTTCCTCCATTGCTTAAATCCGTGCATTTTGGTATACTCTTAGTGAAAATAAGGTCTTGCTTAATTGGTGTTGATGAGTTAAGTTCATGCTATGTATAGACTGAATTTGTTGTGTGTTGTGATACAAAAATTTACCAAATCCTGATAAGATTTTGCGGCAAACAATGGTTTCTTCATCTAGTTTTACTCTGCGATGTGAAAGATAAGCTTTTGATAATCCTTTTGTCTCTTGTAGGAGGGTGAGGTTTCTGTCTTTGGAAGGATGCTCAGTCTTGACATCGAGCGGTTTAGAGTCAGTAGTTCTACACTGGGAAGAGCTTGAGAGCATGAGTGTAGTGTCATGTAAGAACATAAAAGACAGCGAAATTTCACCCGCGCTCTCGTCTTTGTTCTCTCTTCTCAAAGAACTTAAGTGGAGACCAGATACAAGGTCTCATCTCTTGTCGAGTCTTGAAGGTGCTGGAATCGGAAAGAGAGGTAGCAAATTCTTCAAGAAGAGTGTTCTACATTGAACATATGTTAGATCGTGTAAGTGTTCACATTCTCATGTGCCTCGAGAACTCTTGATATATAGTATACAAACTCTTAGTTATTTTTCATCTTCCTTAGGAAATAATATTGCTCTGTTGTAGAATAAAATTTGTAGTCAATGTTCGAAACCTTTATGTACGGCAATGTTCTGCTACTATGTATAGTAATAAAACTCTTGCCGTTCACAGTAGACATTACTAAATTTCAAGCTTAGCATGACGTTTGAATATATATATATATCCATGTTTTTTACTGAGGTTAGTAAAAATTTTAGCCATCTTAAATCAACCACAATAATAAAGATTTCGTCATGGTAGAGTTGTTCTTCGTTTGTGATTTGAAGAGGGTAAGCATACGAGAAGATGGAGGAAAGTTTAGGTTTAGAGGAACGCTAGTCGAAGATGAAGTGTGGATCACGCAACGGTGGTTGATTTAAAGATCGTGTCACGATTGAGTTTATGACTATGGAGCCTTTGATCATAGTTATCTATTGCATTGGAACCTTGCGAGAGACATTGCAGGAAGTTTCTTGAGTATATCTCCAACGTTAGATCTAAAGGAGGGATATTGATATTATTGCAGGATGATTTTTTATGGCCATCCCATGATCTCAAGGAGAAGAAGCTGCAGATGAGATGATCGTGACTTGTGAGGACTCTTGTGATGGGTGTTTTTTATATTCACCATTATTATTTTATTTTATTTTATTTATTTTCCCAAATAGATATGAATATGATCGTATCTATTTTAGTTATTATCCTTCTATTTAGTTCTTACAGGATTTCTATCAAACCTTGCAAATTCGAAGTCTCTGATAATTGGTAAAAATATAATTCTGTTGACTGTAATTAAATACCAATTGCTTTGATGATTTCCCAAAAATACATATTTAAATCTTTTATAACAATAAATTAAGAAAATTGATCTATCATGACTGATTACGGAAAAAATTGATACATGTTAGTTCATCAGATTTTTTTTCCTAGCTACTCATATATCTAAAAATTTTAAAAAATATTTGAGATAAAACAATTTTTTTTTTTTTGGTCATGTTTTTTTTTTTTTTTTAATAAAAGTAATGAACAATTTTTTTGACAAAAGCATGAACATATTATGAATATTAACAAGTTGAATTATTTGAGACGTATATGTGAAGAAGATATTTGAGAAGAAAATTATTTTAGATATACTGGTATTATTCGTATTATTATTTTTGTATCTTAAAACCCGCATCTCCTAATATAACTTTTAGAAATAAAAAAAATAAAAAAGTATCTTTGTTGTAAATGTACATAATTTTGTGAGTAAATAAAATTGGTGGAAAATACTGATGAAAATAGTGGTCAAATAGTGGTCCGATTGTTTTGACTATTTTATTGTCTAAAATTGATACAATATTTTGACCATTTTTCGATCACTTTTTCAGAAGTGTTCAAAGCGCTTCTTAATCTTGTTCTTCCATCCGCAAATCAGATGTCTGATTACTAACCTCTTTCGACTTGGAGAAGAAGGATCTCCTTTGGATCAGGACCGTATCTCTTACACGGCAATTGAAAGTTCATAATTCCTAATAATAACTCATATTATTAAAGAAGCAATTACAAGTATTTATAAGAGATTACATAGGAGAATTAGGGATTAAACAATGACTAATCTATCCTTTACATATATACTCTACATCATGATCATTAGTTTTCGTCTAAAATTGATTTTACAAAAAAAAAGTAAAAAAGTAAACGGTTTTGATCATTTTTTGACCGGATTCATGGTCAGAATTGGAGTATAATTTTTTAGTGATAGTTACATTCAAAACTTTTCATTCTCTCACCGAGGACATTGCGATAACTCTGTTATGGATTTTTAAATTGATATTCTCTCTTATATTTCTAGATATGATCATATCTATTTAGTTATCATTTTTCTATTCAGTTTTTATAATATTAGGTATGAAATGACTACAAGTTTTCAAAGTTCTAAAATTTAATTTTTTACAGGATTTCTATTGAATCTTATTGATTCGAAGTCTGATCATTGGAAAAAAAAAATAATAAAAGAAAATATATTCACTACATAAAATACCAATTGATTTATTTTTCTAACATACATATTTTAAAAAAAAATTACAATGAATTAAGAAAATTGAGCTATCATGAATGATTAATAAGAACTTTATACATGTTAATTGGTGTTAGTGTTGGTCAACATAATCCAATGTTTTAAGGCTAGTTAGTAAAGTAAAGTGGACACATTGACACAATTTAAGTAGAGATGTGCACAAGACTAATCTTTAAAGTTTAATCTATATAGTCAAAGTCAACTTAAATCCCACCGTGATTCCCATTACTCATTTTTTAAAGTTTTTTTTTTTTTTTTCATTTACCCAAAATAAAAAAATAAATAAAAAATTCGAAACTTGTCTTCTCTCTTTCTCCAATACCAAACATCTCTTTCAAAGTATCCGTTAGAACAGTTTCATAAATCCGCCGCTAATAATAAATCAATACAGAGAGATCGAACCTGAAGAAGAAGAAGAAGAAAACGATGTCGTTTCGTGAGAAGATGCCGACGAGTCCTAAATCGCCTCTAAGAAGAAGACGATCGAGCTGGACTGGCTCATGGTTGAATCATCATCCAACGCCTTCTTTCAAGGAAGTAGTCTCCGCCGTTATTCAAGCTCATTCTCCAAGATCTAGGTTTAGATCCTTATCCTCTGATTTCTCCGATTTCACCGACGTCGTCGATCGAACTCTCTCTTTATCCGATTCGCTTCTCCTTAAGATCCTCGAGAGGCTCCCTCAATCTCAGAACAACGATGTGTCACTCGTTTGTAAACGATGGTTGAGTCTCCAAGGACGACGGTTACGGAGTATGAAGGTTTTAGATTGGGATTTTCTCTTTTCTGGGAGGCTTGTTTCTAGGTTTCCGAAGCTTACGAGTGTTGATTTGACGAACGCTTGTTTGAATCCGTCAAGGAACTCTGGGATTTTGATTTGTCACAAGTCTATTTCGTTTGATGTATCTTTAGATTCGTCCAAGTTTGATTTTGTTGAGGAGAATGTGTTGGATAGTGAAATGGTTGATAGAGGACTTAGGGTTTTAGGAAGAGGGAGCTGTGATTTGCTTAGACTTGTTGTGATTAATGCTACTGAATTGGGATTATTGAGTTTAGCTGAAGATTGTTCAGATTTGCAAGAGCTTGAATTGCATAAGTGTAATGATAATCTCTTGCGTGGTATTGCTGCTTGTGAGAATCTGAGAGTTTTGAGATTGGTTGGAAATGTAGATGGATTGTATAGTTCATCAGTGTCTGATATCGGTTTAACGATCTTAGCACAAGGTTGTAAGAGATTAGTGAAGCTTGAGCTTAGTGGTTGTGAAGGTAGTTTTGATGGGATTAAAGCAATTGGGCAATGTTGTGAAGTGCTTGAGGAGCTTACCATTTGTGATCATAGAATGGATGATGGTTGGATAGCTGCGCTTTCCTACTTTGAGAGTTTGAAGACATTGAGAATTTCGTCGTGTAGAAAGATAGATCATAGTCCTGGACCAGAAAAGTTGCTTGGATCTTGTCCAACTCTGGAGAGTTTGCAACTTAAGCGGTGTTGTTTGAATGATAAGAACGGGATGAGAGCGTTGTTTAAGGTGTCTGATGGAGCAAGTAAGGTTGATATTCAGGACTGCTGGGGATTGGATGATGATTCTTTCAGCTTGGCTAAAGCTTTCAGGTAACACTACTTTACATCACTTCTTTATGTTTCCCTTCAATTATTGAGTGCACAGATAGTTATTCAAATGGTTACATCAAAGAGCAGAGCCCAAAGTTAGCTGTTGTTCCTCTTACAATCTTAAATTAAGTGAACTAAATCGTAGAATTAAACCTGGTGTTGTTGTTGCACATGATATGGTTATTGGTTAATACAAAGTTTACTGAAATTTTGTTGATATAGATGGCAAAGAACATTGATGTTTTTACTTTGATTTGTGTGCTAAGAGACATAAATTTAACAACTTCCATGAAACCCTGAAACGATTTCGCGTTGAACCCTTCTGCTAGTAATACACCGCTATGTGAAAGATAGGTTTTTGATCATCCTTTTGTTCTTGCAGGAGGGTGAGGTTTCTGTCTATGGAAGGATGCTCAGTTCTAACAACAAACGGTTTAGAGTCAGTAATTCTACACTGGGAAGAGCTTGAGAGCATGAGAGTAGTATCATGTAAGAACATAAAAGACAGCGAAATTTCAGCCGCGCTCTCGTCTTTGTTCTCCCTTCTCAAAGAACTAACATGGAGACCAGACACAAGGTCTCATCTCACATCGAGTCTCGAAGGCGCCGGAATCGGAAAGAGAGGTAGCAAATTCTTCAAGAAGAGATGATGTTATGTAATGTAAGTGCTCGCATCTCATAAGCCCTGAAAACTTCTTCTTCTTCTTCTTCTTCTTCTCCGGGCATTATTATATACTCTGTTGTAAAATCTGTCTTTGTTGACAAAATTTGTAGTCAAAATATTCAAAAACTCTTATGTATTGCAATGCTCTGTTGTTATGTATAATAATAAAACTCTTTGTTGTCAAATTGTATCAATGTCAATTTTCTGATGCTGCTTCTTTAACATTTTTTTACTTTTCTTGGGTAAATTGTAATTAAAAAAATCTAACAAGAACAATACGAATTTACAAGATTGAGGGATTCAAGAAAATAAATTTTACAAAAAGAAATGGTTAGTTTTGACGATCTCTGGAGAATACAACTCTGAGAAAGTCAAAACATTCAAAACAAAAGAACCTTCGTCTTCCTCGTCTCGTGCTTTGGATCGTTTTCATGGCTTCGTTACTTCTATAAGCTCTCATCACCGTATCTTGTTCCACTTCTTCTTCTCTAAACATCAAATCCGCCACGTCATCTTCTCCGTAGAAGACATCTTTATTTCTGGCTTCAACTAAACTCTTCCGCCGACGTAAGCCTTCGACACTCGCCGGGAAACGTTGCAGTGATGCAGAAACTCTTGATTCCGCCGCCGTTGACGAAGGTAAGTCACCGTCAGGACCACCATGTGTTCCGATCATCTTATGTGGATTTTATGAGATTCTTTGTATATTAAAAGATAACGTAGGGCAGAGACTATGCGTACCTAATTTTCGTAGTTATCGTTACTTATAAGAAATAAGTTTGGTGTATTTTTTGTTATTTTAATAAGAAACGTTTTACAGTTTACCAAAAAAAAAAAAAAATAAGAAACGTTTTACAATCTTTAGAAGATTATTAATATTTTATCCCAAAAAAGGATAATATCTCAAAATCAGATATCTTTTTTAGAAAATCTTTAATTTTTTTGTGATAGGGATAAAATCATGATTATACATAAAAAAAAAAAAAAAAAAGAAAGCTATCTATATGAGTTTAAAACAACCAAATCGGTTTCCATAAAAAAGTACGATTCAGGTTTGAGGTCGAACACAAAACAAAACCTTGAATCTGGTGAGAACATTGAGAAAGAGACTACAATGGCCTCATCTCAAGATCAGAGCTATGGTGTGAGACCGGGACCGAGTTGTTGTTGTTGTTGTGGTGGTGGTGGTCTCTATCCTCAGAAGCACTCATCTCTTGAACCGGTGGCGGGTTAATCACAGTCATAGGCATCACAAAGTTATCCGAAAGACGGTTCTTCATCTCGCGGTGTTCTTGACAAACCGCGCAAAAGTGGAGACAACAATGCACCATACAAGGATCACAAGGAGAGTTCTGTATTTCAATCAAACCAAACCAAAACACATAAAACATTTTTTTCAAATTCGTTTTTCGATGTTTTATCGGTTTTTAGATTGTTATGAAAAAAACTTTGATTACCTGGAGATGATATTTCCTCTGTAAAGTTTGGCGGACATTTCCAGTATAGATCCCACACATCCACCAAACAAACATCAAGCCTTCCCATATAAGAAACGACGTATGCGGATCAATACCAGGAACACAAGTTACAATGGATGCGGCTGTAAGACCGCCTTCTACAACAATGGCATGGCAAATACATGCTTTGGTCCATGATGTTTCCTCATCACTCAGAGTCTCATAGACACGTCCAAACAGCACACTTGGGCAAAACAGTCCTTGCCAAACTGTTAAAGAGTTCAAAACATAAAACCGAATCAAGAACCGCGGCAAATCAAACGAAAAACCGAGGCTCTTAATTATAATGAGATCAAATCACACATACAACTAGGCATGTCCTGAGTGCAACCGAATATTCCGGTAGTCCATGGCTCATCAGCAGGAGCTTCAAAATTCTCAGGCAAATCTTGGCCACACTCGTTGCATTTGTGAACAGCTAGCTGTAGAATCAGAGCACAGATCCCAAATTGAAATTGATAACAAAAGAGTCACTAATCGAGTCCCAAAGAACATTATCATTGTTCATTTGTAATGAAATTGACATAACACAAAAAAAAATTCAAAATTGATTATTTTTCAAGAACACTAAATTACGGATCTGTTTGGGAAATTACTAGCATTCTCGATTAAACTGGTAAACATGTGATAAATCAAATTGGGTGTTCCTTCTCAGATGCGTGAATTGTAAAATTAGATGAGTAGAGACAAACATGAGAAACTTCAATCGGTTGATTGAGTTCGCCGGGATTAATCTCATCGACCGGAGCTTGTTCCTTTGTTAACTTCACGTACCTCGACGGTGCTGCTCCGTCCGACATCTGAATCCACAAAATTTTTAACGACGATGAAATTTTAGATCAGCCAAAAATCGAATTGAAAATGGAGAGAAAAAAGAAAATCACGAACCATATGAAGGATTGGAGAAACCCGAAGAGTAATCTCAAGATTTCTTCCTCTGATGGTTGATCTCTCTGTGTTGTTGTTTTTTTTTTTTAATTTAATTTTAGTTTTAATGACATTGAATTTTAAGGTATGTTTTTGTGCTTTTAACCAAACTGTTTTTTTTTTTTTTCCGCAAAGATGATATTATATTGATAGACTTTCAAGCTACAACAATTGCCAACAATGGAAAAACCATTTGGTACATGAGATCAAACTTTCTAATTGTTTTAGCAAACTCGAAATGACGGATCGAAATAACAAGGAACTAATATAAAGAGAACTCTAACAGAAAATTCCAAACAGAGAGGGGCATAACCGAATCTCTCACTTAACCCTCGTCCCAGGAACCTTGCATTTAATCTGCAACCCGGCGAAGCCATGAGTTCAATCCAATCAACCCAGAAATTTCTGGAAGAGCCTCCTCCACGATAAAAATCCCAAAGCTTGAAGGATAATAGCCACTTCGACGAACAAGTCATCAGATCCAATTTAAAAAGGACCAATTTCACACAAAACAACACCAACTAACGCAAATCCGAAATTCACCGGAGACAAAAACCAAAAACGAACGGAACAAACTAACGCCAAGGTGTTTATAGACACCCAAAAAGCAACGACCTAGACTTCGAAGACACCATGAAAATGCAACGAACCCAATCACCGGAACTCAGTCGAGACAAGGCACAAATCCACACATCCAACCTCTTAGAGAACAAGAAACAACGAACAAAGAGAGAAAAAAATAAAAATAAAAGAAAACCGATGTCGGCGCTGAGGAAAGCCGCCGCACACCGGACATCATAAAGCCAACATCGGCGGAACCATAGATAAGCAAAGGAGAGAAAAGGGGATCTAACACCTATCTGCGAAAGAGAACCACCATCTCCCAATCCTAAACAGATCTGACGCCTCGCTTCGTCCTTCGCCGGCGACTATAAGATAACTTACACGACAAAGAATAGGAAATCAAAGGAAAGTAAAGAAAAAGGATTAGAGACCCGACGCCGGTGCTGGAGGAGCCACCGGCGCCGGTCAGATCTAAAAGAAACGAAAGCGGCGCTCTAGGTTTCCTATGACACCTTGACTATTTCTAAATGATTGTCTAGTGTGTTATATTGAAAAGATGTTGTTTGAGTCTCTTACCAATAAAAAAGTGATCAAAAGATTTTAAATCTTAACCAAACTGTTACCAAACGAGTTAAAGACTAATTTGGATTTGGTCTTCTTCTCTCTCGTTGACTTAACCCAAGTCATTTAAGTATACTAAACGGTGTCGTATCAACTCCCAATAAGGCCGGCCAGTAACTAGTCTTTGGTTTCTCACAATATTCTAAAGTTTGATTTACAAGTTTTATTATTTTTGGATTTTAGATTTATTTTTATTTGTTTAAAATTACACAAATTATTATCATAAAATAAAATAGTAATTTATAATCTTAATAACATATGCTGAAAAAATCCAGTAATTTAATATGATGAGATGTTTAACCAAATAGAGATAGAGATTTTTCTATGTGAGTTTTGCACTTTTGGTCTGTAATTTTTTTCTCCATAATATATTACATTTCTATACTATTATTTAAGCAATGTTAAAACTAAAATAACCTTACATCTACATGGCATATTACAATAAATGCCATTGGACAGCTAATAATTTAAATAAATATAATCATACATATATTTATTTAATAGTAAAACATTAAATTTAAATTTAAATTCAACTAATTAACACAACACAAACTACATATGTAATCTAAAACACCGAATCTAACAAAATATAAAACAAATATTTCTCCTATCTAGTTCTGATTTAAAAAATAATTCTCCGTCCTAAAAAGAGGTTGAACCCGGTTTTTGTATTAGAATTTGGTAGAAAACCAAAACAAAACAGAAAAAAAAAAAAAAAACTTTTCCTAGTTAGCAAGGAAACTATTCTTCCCATGAATTGATCAAAAGTGGATTTTTCAATCACTAATACCAACAAACAAAAACTGAAAACTTCATTGCCGTAACGTTGATTGTTTCGTTTGCATTTGGTTAACATCTATATATAATATATTGCGTTTATACTGTCAAAAGCTCTTTGGAGTTTAGAACCAGAGATTGTAATAGTGTAGCAGACAGTCGTTCATCAGACTTATGTTCTCGGGGCTCTAGTGTAAAACCCAAAACAATTGCCCAATCACCAACTTGAAATTTCACAAAGATTGGTCGATCCATCGAGCACACGAGTACTAAGCATTAATACGGAAACGTGATTACATTTGCAATCTTACAAATTTAAGAAGCTAAAGTGTAGTTGCTAAATTGCGACTCAATAGTCAAAGCCCAAAAACAAGTGTTTCACATGCCGAGCTTTTGTTTGAATCAAAGAAGAGACTGTAAGGAGAAATAAGAGAAGAAAAACACAAGTGTTGTTTATATATGTTTAGGTCAGTGGTTTAGCCCAGCTTTACGAAAACGCCCTCTCCAGCTTTGTCGTAAAGAGACACAAGATGGTTCTGTCCTCAACACAGACCACCGAAACAGTTCTTGCTCCCACCAAAGATTTTGAGTTCCTTACCTACGGTTTTATTATAATTCTTCTAGCCTCGGAATTAGGAAAAAGGTTATCAAAATTTCATAAACAGCAGAGGCGAGTTTACCAAATTTAAATCAATCATCATGCAGAGTCTGTGTCCTGGATTTGCAGAAGATTCCTTGTACATTGAAGACTTTTTTCGCAAGAAATGCAATAGTTACACCTAACCCCAAAGCCAAAGATTATTATTCCTCCTGCATATACACCTAAATGCAGACAGAGAACTCGAAGAAAAATGAACAAAATTCCAAACCCAAATTCTAGTAAGGATGACTTATGTCATACATTTGTTACCTCAAATAGTATCTGTCATTCGAGCCCAATAATCCCAATTCTGTAGTCTTTCAATCACAAAGGTATATCAAACTTGAAACGGGTACCAGAAGACAAATTTGAAGCTATAATATGCCAAACGTCGAGACAGACAGTGAAAAATGTAAAAGTTTATATGGTTATACCTACCTCAAACGCTTTTGACCTCTTAACAAATAACCCATGAAGGAGAATCGGTGAGGTCTCAAACTCTTAGAATAGCTGTGAACCGGTAGAAAGATAATTTTCATCCATAAATTTTAACAAACAAGTTCCGGAAAAAACACATGCTCATGAAACTAAGGAGGATGTCACAATGTCTACCTCATTAATTTGCATAGTTCCTGGCCCCATGACATAGCGACAACACGTTATCTCAAACAAGTACTGGCAAATGCGACATTCTCAACACCCTTCTGTGACCAGACCTTCCATGAGGGTCTCAAACTAGTACTGGCGAATGGGGCTTCTTGACCCTCTTCTGTGACCAGACCTTCCATGAGGAGACCGTGACCTGCTTCGATCACGACCCTCTCTCCCACTCCTTGATCTCCTGTCATAAGGCTTTCTATGATCTCTACCGCGGTCTCTGTGTCTGTCACCATCTCTGTCTCGATCCCGATCACGGTATCTTTCTCTATCACTAGAACCACTTCTCTTACTCTCACTTTCCTTCTCCCTCGGTTTCCTCTTATCATCTGCTTCTTTTCCTCTGCCTACCCTCTCTTCTTCCTTTCCTTTATCTTTAGCAGCCTATAAAAAGCAAAAAAAGAAGAAAGCATCACTATCCCCATCTCCCAAGGAATGACAGCTTAAAAGAAACAAGATTCAAGTATTGATTTCAAGACTTACTTTTTGTTCAGCAAGAAAATCTCGAACCAAGCCATAGCCAACATGTTGCTTTCCAAGGACATGAGACTGTGTTCTCTCTACAGCATCATTAGCTACAAGGAATGAACCACAAACCTCACACAGTGCCATCTTCTTCTCCTGTACCATCGCGAGTACTTTATCCGCTGGTCGTTGTAACAACACTGTCTTCTCAGCATTTAGCGCTTCCACCTACCAGAGTTGCCAAAAGATAAGCTCTTAATGCACTAGATTTATAATCAGAATAAAGGCGTCACCATGTTCCAAGATTCAGTATGATTGTCAAAACTCATATTTCTTCAGAGCTTCTTTAAAAGTCAACAGAATGGTAAAGGGTTAACAGAATGGTAAAGGGTTAACAGAATAGTACCTTCCTCATTAGCGCTTCAGCTTCATCCACTTTGCCTTCTTCACCAAGTGCTTCCACTTGTTCCAAAAGGTTCTTAATTTTCTCCTCCAAAACAGACAACTGTTCAGCTTTTTCTGCAGATAGAGAAGGCGGTGGGGGCGGTTCAACCTCTTGCGCAAGGCGTTCTCGTCCACGCCTAACCTTCCTATCAAGATCATTCACCTATAACCCACTTCCAATATTAGTGTACATAAGAATCAATTCTAATGGGAAAAAAAAAAGTAATAGGAGTAACAAGCACAACACACCAACTTCTCGCAAAACTGAGTAAGCTCAGCCTCGAATTTAGGCACATAAGAATCATGCCTCGGAGAGTTCTCAAAGCTAAAACAGAAAACAACAAACACATTAACATAATTTGCATAAAATGGCTTAGTTTCAAGCTCTACAGATAACATCGATGGGCATAAACATCCAAGATAACCACAAACAGATTCAGATTCGTAATAAATCAAATTAAACAAAATGAAGATCTCAATGGAGACTCACTTCTCTTTCAACTTTGGATCATGAATTCTCGAGCATGCTCCTGAAAAAACAAAAAGAACAACAATGAAGCTAAGATAACATAAAAGAAAAAAAAAGCAAAGAAAGGATAAGATAGAAATAGTGACTAACCAAGATCGCTTCGAGTGTTAACGAAGAGGTCATGAGGACAAAATCGAACCATATAGAATGCACAGACCTCTCTATCGTCCCACTTTATCTCCTTGAAACCTCTTCTCTCTTCGTCTGTCAGATTACGAGCTGCACAAATCGATAGCAAAATTCGTTTCCTTTTGTTAGCTCATTAAACAAAAAATATTCACCAAATTTCGAGGGTTCAATTTTGGGGTATGAAATTGAAATTAGATTTGGTATATTGAGCAACTCACCTGCACCCATAAGTTCGTCCAACAGAGCTCGTTGAGCATCCATGGTGGGCTACGAAGAAATCGAAGAGAGAAAATAGGAAAATTGCAGAATCAAATTGAAGACAATTTTCGAGAAGAAAAGTGGAAGAGTGATGATTAGGGTTTCATTCGTCACGAACAAAGGGCGTTGTATCTCTATCGTATTATAAACTGTATTGCCTATATAATAATAATATAATAATAATCATGTCCACCTATGCACAATAATAATCTACAGATATCTCTGATATAAATAACAGTAACGAAGATCAATCAAAAGTGTAACTGTTTTTTTTTTCTCCCAAATTTTTTCTTTCATAGATATCTTTCATCTTCAATCTTCTTTTCTTCTACTTTTTCTGCAACATTTGCCACCCGGCATCGACTTCGGCGTCGGCCGTATTCTTTCTAATTATACTTTACATAAGTTAGGTTTTATCTAAATAAAAATATCAGTTTTTTGGGATGAAAATTTGAAAAAGCACGAGTTTCGTGACTGTAGATTCTTTTTCTTTGGAGAAATTTCATTGATCTTCATTACTGTTATTTTGCGTCGTGCAAAACCCAGGCGAAATTATATTTGTATGAATCCCGTGCAAAATCCGGTTCCTGCCAAATATGTGCGAAATCCGGTGCGTGCATAACTAGTACACAATGACTTTTGTGCAAATTCGGTTGGTATGATTTCCAATGGTGTAAGGTGTTTTTTTACCAAAATCAACCATTTTCAGATTTGGAAGCGGTTAGAGATTTAAGATTCTGGATTAAGGAGTATGACATTTATCATATATAATAGTTCGTTAGATTAGATTGGGATGGAAAGTAAGTCGTATTTTCTAGTCTGATTTTTTCTTGGTTGTAAGTTATTTTATGTCTCTCTTCAGTAGAGTTTATGTCTCTCTTCGGTAGAGTTTGATTCCGGTGAAGTTATCATATGTGGTGGTTCTGCCGGTTTCTCTGTTATTTTATTAAAGTCTAGGCGATAAAACAAATTATTACAGAGACAACTTTTGGATGTGGAGTTTGAAGTCTGCATGCATTGATGTTTTAAAATTTGCGAAGTTAATATCATAGTCGGATGATAGCCAAGAATCGCAATAGGTGGAGTTCGTGTACGGAGGAGGAAAATAACAAATCTTATCTGTTAGCGAGTAAGAGTCTTCTGAAAAATGAGCATCGTCAAAATTCACTTCTTACGTGTTCTTTAGCCTTTTTTTCTAAAAAAATATGTATATGAATGATCTCTCTGTAATCATATAAACTCTTGTTTGAGATAATAATAAAAGAGACATTAAAAAAAAAAAAAAAAATAACCGGAAAAATGAGTACAAAACCATCATAATTCTTAAAATTATTATTTTTAATCCTAATTTATATTTTTACATATTGTTATCCTAAATTTTTTATGATTCATATAATGTTCGACTCTAACAATGATCATTAATAAAGTATTTAAATGAAATATATATATATATATATATATATATATAAATAAAACTTTCCAAATTGTCAATTTTTTCTCTATCAACCTTCCCAAATGAATATCAATTTCGCAAATCAAAAGAAATACGTAATAGCAGACAAAAAAAAAAAAAAAGGAATACGTAATATATCTCATAGCTGTTTTTTTTGTTAAAGAGTTTAATATGTATCTTAGTTGTTATCATCAAGTTTATAAAATTATAATAAATAATATATTAAATTTTATTGTATGTGATCATAAAACCTTTTCGCAGATACATATAAGAGTTATAGTGTGTATTACTTTGATTTCGTAAGACTCTTACTGATTTACAAATTTTAATACTTTCTCCGTTTCACATAGATATATTTTTAAAGTTTTGCACATATATTAAAAAACAAATTAACAAAAAAAAAAAAACTGATTTGCAAATTTTTAGAAGTGAAAGGTAAAGTTGTAAAAATAGTGAGCAAACCAAAAGAAAAAAAAAAGGTTAATTGGCATATTAGACATTTTTAGACACAAAAGACAGGTTTTAGAACATAAATTTGGTCAACCGTTAAGTGAAATGTCTTCTTTGCAAACTACTTTTTCAAAAACTGTCAATTCAGCCAATTAAACCCTCTAAGAAACACACGAAAATGAGTTTAATCACAAAGAAACTTTCTTTATTATTTTCACCATATAATTAACCTCATCAATTAACAATTTTTTAAAAATGATAAATTCACTTTTGTATAATTTTATGAATGGGCATATATTCTAAAATGAATTAGCTGAGCCGGTCATTAAGCTATCTTTGGTGGTGTTTTAATCTTCTGAATTTCATAAAGTAAAATGATGATTTGATCATAATCGAGCTACACATAAATCCATTAATTAATCATGATTTTAGCAAATTATCTATATCACCCAAAAGCAAAAAGCTTGCGGTTGACGAAACCAATGAAGAACAAGGCTTCGTTAGCGAGTCTCTGAATCTTACCACTCCTAACAAGAGGAGGGAAATACAACCAATCAGCAGTCACAACCACAAACCCTAGAACGATCACTTGTGAAACCAACGGTTTCAATTCCAAGTGCCTAATCTTCTCATAAAGCCTCGCTTCCGCCGCAAAGCAAACCCCATGTAACACGAAGAACAGAGCAACCTCTCCAGTAGGTGGCTCACGGGTTATATAGAAGAAGAGCAACTCGTGAAGTGCACCAGAGACAAGAAATGGCACAATATAACTCAAGTACAGAGCCACATGTTTGTTCATTCGCTCTATCGGGGCGTACAAGTAAAGCCATAGCATCTCCGAGAATATTAGGTTCCACCAGGGATGCCAGAACTCTTGAAGAGAGGTGGCTAAGTACGGTTCATTGAACTGTGGCTCAATATCGTAACCAACAACCAGAGTGAGCAAAGCGTTGAAGAGCTTTAAGAATATTTCAAGTACCAAGTATAGATGGAGAGGGTAGAGACCAAATAGCACAATGGGATATAGATGTTGTTTGTGTTCATACATATGTAACACCACACCTAAGATTGCAACTTTAATGGCGAGTTGTTTACTAAGAATGGTTTTAGGGTAAGGGTTTGGATAAAACTTGATGGGGAAGCAAATGAAGCAGATGAATTGGAAGAGATTTTGGGGAAGTGGGAAAAGTGGGCGTTGATCGAAGGAGAAGAATATGATGAGTCTGAAATTGGCAAGCCATGAGAGGAATAACGCTGTGGAAACAGTGAAGTGAACAGAGGATACAAACAGAGGAAGAACAAGAAACAGAGCACAAACAGGAAGAACTGAGAGTAATCGAAATACACCAGCTTTGATTCTGCTTGATACGTAGTAACAATAAGATAAGGAGATTACTGCACAAATCCAAACCTTGATGAAGTTCTTGATTTCTTCCCCCATCTCTCTGACCTTTAATTTTTGTTTATCTACTTAATTTGGTGTGCTATATACTTAAAATAATCGGATAAATCATATTAAATTCCGATTAGAAAATTTGGATTTGTTAGAAGATTCGTACCAAGGAACCAGTTTTGCCTCTTTCTCTCACGCAATGTTTAATGGAAGCCATTTCCACTATGATTTGGTCTTTTAACCTTTGACATCTCATTTCCTTAAGCCTTTTTCTAAAAATAATAAAATTATTTTCTAACAAATAAAAAAAAAAACACAAAACCTACGTAGCCGTGAATTTTTGAACTGTACATTCAACCGAATATAGAAATTAGAAAGCATATGTATATTGCATCAAAATTTTCACAATGTGTAATACAATACGACAATGGCCGAACCAATTTGTTAGCAACGTCTCTTAGACACCAAAGTACATTCGGTTTTGGTCCTCAAAAATCGAAAGAATGATTTCTGAGACTAATCGAAACTGATACGACGCATCTTACAAACAAGATTAGCTGTAGGGAAATCGAGTTCACTACCAGCTTCCGATTTCATCACATCTTTGAGCTCATCTCTCGGTGTAGCCAAACACGTCTGAAATGTTGCGAGAACAGGCGGGATTGGCATGGACAGAGCCGAAAGCACATTGCTCAAATACTCTATATCTACAGACAGTTGTTGTGCTCCTCGGTCTGATATGTATTGGATTCCTCTCAGTTGCTCCATGTAAAGAGCGGTTGCACCTTCTGCTACCTGTTTTTTTTTTCAGTGGTTAAGGTCGTAGTCTATTGCGATACGAGGTTGACTAAAGCTTAAATTAGAGTTACCTTGAACATCCACTCAGTTGCAAAGAACTGTGCATCCTCGTTGTTGGAATCGCCATTGGTTGAGATTCCTTCAGCTAGAGGCTCAAGCTGCTGAGGCAAAGTAAGGAGATATTCTCCAACGCTTGTAATATAAGACTGAGGGTATGAGCTGAAGTTTGGTAGAGGAAAAGCGGTTTGTTCCTCCACTGAAGACCAGATTGGCAGGCGAGACACTTCCCCAAGGCGTTGCCTGACTTTTGATATGAGAACATCATAGACAAGTTCGTTGACTGTGTCGGCAAATGATGCGACTCTCTGAGATGCCAAAGGCAGTGCATGGAACCGTGGATCTTTAGACTGCAACAAACACGAGACACATGAACATAGTACATAAAATTCGATCTCCACCACAAAAAGACTTGAAAAGTATGATATGAAAAGGGATCAAACTATGCTTTTCAGTACCTGCTCCAATAGGTTTAGGAGTTTTTGAGCCTTCTCTGGAACATCAACCAACCGAATAGCTGCCACATCCAGGGAAGCTCGTCCAGCCATAGACAAATCGCCAGAACTTTGTTCACTTGTCAAGTGTGATAAGTTGTGATCCAAATTTGTGCCAAATAATGAAATAGACAAGCTGGAGTTTAGTCTAGCTAGAGTGGCTCTCAAAGAGGCTTCAAAGACCGAAGACCTGCTTGTGAGACAATCAGCTACAGTAAGTATTTGTAGTGCTCCCTGGACAATGGACCATTCCTCATTTGAAGTCAAATCCATCTTGCGAGCGCTCTCCCTTTTCTCTGCACTACCCTCTTTCTTTGAACCAGCTCCATCACCTGTACCATCCACTCCACACACAACTCTCAAAGATTTGAGAGTTTCTTGAAGCATAGAGATATATTGCAACATTATGTCATCTAATGTAAGTATCAGCTCATCTGCCTCTGAGCCGCCAGTGAAGCCAATACACCTTTCAACTGCAGCTTCGAGAAGAACAACAACTTGGGGAATAGACTCTTCCATCCTACGCACTGTTTCGCTGAGTTCGATTCCTTGAGCCCCAACACCACGAGTAACAGCCCCTCTCAGATCCACCACCGCGATCTCAGAGGATAAAATAGCACGTTCCATATTCCCATACCTAAAACATGATCAACTCTTATGTCACAAACAGCCTTGTAGAACATACCCCAAAGAGTATCATCGAAAAAATGAGACAATCCATAAACACTAGAAATGGATAAAGGACATGGGAGATAGAGAAGTACACAACATGAAAACTTACTTTTGCTTAAACGATTCAAAGGGTGAGTACACGGCCTTCAGTGTATCTATTAAGACCCTAATTTCAGATTCAGCAAACAGGTGTTGAATATTTCTTGCAAATGACCCAGTTACATTGTGCAGTTCAATCAGGGCCTCAAGATGCTTAGTCTGAATATTAATACCCTTTGGCAAGTCTCCGGATAATAGATCCATCACACCTGTTCAAGAAAACATCAGAAGTGTCAGTTCTCTCCTAAATACATAAAATATAGATGTAAGACAAACGAAAATAATCCTTAATTTTTTGGAAAACTGCAATCACTAAATGAAAAAGGTTCAGATTTTCTTGCCAATTGACTGATTCATGACATTGGCTACTATGCACACACACACACACACACACACAAAAAAAAAAGAAGAGTTGGCAGACGATACTGATCCTCTTAGAACTATCTAGCAAAGCATGAGGATAGTAAAGTCGAACCACCAAGGAAGTAACACAATCCCAAACCACCTGAGTATAAGGACTAAACTACGAAGGAAATCTGACAATTAAAATGCATTGACATAATTTCCAACCTTTGGCGAGTGCTTTTGTTTCAGGAACAGCATCTCCTGTTGCAAGGTTAACACGAGAAACAAAACTAGCCCCCAATACTCCCATGGTCTCAACCAATAGCTTTGGGACGAGAGTCATGTAGTCATCAGGGAAGGCAATCATACACCTGAACAATCACGAAAGCAAAAACGTACTATAGTGATTGATACTAAAGCTGGAATCACATGATTGGGTATAAAGATCTGACATACTGTAACTGGAAGGGGCTGATAAATATATAGTTACTGTAAGCAAAAAGTACACAATTACCATTTCCACTCCTGCTCAAGAAAGAGTAGCAACTCGTCATAGAAGCTTGGTAGCCAACTGGCAAAGGATGTCTGAGGTGATGTGAACTGAAACTCGTCGCCACTAGGCAACCTTTGGCTTTCACTTCTCTCACTGGCAAGTTTGTTGGCCCTTTGCTTTGTGTCAAAATCTTCCCAGAGTTGTTTTATTGGCTTTAGACGGACTTTTGAGTATTGCAATTCCAGAGACTTGAATCTCCCAATCCGAATGAGAATTCCTCGCAAATCTTGGGCAACATCAACCTGCCAAATTTCGGGAACCGCTTTTCAGTCCAATAATAGCAACAAAGACCATAACCAGAATTATTTGGGTTTTCTAGATGAATGGATTCCAACCTTGTGATATGTTAATGCATCAGTAAGACGTGGCTGCACCATAGCCTCCAGCCTATCTTCCAACACCTCTAGTTGCTTTCGAACATTAGCAAATTCTGCAACCTGTTGATTACAATTGGAGTTGAGTGGGGACGATAAACTTAAACCATTGCAGAACTCAAGCTGATACCAGTACTACCTCTCCAACAGCAGATAAACAATTTCTCATGCTGGCAAGAGTTTCTGCAGCACGAGGAAGATCACCACTAGCAAAAACATCTTCAACCGTAGAGCTTAACTGAGTTAACCCAGCAGCATCCTATCCAATATACCAGAAAGAAGAGAATCAATTGCAGATTGAAACAAATGTCCACATGATGGATCACAAAACTACTATGCATACTGACCTGTAGTGTTTTGTAGGCAGCCTCCATTCTCTGTTTGACACTGTCCACTCTAGCAAGGGTAGCTATACATTCTGCTGAAGAACCCTCTGCCTGAAAATACCAATATCGATAAGAATATGGATTACCAAATAGTACAGTTTTAGAGAACACCCAACTTCAACTGGAAAGGACTAAATTTTTTGAAAATGCATATAATTCTGATAGAATCAGATCATTTTCAAGGATTTATCATCTAAATACCCATGACTTATTCATAATTACTTGTGATCTAATCTGATAAAACACAGTTCACTGTGACGCTAGAGGATATCCAAACAAAAGCTCAGATTCAGTCTCCGATAGAAAGCAGAAGAAATGCAGAATCACAGAATCCAAAGAATCAGAACAATGCGTACCTTCTTGAGCTTCTGAAGGATTCCAGCAACTGAGCCACGCAGAGACACCGCATCATCTCGGAGTCGCAACACGTCTCGCGTGGCACGAGGAACACGGAGGAGAGCGCCTCCACTCTGCTCTTCTAGAGAAGCTCCGATCTCCTCTGAGGCAATCTGAAGCTTCATTTCCAGATCCACAAGGTGTTTCTCGAGCGAGTCCTGCGGGTGACGCGATTGGCATGAAGAGTTAACCCATCGCTTCGCATCGAACTTCTCATCTGAGAATGGACCGAGATCCAGCATCATCTTGATCGGAGATCACCCAATTTCTCTACTCTCTCTTCAAATCCGACGAAAGAGAAGATCACCTGAATCGAAGAAGGAGAAATTGAACCAAATCAGTCTAAACCGACTTAAATTTCGGTTTTCAATCTACACAAAACCGAAACTATTTGAACCGAAGATAGATTCACAAATCTAGGCCCAAAAGTGATGGGCCGTTTGAAAATATTCTATTATTTACTTGGAGACCACGCACTTCTAGAACCATCCTTCTCCAGCATCTTCTACTCCTTGCTATATTAATCACTCTGTAACCAAAATTTTCGTTCATACTTTCGAAAATTATATTTCAAAAATATCTAAATCAGTCACTTACTTTAAAGCTTCTTCTCATTTGCAAAAATGGCGTCATCATCATCTCTAGCTCTCAGGAGACTTCTCTCTTCAACCGTCGTACCTCGCTCCTTAAGAACCGTTCGTCCGGCGGCTGCTTCTCGTCTCTTCAATACCAACGCCGTCAGAAACTATGAAGACGGCGATGATAGAAACCATCGCTCGAACCAACCAGTTTCTCGCCGCGGCGGTGATTTCTTCTCCGGTAATCGAAGATTCCTTCCAATTTTGCTTTAGATTCTCCCAGATCTAGAATTCTCGATGTTTGTTTCTCGATTGATTCGGAGATTTTGAAGTGGATTCGTTTATTTGTTTCCGAACAGATATCTTCGATCCGTTTACTCCGACGAGAAGCTTGAGTCAGGTTTTAAATTTCATGGATCAGTTCAGCGAAAGCCCTATAGTATCAGCCAGACGTGGAATGGGAGCTTCTGGAGTGAGACGTGGCTGGGATGCGAAAGAGAAAGACGACGCGTTGCATCTAAGGATCGATATGCCAGGATTGAGTAAAGAAGATGTGAAAATAGCTTTGGAACAGAACGTTTTGGTGATTAAAGGAGAAGGGAGAACAGAGGAGGAGGAAGTAGATGTTTCTGGAGATGGTGGACGGAGGTTTACAAGTAGGATTGGGTTGCCGGAGAAAGTTTATAAAACTGATGAGATAAAAGCGGAGATGAAGAATGGTGTGTTGAAAGTGGTGATACCTAAGATTAAAGAAGAAGAGCGTAACAATGTTCGTCATATTAACGTTAACTAGACTTTTTTTTTTTTTTTTTTTTTGTCTCTGTGTGTGTGTTCTTTTTTTTGAATGGTTGATGAAAATTTGGTTCTTGTTATTTCTGAGTTAGTTAACAAATGAAACACCGAGTTTTTTATAAAGAGAAAGATGTAAAGATATATTTGTAACTAAAATATAGACACATTTGACATTAAACAGTATCATGCCAAGTGGAACAGTTGGGATATGGGTAGATGAGAATCTTTGTGAGTTGAGTCTGAGTGAGAAAGGCTGTGAATAGTTCATACAATGGGGATAAAATACCTACCCATATCCGTGGCAACAACGGCTTTGACCTTTGAGCTTTGTGGGTTTACAAGTCTGGACTGAGTTGTCTATTGATAGACTTATAGCTTTATATCATGCCATATAGGAATTCAGGACTGGATCCAAGCTGGGGGCAACCATGGTCAGATCAAGGTGTTGATGTTGCGGGTCCCTCTGCAGGGGTTCAAATGATGTTGAGGCAACTTGCATCTGTTCGGGAAGGTTATACTCAGACTGCAGTTGACGATGCATGCTTCTCGGGGTCTCTGGCCAATGAGTCCTTTGCAAGCATCACCTTCGTCTACGTTTGTTCCTCCCGGTGCTCGGGGAAGAACAGGTGGTGCATCTGAGAACTGTTTCTCATGCAGCAAACCACATGGCGTATATACTAGCTATGCCCAGTCTGTATTTCTGTATACTTTTACGAGCAAGCGCCATTTCTGGTTGAATTGGTAGGTCATTTTAGTTATTATTTGTGCATCAAATGAAAGGATAACATTTGCATATGTATGTATTTGTGACACAGAGGCTCAATTTGCCTGAACCTAATGCCCATTTGTTGAAGTACTGGGTCTTTTAAGTGATCAATGCTACGAGATGCCAAATTCGTGTTTAGTTGTAATATAGTTGTGACTTGATATTAAAAACCTACTGCGATTCAATTTTCTTGCAGGACCTGCAAAAAGAACAAATTCGGTTTCTGTAACAGTGAACAATCTTCTCCAGATGTGATATAAGATAGAAAGGATTGCCTTAAGAATGAAGAAGCACGTAAGAATTGTGTATATATATAGTCTCCTCTGTTAAGAGACTCATGCATTGTTTGTGAGTCTGAGTATTTACAAGAAAACAAAAAAGCAGAATGTATTTTCATTGATCCAATAGATTTTTATGTGGTATCATCAAACTGCTCACAACTATTTCCTTAAAGCTAGGTCGTCCTGTCTACTCTATACCGGTTTCTTTAGCTTGAAATTTGCAGGTTTCATGGCTTCTTGGAACAGAGGAAAGACATTCTCAGGGAACATTCTTGGTCCAGCTGTTTGGGGTTCTTGGTTCTTGGTTCTTGAAGCTCTTTACTTTTGTACTAACATGTGTTATTTGTTTTAGAAACAAGCAGGATTTTAGGCAATTCAAGATGACTTTTAGAAGACAAGATGTCTCGTGGACTGTGTCATAGCTCAAAAAAAGTGGTGTTAACAGTTCATCGTCAACCTCCAAAACCATTCTCGAGGGCAGACAAAAACCAATAAGGTAATTAAAATAATGACTTCAAAAAGTGCTTTTAAGTTTTTTTTTTCACATATATTATATAGTGATACAATTTGAAACTAGCTTGCATATTCAATCTGAATAGAATATATTAACCGTGGAGGTCGGAAAGTTTTGGGGATTGGTCACAAATGAGCTGTGTGAGAGGAGACAACAAGTAGTAAATCACTCGTTTTGTTTTTCACCGAGGTTTAAATGTTCTTTTCCTTTTGTTGTTGTTTCTTCTCTCTTCTTTTGTCTTTGACTCATCTTTGGTTTTTCCCATGAGCTTATTCCAGCACATTCATTTGGATTGATAAAAAATAATACTTGTTTATTCTGTGTGTTTTTGAGGTTTTAATTCTTATTTTCAAATTACTTAATGTGTGAACTTGCTTATATTATATATAGTGTCTACTACCTACTTTTAAGTCCTTTTACATTTCATAATACTTAACACATCGTTTAAGCCATTGTTACTGTTTCTTTTTGTAACCAATGAGTTCAATCCATGCTGCTTCAGTCCTTCTCTTGTTTCTTCTGCTCTTGCATCTTTCTGAGTCTCGTCACCTCGACAATGTTCACATTACAGAATCTCGGTTTTTGCTTGCCAAGGTTCTTGATTTACATTTCATGTTCTTAATCTGTCTTTCAACTTCTCAAAACTTAAGGTTTCTTATTTGTTTTTTTCTGTGGTGTAGGATCAAAATGTTATCTCTGGCTTGACATCTAAAGAACCGGTGAAGGTTTCTCGGTTTGTGCCGGGTACAGTGAAGCAACGTCATCATCGGCCGCCACTTCTCTTTGCAGATTATCCGAAGCCATCCACTCGACCTCCACGCCATAACTGAAACCTCTCTCTTTAGCTTTTTTCATCTTTAGGGTTTTTGTATGTGAGAGAGTAAATAGGTCTTTAACAGTTTTCTTAATATGTTTCCAAATGTGGAATCTTTTTTTTTTTTTTCAAGTATAGTTTCATGTCTCAATCCCAGCTGACCAAATTCCAAATCTATCTATTTTGAGTAAGTTTTCCAAAAGAGATGCATCCGTGACTGCTCCAAGTGTGAAAGACATGAATTTAACGATTTGGGCCCATTTACTGATTTAAAGCCCAATATTGGCTCATTTACAATCTCTCTTATCAGATTTGCTTCAGTTTTTAGATTACATCTTTACTTCATTGTGTTTGTCCAACATGAATGAATGACTTAAAACGTGACTAATATTTTTTTTCTGTTTTGAACGAAATACAACCAATGAGAAGGACCAGAACCAAAACAGAAAAATATTTCTGTAATTAAGGCCGATAAATAAGAAGCTTATCATTCAATTTAATACAAAAATGTTTCAAGAAAAAAATACATATATTTCAAGAAACAAAACATGGAATGCAAACCCCAATCATAAACTTAAAAATAAAAATAAAAATTGAAATGACAAACAAGATTGATACAACTCTTACTTAGCTTGGAGCTTGATTGGGAATTCTTATGTATATATATATATACTGTCCGCTGGTTTTTATTTGGTTTAATGAAAATGGTAAATTGTATAAAATACTTAAAAATCAACTCCGTTCACTTGAACATAAAAATGCATTGTCATTTACTTAATTGCTATTCAAATTTAACACTTAAAATGACAAGTAATTTGAATGACAACTAATTGGTAACCGAGGGAGTATTCAAATTTTGTGTCATTCTCCGGCAACACTTTTTTTTTTTTTTAATATCTTCAACAACCACTCATAGACTTTAAGATGTGAACTTTGCTTCGCCTTCGGAAGAATGTGATGTGAGAACAGAATATTATTCCTTATGCGTATGGACTTCTTCTCACTCTCTTTGAAGACTGTGAAAAGTGACTTATCGGTGAAAATACTACTCCTCAGTGAAGGCAGCGTTCGATTCGATGCTAGGAGTATGTGACGTCGTGCTTAATTAGGTGTAAGAAAGAACATGTGAGGCTTGACATTTTTGTTAGGCTCGATGTCTCTTTAGTCGACGACGAAGAGTGCCATGCACGCACATGTTTTTTTATTTTTTCTTTTCCTCATTCTTCAGTACTCCTCCGCACTTTATAATTAAACTAGGACAATACCCGCGCATACGCGCGGACAGTAAATTTTTATTAGTTTCTAAGAATTTTCAGGAATCTAAAATCATTGAATGTCAGTCATACGGTAGAGTAAAAAATTACCAAAAACCCAGAACCACCGTTAAAGTACTGGTGTTTAACAATAATTATGAAGATCAATAAAATTTGTTCTAGAGAAGAAGAAAATACAGTGACGAGACTCGTACCTTTTCAATTTTACATCCCCAAATATTGAAGTTTTTATTTAAATAAAACCTAAATTAAGTTAAGTATATTTAGAAAGAGTATCGCCAATGCTGGAGTTGACGCCAGCCGGTGAACGATGAAGAAAAAACGTAAAAAAAAAAATTGATTTGAAAGATTGTCTTTGGAGAGAAGAAAAACGGTTGTAAGAAGAAAACAATTTTTTTTTTCTTTTCCAAAAATTCCAAATGTTTCAATTATAGTAGAATATTATTATTTGATAGAAAATATCCACTTTTTTTTTGAGAAATAGCGTATATCTTTTGATACCATAACTTTGGAAATTGAGAAATGTGATGTTTTGGAGTTTATATAACTGTATATACAATGAACCAAATGTTGACGGTGCATTGAAAATCTCTAAGGTTATGTGGATTTTATACACTAAACCAAATCATTGTGTAAGCCCAGTAAACGTATCTTTTGATTTTTTTTCTACAAAAAAAAAAGAAAAGAGGACACGTGTCAATTAAACAACAATATAATACTCATCACAAAACCGGTGTTGACACTATTTTCACCAATTCAGAACAGTATGTTGCAAAAGCGACCATGGTTGTTAAGACTTATTTATACCCATGAAAATTACAGTTTAGACATACATTAATACGAATATGATGACAAGTGTCTTGTATTTTTGGATTTTCCATTTGTTCAAATTTATCATTGCCTAACACTCTTATTCTTATATTTCATAGAATTTGCTAATTAACCAAAATCTACTTCATGATTGAATGATCCCTCATTTTTCTCTCCATCATCGGCTTGTCTATTTGTCTTTGCATTCCCTCGTCTTTGTTACTATCACCATTTCACTGGCATCTCATCACTGTAACAACTGGTGTAATCTGAGATGAAGAAAGTACAATCACCATGATTGATATACCATAAACAATTTTGAAATGACTTAACTGCAATTAACAAAGTGGAGGAATCCTTTTAAACCCTAGAACATGTGCATCGTTTGGAAAAATACATAATTTCTGGTCAAAAGTGATAAAGCACTGGTGCAAAATTGCAACCTTTGGTTTTATTTTCTTACAAAAAGGACAACACGTGTCAATCATACAATAGAGTTAAAATTTGTGGAAACATATAACGTTAGCTAAAGTACTGCCGCTTAACAATAATTATAGAAATTAATGAAATTCATCAAGAACATAAGAAGATATCGTCGCAAGACTCGTCTCTTTTCAATTTTACATCTCCAAATATTGAAGTTTTTATCTAAATGAAACCTAAATTAAGTAACCTATAATTAGAAAGACTATGGCCAACGCCGATGAACGTTGAAGAAAAAACGATGGAGAAAAATTTATTTGGAAGATTAGTTTTTGAGAAAAGAAAAACAATTGTGAGAAGAAATCAATTTTTTTCTTTTAAGAAAAAATTATATGTTTATATTAGAATACAAAATTATTATTTAATAGAAAATATTCATAAATATTTTAAGAAATAAAGAGTATTTTTTGCTACCATACATTTGGAAATTGAGAAGTTGCGACGTTTTGGAATTTATATAACTATATATACATTGAACCAAATATACGATGCATTGAATATTTCTAATGTTTTTGTATACATTGAACCAAATATACGATGCATTGAATATCTCTAATGTTTATGCATACATAGAACCAAATATCGATGCATTGAATATCTGTATGGTTTGTGTATACATTGAACCAAATCATTGTTTAAACCTAAGGGACATAACTTTTCGTTTTTTATCTACAAAAAAAAGGACACATGTCGATCATACAACTCATGACACTCTTCTTTTATAATATATAAAATTATTGGGTGGTTGTTTTGAATCCATCGAGTAGTTTTGATTTTCTTGAATCTTTTAAATTCATTTGTTATAAAGATTCATGTATATTTTTTTTTATTTGATTTGATTGTATATATTAATCTTTTGCCACATGCAGTAAAAAGCTGTATCGTTTTAGGTCGATCTATAAACCGCGTCCTCACTAGAATTGAATTGTAGACCTTTGTGCATGTTTCATTATAGAGGCTCGAGATTTAATGCAAGATTGGTTTCGAAGCCAATAAATATATATATAGGCTTTGACATCCAATTAATTAAAAAAATTTTAGCTATCCAATCAAATAATTCATGGAATCTCCTATTATTGATACAAAATGAGAATTATACTGTTTTTTCCGTTTCAAATTAGTTATCGTTTTAGGAATTAAATTTTGTTTCAAATTAGTTGTCGTTTTAGGTTTTCAATGCACATGTTTAGTAGAATTTTCCAGTTCTGTCTCACTTGTTTTAATGTTTGATCAATAAAATTAAACCAAATAAACATTAATTAAGGATAAAAGAGAAAAATCAATTGTTTTCTTAATATACTTAAAATAACATATAACGACAACTAATATGAAACGGAGGATTTAGAGTTATTTCCTGAGACACTAATTAATGAATAAAGTGTGGCTGTTATGAATTCGAGTAACTTGTCAGCAATGAATTATAGTAGTTCAAAATGAATGTATTAGGATATTTGGTATACTTAATATTTTTGATTAAAAATAATTAATTTCTAAAAAAAGGTAATGAAACTAAACAAAATTAAAGAAAAATTGAGTTGTTGAGAGGCCTGAGAGATGGTCAAAGGGAAGAGCATAAACAGCGGCGTCAAACAATGAAGATTCTGACTGGTGAATTTCAATTTCCAAAAGATCTTCCAATTTTTTATACTCAGCTAAAAACAATTAGTAGTACTAATATTTAACATAATTCATGTGTTCATTAAAAGACTAAAATAAGTAAATTAGACGAAAGAAATGGGAATCCAACTGTGAAGTGCCCCCACGATCTTCCCTCATTGGTACCGAACCAACCTTACATCTCCTCGAAAAGCCAAATCTCTTGTTTTTTTTGTTTCCCGAATTATGATTTCTTATTCCACTTCCAAAATGGTTCCTCCACTTTGTCGTCTTCTTGTCAGAATCTTTGACCGTCTTCGTTCCAATGTGCTTAAATTATCGTCAAAACTAAGTTTGACCCGACTTTTCTCTCTTTTAACCTCTTTGATACGTCGGATTCTTAGTTGTACATTATTTAGTACGTTAGGTATATAATATAGAGTTCATTAAAATCGCCATAACTAAATGTCATGACCACATCATTTGATTTGGATTAATTTTTTTTTTAGTTTAAGAGTGATATATAGGAGGGATATGTAGTGTTTGAATCCAAGTATTGTTAGCGAGTTATGAATGATTCCTTAGCTCCATTTTTAAAACGGTTAGAGCACCCATATTGGTCATCTTTTGTGGGTATCTTTAAATGTAAAATTAATTTAAAAAAAAATTGGATGTCTTTAATACATGAATAGTAAAAATTGTGTATTTGGGAAGATATTTTGGATACCAAAAAAATGGGTGTCTTTAATTTTTAATAATAGTTAATTTTTAAGACACCCTTCCAAATATTATGAATGAAGATGGTCTTAGCGATAGAGGTGCTCTAAGAGAACCTTGTGAGACCATCTTCATTCATAATACATTTTAAGGGTGTCTTAAAAATTAACTATTATTAAAGATTAAAAACATCTACTTTTTTGGTATCCAAAATGTTTTCTAGAGACACAATCTTTCCTATTCATGAATTAAAGACACCCAATTTTATTTTTTAATTAATTTTATATTTAAAAACACCCACAAAGGATGACCAATGTGGGTGCTCTTACATTACTTCTGATTTCTAAAGTTTTTTTTTTTCTTTCAATTTGAAGTCTAGATGGTATCTTTTTATTATCTTTGGGATTAACTGGTGATTAGCAAATTATTATATAGAGAGAACATAATGGTAGTAAAGTCCAACTTAGATAGAGCAAACTAAATTATACAAAACTTTTAAAAGAAATTCGCTCAAATAGCACCAAATGATGCTTTTGTTCCATAATTAACACACTTTTTTATTTAAGATAAAATAACATTTTATAAAGTTCATAATTTAATTTTTTTTTTTGGTTAACTATATTAGTATTTAAGGTTTAGTTTTAGAGGGTATGAGGTAAAATTTAGAGTTTAGAAAATCCTAAACTCTAAATCTTAAACCTTAAAAATGTGAGGTTAGAACTATCATTTAATAAAAATGTTATTTGTGTCCTAAATGAGAATATGTGCTAAATATGTCACAAAAACTATATTTTGTGTTATTTTTGAGAATTGTCCATTAATTTAGTTGGAAAATTAAAAACTTATAATCTGCTTGGAAAAAAAAAAAATTCAAAGAAAGAAGCTTATTGTGGTAGTTGAAACAGTGAAAACAATATATGAATTAACAATGTTAAGCCAAGGAGAAATCTTTATTAAAAAAAAAAAAAAAGCCTAAGGAGAGAGTGTTTTAAACTTTTAATCTATCATGCTTTTTGTTGAGAAGAAGTACAAAAGTAAAATCACAAGCTAAATAAAAAAATAAAGTAAAATCATAAAATGGCTTGATCGATATACTAATCTGCAACAAGCCACAACTTTGTGCCACGTAAGCAAAATCCTATGGCTAAAAATTTCATATTGGCCTCTGATTCACGTGGAGCCCATGTCGCTGCTCCACGAGAGGTCCCTCCGATATTTTGGAACTGAGTTACGAAAATGACTTTTATTAAAAATAAAAAGCTAAACAAAAAAAAACCGTCACCGACTTCAACCAGCTGTGTTCGAGAGCGACCGCACCAAAACAGCCATCTCACGGTGGTGGGACCCACTCATCCGACTAATCCACGTCAGACCTGACTCGACTATCAGGCTCGTCTCGCTTAAAACCAGCTGCCACGCGTCTAGCGCCGTTGTTTAGATCCACATATGGGCCCCACCCAATATGATCGGCGATTTTTTTAACCATCATTAACATTAATTAATTAACCAACTAAATTAATTACAATTTTACAACTACATTAGGTGTAGGAAACTCTTTTTTTATTTTTTTTATAAAATATAAATCACGGCGTTATTACACGCGCTAACTATTATACTTATATCTCACGCGCTTTTTCATTTGTTGCGTGTAGTACACGTACACATCCTTCAAAATTTTCTGGCGAGTCAACAACCGTCGAGAGAGAGTTTATGACTGCGATTTAATTAAATCCTTCTGTTTTTTTTTTTTTTTTAAACTTCTCAAAGTTTATATATATGTTTTTTTTAAATCAGAAAAAGAGTGAAATTTTGGAGTTTATTTATTTTAGGGATAGTTTCTGCGTTTTTCTCGGGCACTTAAAAATATTCACAGTTCGTCTTTTTTGGCAAATCTCTCCGTTTCTTTATTTTTTCCCATTTATTTTCTGTGACCCTTATTTGGTTGCCGAGAAACCGCGAGAAAAAAAAAACAAAAAAAAAAGTCTCTGTCTTTAAAAAATCTTTCTTCTTCTCCGTCGTTTCCGGTTTCAGTTTCAAAAGTTGTATCTGCATTTTTCTCAGGTAATTTTGTTAGCTCAAAGTTACAATCTTTTCCTCTAATTGTTTTCCATAAATTAGCCATTTTTACTATTCCCTCCTCTGTGTTTCATGCTCTGTTCTTCGTTATGAGCTTAAATTTCAGTTTTGATAAAATAAAAATCGAAGCTTTAGGTAAGGAATGTAAATGTCCTGAACCAGTTGAAAAAACCCGGATTTTTTATTTCTGGGTTATAGGAATTTTGGTACTTTGTTTTTGGATTGGATTTTATGTGAGTGATAATGATTTGTCAAGCTTTACGCGCAACACATTTGAAATGGTGGTGGGTCAACA
Organism: Barbarea vulgaris; assembly: GCA_963667165.1. Taxonomy (NCBI): domain Eukaryota; kingdom Viridiplantae; phylum Streptophyta; class Magnoliopsida; order Brassicales; family Brassicaceae; genus Barbarea; species Barbarea vulgaris. The sequence goes on along the minus strand of OY763894.1, from coordinate 7,599,469 downwards.
TTGTTTTTTTAAATTGTCTATTCTGCAAGTGTGCATCATCAAAACTTTGGTTTAAAAAAAATTAATGTATTCTTCGAAACTATACAAAACTTCTGATGTGCTTGCCTTTGTGTATATACATTTATGTATGTATGTATCTGTCTTTTTACCCCTTTTTTTTTCTTTCTTTCTGAAATGTAGTTTTACAATAGTTAAAAGTGTATATGTGTTTGCAGAACCAAATGTTTAAGAAATTTTACCAGTTTCTGTATCTGATATTTTGAAATGTGGGGTTTGGAAATTTTGGCTCTATTCTTAAAGTTTCAGATATTAAAAATTGTGAAAGATCCAAGTTTTTGTATGAGTCAGAAATTCTATTTGCAGAAATAATAATCCTATTTTAACAAAGTGAAGTCATTTCATGAATAATGTGTGTTTCTTGATTGCTCTTTTTTTACAACTGTCAGCAAAATAAAAACAAACCTTTTTTGTTTGTTTCTTCTCATTTGTTAATAGCTTGATGCCAGTGTTTAAATTTGGTATCCAATGTTACTCCTTGTTATAGCTTAAGAGAATGGTTTCAAACTTTTTTACCATCTCTTAGTGATCACTTATCACACACATAGACTTGAGTAATTTTCTTGGCTTTTGTCTTCACTTGTTTCTGTTTCTTTCTTGGCATTTGCATTTCAGGGTTGATTATTTCTCTGAGGAAGAAGATTCTTAGAGAAGTAAAATCACTGAGCTTCTTATATCCAAGAATCCGCTAAGAGTTATCGATATATAATATAGTTTGCTAATAGCATCTAGTGTTGTTATGGACATAAAATCTGGTCATTCGTCTCCTGTAATGACTGATTCTCCACCGTTAAGCAACTCAAGATTAACCATTCGTCAGAGTAGACTTCCTTACTCATCAGCAGCAGCAGCCACGGCTCTGTCGCAGAACAACAATCTTTTGCTAACAGTTCCTAGAAAAAAAACTGGAATCCTTGATGATGTTAAGTCTAATGGTTGGCTTGATGCAATGAAATCATCTTCTCCTCCTCCAGCTTTAGTTAACAAAGACAAGTTAAGCAGCGATGCTACTACGGATATGACTTATCGCGAATGGACGGTTTGTCCCCTTACTATATCCTCTTTTTTTTTTGTTGAACATTTTCACCATTGTTTTTGATCTTGATAATGTTCTTTTTTTTTTGTTCTTGTAATCCTGTTTTTATAGCAGCTTAAATATCCATCAGCTCTGAGTTCTTTTGAGAAAATCATGAGTTTTGCTAAAGGTAAACGAATAGCATTGTTTCTTGATTATGATGGGACGCTTTCGCCTATCGTTGAGGAACCTGATTGCGCGTACATGTCAAGTGATGTAAAATTTTTATCTTCTCTATATCCAACTCAATTGCTTAAGTCAACTCATTTTCTGTGCTCATCCTCCTAATGATTTATCTGGTTTTGCAACTTTTTTACATGTTTTAGATGCGTAGTGCAGTGCAAAACGTTGCCAAGTACTTCCCAACCGCGATCATTAGTGGAAGAAGCCGCGATAAGGTAATGCTTTTCTTGTTTCATTTCATTCATCAAGAACGTATTCTTGTCTGGTCTAATGTAATAATAATCCCATTTTCTTCATTCAGGTGAATGAATTTGTTGGATTGAGTGAGCTTTATTACGCCGGAAGCCACGGAATGGACATCATGAGTCCTGCAGGAGAATCTTTAAACCACGAACATAGCCGCACTGTATCAGTTAACGAACAGGTTCATTTTCTTTCTCTTTGTTTGTTTTCTGCAGTATCAGTTTCTACATCAGTTTCTTGAAATGTAATATTGGCAAATTTCAGGGGAAAGATGTAAATCTATTCCAGCCAGCTAGCGAGTTTCTACCGATGATCGATAAGGTATTTTGTCTAATGTGTATATATATACAGCTTTAAGTATATAACAACAACATCATATATTAGATTGTTGACTTCTTGAAATGATCTCCTCAGGTGCGTTGTTCGCTTGTAGAAGGTACAAAGGATATCAAAGGTGTCAAAGTAGAAGACAACAAGTTCTGCATCTCTGTTCATTACCGCAATGTAGAAGAAAAGGTTTGGATATTTCTCAAATTCAATAACCGGTTTGGTTCCTTTCTAAACCAATACACTTTTCTTAAAAAAAAAGCTCTTCACTTTGTTACAGAATTGGGCATTAGTTGCACAATGTGTCAATGATGTCATCAGAACATATCCAAAGCTAAGACTAACACATGGCAGGAAGGTAAAAAATAAAAAAATCTTAATCTCTTACATATTTCAACAAAAAAAAAGATCAAAGTTTTGATTTTTGTTTTTGTTTGTTTGTGTTGCTTATAAAGGTTTTAGAGATCCGTCCAGTGATTGATTGGGACAAAGGGAAAGCTGTAACATTTCTACTCGAATCTCTCGGTTAGTTAAAAAAAAATCTTACTCCTTTGCTTTTTGTTATGAATCTTGATTTGTGGTTAAAGCCATTGACTCTGAAACATGATTCAGGTTTAAACAATTGTGAAGATGTTCTTCCAATCTATGTTGGAGATGATCGAACAGACGAAGATGCGTTTAAAGTATTACGCGATGGACCGAATCACGGTTATGGTATATTAGTCTCTGCTGTGCCTAAAGATAGCAATGCCTTTTACTCTCTTCGTGATCCATCTGAGGTAAAAGTTAAATAACTCTTAAACTCAACTGAAATATTATTACTTAAGCTACAAGTTTTGATCATATGATCAGTTTGGTAATTTGTTTAAATAGGTTATGGAGTTTCTGAAATCATTGGTGACATGGAAGAGATCAATGGGTTAAGTTAAGTTTTAAGTAGAAGAAGAAGAAGAAGAAGAAGAAGGAAGTAGAAGAAAGTGGTTAACGTTAATATTATATATTAATTTACAAAATATGGAAGTTTTAGAAGATTTTATTGGTACTTTCGGCGGCTTTATACAAAATACCCTTGAGATTTTAACTTTAATGGTATCGGAGAAGAGATCACATGAAGGCTTTAAAACATGCCGGAGATCCTTTTTTCCGATCAATCTTTCATCCTTCTATAATTGTAAATTCTTCTCTCTTTTTTTTTTTTTATTTTCTTTGATAATTGTCTCTATCTTCGGATTAATTCAAATCATTCGTCTCATTTTGGTTTTTAGGTATTATTATGTCAAGCAATGACTTATGTTATTATAGGACAAAAATGCCACGTAACGTTTTCATTCTCAATCAAAATTGTTCATACTCCCTCTATTTCATATTATAGTATGTTTTAGAGATTTTTTTTTGGGCAATTCTCAAAAATAGCACAAAATATAGTTTTTGTGACATATTTAGCACATAGTTTCATTTAGGACATAAATAGCATTTTTATTAAAGGTTTAGGATTTTTAGGGTTTAGGATTTAGAGTTTAGAGTTTTCTAAACCCTAAACTCTAAACCCTAAACCCTAAATCTTATTCCATACCCCCTAAAAACTAAACCCTAAGTATTAATATAGTTAACTCAAACAAAAAAAAATTAAATTATGAACTATATAAAATGCTATTTTTGTCCAAAATAAAAATATGTGCTAATTGTGGAACAAAAACATCATTTGGTGCTATTTGAGAGAATTTCTCTTTTTTTTTCACAATATAAGATGTTTTGGTAAACTTTTTCAAGTTTCTATGTAAAAAATTAAATGTATTGAACTATTATGATTATTTTATATTGTATAGTATATTTTTCATTGGTGAAATTATTTAGAAACAATAAAAAGATAGCACATTAATTTTTTTTTTTTTTTAAAACGTCTATCTTTATTAAGAAGAATTGTTTACATAGTCTCGAAATAGAAAGGAGCATATACAGCGTGGTGGGAAATAATAAGTTTTAGATATAACACTTTGAAGAAGTGCTCCTTTGGCTAATTTATCAGCTACTTGATTACATTCTCGTGGAACCAAGGAGTATGATAAATTGGTAAAGCGATCCGCCCAACTGCGGATATCAGTGAGTAGTGGCTCCATTACTGCATTCTTGCATTGATGATGGAGGAGTTTGTGTAGCTCTTGACAGTTTGTTTCCATGATTATCTTGCGGAAACCTCTACACCATAGAGATTGTGAAGCATGAAGCAAAGCCATTCCTTCGGCTTCAAGTGGACTTGAACCTTGTCGGAGTTTGGAAGAACCAGAGACTTTATATGTGCCCTTGTCATCGCGGACTACCCAACCTACACCAATGTATTCATGATCATGCATGTAACTTGCATCAATGTTGCATTTTAGGAAGCCGGATGGTGGTTTTTGCCAAGTCGTAGGTATGTGGTTGTGAACCTGGTGGTCGGATAATGGTTGGTGAGATGGTGATGAGGCCTCCATCCATTCAACGGTGTTTTCTGTTGCTTTGGATGTTACTGATTCTGGAGCATGGGAGACCTTATTGAAGATTAAATCATTTCGTGACTTCCAAAGTTGCCAGCCTATCCAGAAAGGTTCGAGTTGGATATCTCGTGTATTCGATGATGAATAGTTAGTTATCATCAAGCGAATATTTTCCTCAATAGAGTTTGTGGCCGAGTGGTTAAATGCATCCACGTTCGATCGTTGCCACACATCCGTCGCATATGAACACTGGAATAAGATGTGATTTATCGACTCCACATCTTGACCACATCGCCGACACGTAGGATCAATGGGAATTCCGCGTCGAATAAGTTCTGACCCGGTGCTTAAGGCTTGTGATAAAACCCTCCAATAAAAATGTTTAAGCTTTGGTGGAATGGAGGATTTCCATAGCTTAGTCTTGAGCTCTGTATTTCCTGGTGGAGGTGTATGCGGGATTTCATCCGGAAGGTGAGTGGATAGCCAATAACCTGATTTCACTGTATAATCTCCATCTTTCGTATAGTGCCATATAACTTTATCAATGGATGGTCGATGGGGGATGTACAGTTTCCTCGCCAAATTTGTATCATCGGCATTGAAATATTGTTGGAGTTTAGTGACGTCCCATTGTTTACTATTAGATTGCCAGAAATCCCTGAGTCGTAAAGAGTCCCCCATTGGAGTAGCATCCGGACTTAAACATGAAGCATGCCGAGGGGTATGTGTAGGAATCCAGGGATCTTTGAATGGATGAATTAATTTACCATCCCCTATCTGATAGCGCAAACCTTTGATTAACAAATCGCGCCCACTTAGTATTGATCTCCAGCCATGTGAGCATTTCCGGGGTAATGTTGCATCTTGAATAGTGCAATCAGGAAAATATCGACTTTTAAGAATACGAGCCAACAGATTGGTTGGGTTTGAAATGATACGCCAAGCTTGTTTAGCGAGTAGAGCAGTATTGAACTTCTCTATTTCTTTAAATCCTAGACCACCTTCCTTCTTGGGGATACTCATCTTTGTCCATGCCACCCATGACATGCGTTTTTTAGATTCTGTTGAACCCCACCAAAACTGAGATAATACTGAATTAATCTCGTCACAAATGGTACTAGGTAACTTGAGGCAACTCATAGCATAAGTAGGCATAGCCATTGCTACGGCTTTGATTAAAACTTCTTTGCCACCTTCAGATAAGAATTTGTGGTGCCAGCCCGATGTACGGTCTTTGATTTTTTTCACAATAAATGCAAACAGCTCTCTTTTTTTCCTTGTGAACTCTTCTGGCAGTCCCAAATATTTACTACAACCGCCAGTTTGATGAATATGTATGTGCCGTTGAACCTCAACTTTCTTGGCTTGCGATACTCGAGAGCCGAACGTTATAGATGATTTATTTAGATTAATAATCTGCCCAGAAACCGCCTCATATTCGGAAAATACCCTTGCCAAAGTCATACTATTTCGCCTATTTGCCTGGCAGAAGAAGAAAGAATCATCGGCAAAAAGGAGATGACTTACCCGGGGCCCAAAATTGCTAATCGACAGCCCTTTAATATTCTTCTTCGACTCTTCTCGATGTAGTCGTTGTGTAAGCATCTCCGCACAAAAGAGGAATAAATATGGAGATAACGGGTCCCCTTGACGTATTCCACGTTGTGGTATAATGTTCCCATATGGACTACCATTAATCAGCACTGAATAATTGACAGACCGCACACAAGACATTATCCAACCAATCCATTTGCTATTGAAGCCTAACTGGAACATCGCTTTTTCAAGGAAATTCCACTCTACCCGATCATAGGCTTTACTGATATCTGTTTTGACCGCCATATATGTTTTTGACTGACGTTTCCTTGATTTCAATAAATGTAGGAGCTCGTGAGCAACCAGAACATTATCCGTTATTTGCCGGCCCGGGATGAAGGCTGACTGTTGATCAGAGATTATTAGTGGCATCACCGCTTTGAGGCGTGAGGTGATGATCTTTGAGATGATTTTGTATATGACATTACAAAGGCTTATCGGTCGATAATCACACATTTGTGATGCCTGCTCTATTTTTGGTATTAGGCAGATGTGTGTTTGATTGACTTGTGGGGGAATTACAGCATTCTCAAAAAACTTCTTGACCTCACTGTTTATATCAAGACCGACTGTTGGCCAAAAATGATGAAAGAAAGAACCTGACATGCCGTCTGGACCGGGAGCTCTATCACCTCCAATAGTTTTAATGGCTTGGTTGATTTCATCATCTAAAACCGGGCGAGTTAAAGAGGCATTCATCTCGGGTGTAACCGGTGTTGAGAAACCCTCAAAGAAATCTCCCCAATCAAAGTTATTATTACTTTGGAACAGATTTTCGAAGTACTGAATAGCAACTTTGGAGATATCTTCTTCCCCTGACCATTGAGTCCCATCATTGTCTAATATTGTAATCATCCTATTCCTTGCTTTCCGTGCTTTAGTACAACCATGAAAGAACTTGGTGTTGCGGTCTCCTTTGCGAAGCCACTTGACTCTACTTTTTAATTTCCAGAACTGTTCCTCTTGATAATAAGCCCTGTTGAGCTTTAACTTGATATCTTTAATAGATGATGCATCAGGTCTTGGCTTCAAGAATTCTGTTTCCAGATCTTTTTTGAATTGTTCAATCTCAACAGCTGTGTTTGTTGGATGCCTCCGTTTCCATTGTGAAATTTTGGATCTCACCAATTTTATTTTAGCAGACACGGAGTGATGACGAGGTAGAGAAGCCCATGTTTGTTTTATTTCCTCGCTAAAGCCCTCACGTTCCACAAGACGCTTATCGTACCTAAAGATGCCTCTCTTTACCGGTGTAACAGTATTGATTCTCACAATCAATGGTCGGTGGTCAGACTCGATAGGCTCAAGGAATTCGGCTTCCGAAGCTGGGTATAAGGATAGCCATTCGGTATTTGCAAAGGACTTGTCTAAGCAGCATTGGATTAGTTCCTTTTCCCGTAAACCATTACGCATCACACTTCGTTGTCCTGACCAGCTGAACTTATTCCCCATATACTTGAGTTCCATCATATCACAAACTTGAAGCATTGTATTGAAATCTGAGAAGGAGGATTCATCTCGTGGGTGTCCGCCTAATTTTATCTTTTATTTGATTGAAATCGCCAATCATTAGCCATGGCTCATTTCGTTGTGTTGCGAATCTCTGAAGTTTTTCCCATAGTTCATATCGATATTGTGCATCCGGATGACCATAAACACAAGACAAGTAAAAAGTAGATATTTTATCATTAACAATGCAATCTACTAGTCTTGCATCTTGGTACAAAATAGATATATCGATAGAATTTTTCCACAACAAAGCCAAGCCACCACTGAGGCCTTGAGGTGGTACAATACAATAATTGGGAAAACCTAAGGAAACAGCAACAGTAGAAATATAAACTGAGTCTTGTTTCGTCTCAACAAGAAAGATTGCGTCCAGGAGATTTCGACGACAAATCTCCTTTAGGCGTCGAACCGTAGGGGATTTTCCTAGCCCCTGACAGTTCCAGCAGGCTGTCCTCATTGATCTGGAGGCGGTACTGGGCCCGCCGCGCCTCCGTTCGTAGTTGGGTTGGATGAACTGGCCTTGGACGCCTCAGTTCTGCGTCGTTTAGAAGGGTATTCAGATGAAGACCCGAGTGGTCTTGTAATCTCATGGATAATCTCATTATCCATGTGTTCGATAGCAAGGAGCAAACGTCGGCGTCTCGCTTCAGCCTCAGTAGGATCAGAGGTTGCAGTGTAGTTGTGAAAGAAACCTCTGAGATCAGAGACTAACACTTGGCGTCCTTCAAAGGGAACAGACGTCGTACTCCAATCATGAGAACTCTGTGATGGTGGTAAACGTAGTGGAGGAGCGGTAGTAGATCCAATAGCCGGAACGGTGTTCAGAGGTCTTGCATTAATCGCTAACTGGAGTTGCCTCTGATTCATGTGAGTGAGATTGATTTCCTCAATCATCGCATCTTCAGGTTCTGGTTCTTGATGGCCTCCTACTGCTTCCTCTTCCGGGATCTGACATTCAGAGATATCATGCTGCAGAGATTTGCAACGAAAGCAATGGTTCCTTAATCTTTCATAGTGGAAAGAGACAGTTGCAGAGTCAAGCCCAAAACGGAAGCGTCGTTCAAAGACCAGAGCATTGGTGAGAGGCCATCTGACACAAACACGACCAAATTCATTGTTTCCTCCAAGAGACGCGTCTGTTGCAGGCTCGATGACGGTGCCCAAGGTCTCGGCAATGTAATTCACCATTTGAACGGAGAGGTATTGTAATGGGATATCACGAATTTGCACTCAGAAATTGACCATCACCGGTGACTCGTTCGGAAAATTTGGATACCAAGGATCCATCGCTACCATCCACTGATTGAAACTCCAAGGGCCACGTCTCATGACTAGTTGCATCGCTTCATTTGATGGAAAAAGAAACTGGGCGCGCCCATGGTCCACCACACGACCAGTCACAATATCATCCATTCCCCACAGCCTTGGGAAGAACCGAATAAGAGCCCTGAGGTTTTGACGTCGTGGATTAGCCGGACGAACCAAGAGGCTGTACTGGGCCGCTTGAGAGGCTTGAGCACAGAGACTTATTGGCACAGCGAATTCCTGGTCATTATCATTCATCTCGGTAAGTTGGAGGTTTTTGGTGTTTGAACAGAGCAGTTTCATTTGATTTTGAAGGGATGTTGAGTAATAATGATTTATGGATGAAAGTGTATTTAACCATAAATTGAAAACTGCCGAACGGTTCCCAGGAGAGAGATTCGAAGCAGTTATCTCCGAAAGTGCAGGAATTAATGAACCGACGTAAACTACCCAAGGCGGTTTCCATTGAGGAAGCAAGATGAAATTAGAATTAAACAACCGGCAGACCAATAACAGAGAACGCCGCCGGACTAATACTCTACATCGGATAAACCGGAGAGAACAATTCACCACCGAAGGGTGAGATAAAGAAACCAGAAAATGGAGAAGGAGAAGCAAGGATGAAGAGAGAGAACAGAGAGAAAACATCGCGTTTTATTTAATTAAGGATATAGCACATTAATTTATTTCTTAAATATTGTGTATTCATTTAAAACCTCTTATATTATGAAACAGAGCGAGTATTAAACTAGCCCTCCTAGTTCAGTTAATCAAAACCGAACCGAACTGATTTTTTTCGGTTTTTGGTTATTTCGGTTAACTAACAATACTACCGAAACTAACCGAATAAATAATCGGTTTGGTTATCGGTTATTTTTGCTTTTGAATTTTACAACCGAAAATAACCGAATATTTTTTAAAAAATCTATTTTTTTCCGGTTATTTTGGCTTTTTTGGTTGACTAAAAAACTGGTTTAAATTTTGTAAAATCGGTCTAATTATGGTACAATCCAATTTTTTCAAAAAAAAAAAATTGTTTAACCAAAAAAATGAACTAAACCGAACCAAAATTCTCGGTTAACCAAATTTTTTTTTTTTAAAAAGCTTCTAATCGGTAAAGGGCTAATAACCGAAACCGAACAGCCAAAATTTCGGTTCAGTTCGGTTCGGTTTAAAATCTCAGGCCTGATTTAACTATGCGAAAATATTCTAAAAAATAATTTTTTAAAAAATGTTTATTGTTATTATCTTGTCATCACAAAATTGGATTAACTTTTAGAAGGTTACCATATGAGTTTATTAAACACGTAAATTTGGTAGAGGAGGATCACAACGAGAACAAACACATTGGTTGAAAATACATTGTGTGACAGCACATCCGGGACATTTATTATGACAAGTATTGTCGTTATTGCAAGATCCTCCACATTGTATCGTTACATCTTTCATATCTCCACTAACTCTTGCTTCTCCTTTCGATAAACCTATATTATATATACCACATAACAAAATTTTGAGTAATTACGAATATGATACATTTAATTAGGTTTCTTATAACAAATAGGGAGTTATAACCAAGTAGTAGGGATTTTAAACTCAAAACATAATGATTCGAAATTGAGATAATGATATTATCATGTAAAACTAACGAACCATTTTGAAAATTCGATGAATAAAATTATAGAGGTGAAAGCTGGACTCACATGAAAGAGACAACAAAAAGGCAAGAAGAACTACTTTCTTGAACATCAATTGCTCCATTTTTTTAATGTAATATTTGATTCTGATTATACAAACAAATTCTTCATATATTTACTGTCAATTGTACATTTAAGTTGATTTGTTGCCAATAAAAGACAATTACTTATTGATTTTAAGGCACGATGTTTGGAAGATTCTTATATATTTCGACATGAAATCTCCAAAGTTTTGACTTTTGACTTTTGAAAGTAAAAAATCTCGGATTAACAAGTTTGACAATCAATTCAGATATTTTGTTTAAAGGATTTGAGGTCTTGTTCGAAATTATACGTTTAGAATTATAATTTTAAAATTCCAGTCAAAATATAACATTAAAATGCATAATCAATTTTGAATGTTACCCATGAAGATTCTCATATTTTTTAAAACTAGTAAAATAAAAGAATCGAGCAAAATTTGCATATATCGAACTCAAGAACGTTGGATTACTGAAAATGAAACATATCTCATGTTTGGGACCTTCAATATAATAAGTAATAAGTAAAGTTTCGGCCAATTTGTTTTTGTGAAAATAGAGAAAATATCACTGGAACAGTTGGTCATTGTCTTGTTTTAAGAAGCAAAATGTAGGAGGTTCGATACCTTCATCTTTTACTTTTACCAACACTTTTTTAACTTATCAATTAATAGGGCAAAAAACTTTTGGTTTGTGGCCTACCAATTACCAGAGTCGGCCATGCCTCTAAGCTCACTAAAGTACTCCATTAGAAATGGTAGTTTTCATACCCTTGATCAGTACTCATAAATTAGATAAACCAATTCAACTCAATGGGAAGGGTTATAACCATTTGGAGGTCTTTGAAGGCTATGAGGTTAGCCAATTAATGATCATTCCATATCGAAGAGTTTTAGACTTGCACCATTTAGTCTTCTTGTTCCTTTTCTTAATCAACCTTTGTAAGGCTAGCTTCATGTTTGTACATGGGTGACTCACAAGTATTATCTCTTTCATTGATATATTCATCCATCTTTAGGTGAACTCTAATGATGTCCATTTTTACTAACACTTTGTAACAGCATGCAGTTGTGAAAATGTGATATCACAACTTTTTTTGCCATGCTTTGTTATGAAGTTACATGATAAAATTACGCCTTTACGATTTGTTCAATAAAAGTACTGTATGTGAAATCCGAACCCCTTCAAAACCTGAAAAAAAAAATCCACATAAATATCATGTAACTTCATACCAAAGCATGTAACTTCATACCAAATCATTTAACTAATCATTGCAACGGAGAGTTTACGTTGCAATTCCTATAACCAATCATTTAATTATACTTAACGTTCGATGTGTAGCTCCATTTTTCAAGGGTTAACGAGGTTTCTTAATTACATTGAAAACTGCATAGATTTTGGATTACCAAAAAATACTTACATGTGAAATGTGAGTTGGAGAAGCGTGGATTTGTTCATATGTATGCTCTACGTAAAGGTAAGGTCATAGGTTAATGGGAACTTGATCAATTAGTTAAATTTAAACGGTTAAAAACTAAGATTCGTATAAACATGAAGCATTTCGTTTTAGCTTACCAATACCATATTTCCGAATCGTTTCACACGTTTTCCTAAAGATCTATCTTGTACTATAGTATAATCTAGTAGTCAAACAAATAAAAATTGTTTTCCCCGCTTGAGACCTTTTTGCATTTGAAATACTTGGTAACTAGAGACATGTGTTACGTGTTGAACTTAAAATATAGACTCAAATTTTTAAATTTTATATATTGCACAAAAATTCAAAACTGAATTAGTTAATAGTGATCACTATATATATATAAACGAGCGAGGCCATGCCATATTTGCATATTGCCATTGACGTGAATAAAATCAGAAAGTTCTCGGACAGCCAAGTTTCAAATTGGCTGAAAAAAAGCCATATAAGAAGAAGGTTTGTTTGGTTTTTTTATTACTAAAATTTGTCTAGAATAATACTACTTTTTGAATTAATTACTAGACTAACACCCTAAAAAAAAAGTTTACTAGTGTAATACTAATTTTTTGTAAAAATACAAATAAACCAATATGAATTCTACTATTCACAAGATTGCCATTATGAATTAAAATTAGAAAAAAACAAATAAAAATTGAAATTTTTATTAAAATTAATTTGCTTTAAAAATAAATCAGATAACTTAAACCTTATTTCCCAAAAAAAAAACCCTAACCCGATGATAAACAGGTTTTTACACCGTCTTAAGGCTATCAAATAAACCTATCGTGCATAGCACTTTAGGATCGAATCCACAAGGACTAAAGATTACACACCAAAGATGCGAGATACGAACTAATCTAGAGCAGATAAAGAATTGGTTTTCTAAACTAAGAACTAAAAGAAAAGCAACGAACTCCAAATCGAAGAAAGGAAAAATAAGAGAAAGCATTGGATCATGGGAATCTACTATCATAAGAGTGAATCAAACGGAGATGCATTAGTTCGAATATTCATTATCCTAGAACATGGAACACTAATCAAGACTAATCCACTTCCGTGGCACTAATCCCTTCACTAATCATCCGATAATCAATAACTTCCGTTAGCTATCAGAATGATCAATGAGCATTAATAATAAGTCCAATAAGTTCACTAAACACCCTAAACATCAACTTCCGTTGGCTAGGATATGTAAAGTTCATAAAAGGATTTGTTCAAGCATTTCATCGAACACCTTCCGGGTGTGAAATGCCTAAGCTCTAAATTACCAATTCCTTGGCTAATCTAGCATTAAGATCAATCCTAAATGAAGGAACTAACAAATAACAACCTAAACAATCATCATCCAACCATCAATTCATCCTAATCTAGCAAATCCCATGATCCAACAAAAGACTACTCAAACATATCTAAATCACAAAAGTAAACCGAACAAATGAAAGATAATAACATAATATGTACAAAAGTGGAAGAAAATTTGATAAAACTTCACTAGATCATTGAAGATCTAGGAATCAAAATGAAGAACAACCTGGAGTTTCAGAGCTAAAACTAAAAATAAAGGATAAAAAAAACCCATCCTTAGACTGATTACAAAGTCATATTATACCAAAGGGAAAGTTGGAGCAGGTAAAAAGGTAAAAGGGGGTCGGCCGGTGGTGTGGCGGTGGTGTTCTGGCGGTGGGGTGTCGCCATGGCATCCTGGCGGTCCATTTGTGGTGGCCAAATGGCCGCTAGGATCATCCCCTGAGAGCTGAGCCTTCATTTTCGTCTTTGCGGTCCTCTGGTAGTGGTCTGGGGTGCGGGGGCCATATCTCCTTCACCGTTTATCTAAATCAATCGGCACCACCTCCATTCGAAAGATAACTCAATTTCCTACAACTTTCATGAAGGGAGCTGGAGCTAAATCGTACGGGAAAGGCTTCCTATGAGACGATATTTCAGACCCTTTGGTTTATGGCGGAGGGGGGGTCGCTACGGCGTCTCTGGCGGGCCTTTGGTGGCGGTGGGGTACCGCCAGGATGATTCTGGCGGGCCAATCCTGGCGGTCGGATGGCCGCTAGGATGCACTCCAGATGGTGAGTACGGGGTATTGATCTTGGCGGGCCATTCTTGGCGAGGGGGTGCCGCCATAGGCTCTAAAAGTTCCCGAAACTTGACTCTAGCTTCCTTTGATCCTCTCGAGCCTCATCCGTCATGCTCCAAGCTTTATATTCACCTAGAAAAGACTCAAGACATATGCAAAATGCTATATATACAACCTAGGACTTTAAAATGCAAGTTAAAACAAAGTGAGACTCAAATGCATGAAAAACTCTCAAAACTATACAAAGAGTGATTAAAAATGTATGAATCTAAACCTTAAAAACATGCAAAATATGGTGTTATCACCCGACATACATAAAAAAAAATCCCATCGCCGCTGAAGAATTTTCTTCAATCCTCATCGCCGTATAAATCTCGCCGTCACCGTTCACGAACGCCGTTGCCGTTCATCTCGCGCCGTCGCCACTCTTGCTATCAACAACAAACAACCATCTTTTATTTTTAAACATCCAATTTCCAGATACAAGGATTATCCTCTCCATAGTAGAATCTTTGAAAGAAAGAATCACAAGAAGGGATGAGATAGATGAGAAGCAAATAGAGAAAGAATAAGATGAAATATCATGAAAAAGAATAACTTGGAGATTACGGTTGAAAACTGAAAGAATGATTGAGGAAGAAGAAGAAGGAGGCTGTAAAAACCCTAATTATTTCGTGGGTATGCGTTTTTTTAGAAATATTTTCCAATTTTCGTTATTAGTAAAATATGAAAATCTGCGATGTCATTTAAACAAATTTACGGTTAAAACTCTGCGGTAACATTGCTGCAATAAGTCTACCACAATAACTCTGCAGTCACTAAATATACTATTCTAGTAATAATAATATCTGCGGTAAAGGGAATTGCATCTAATCTTTGACGTTTTCAGGAACAACAACTCTGCAATAACGCAAAAAAAATCTGCGGTAACTAAAAGGTTAATCTAGCAATTAAACTTTGGTCATAAAATATGCGGCCACTACTATGTGAAACAAACCTCTGTTATAACTAAATTTTAAAATCTACGATGAAAATAAAAGTCTGCAAAATAAATCTACACTAAAAAAATAAATCTGCCGTATAAATTCTAACAACTTTTGAAAATGGGAAAATCTACTGTCTCTTTATGAGTTTCAGAAAATAAATCTACAGAGGCTAAAATATCTACGATGAATTCAAAAGTCTACTACAACTAAGGCATATAAATCTACGGTACAAATTAAATCTTCGAAGCAAATCTACGGAATAAAATAAATCTACAAAGTAAATCTGCGATAAAACTTTAAATCTACCGTTCTAAAAAATCTGCGACAACGTCGAATCGTAGATTTATGCTGTAGATTTTTATGTCAGCGAAAAAAATGCTGATGTGGAATTAATTCATAATGACATTTTCGTAAAGCTTTTTTTTTTTACTCATGGTCTTAAGGGTATTTTTGTAATCAAAATAACTCATTTAACACTAATTTTTTCTATGTTAAGTTAGCAATTAAAACAAAAATTAGTATTATTCTAGTAATTCTCCTTTTTTATTAACATACATATTTTGCTATATATATACATGTGAAAGAGATAACCTTTTTCAACTGTAAAAATCTCACAAGTATATAACTCGTGAATCTAAAGAGTATGAAGATTACATATAAAGAGAAGGTTTGTTTATTTTTTTCATTCACACATATAAAACAGCAATGTGTCAATATTCATGGCACGTTTCATAACTTTCATTCACATAAGGTAGCAAAGTGTACCAATATTATGCATGGCACGTCCCACTATTGCTATATAAAGAACCAATTGTGATATTCTTGATTTCAGGTGAACTAAAAAAAGGTCTAAAAGAACCACAAATATGAGTCTATGCTCTGATCTCATTGAAAGATTAGACGAGAAAGTTTTGGAGGTTTTGACTTCCAACGTGAAGCAAATACAAGATGAAGTGTTGGAAGAGATACTCACACTCAACGCTAACACCGAGTATCTTCGGCGTTTTCTCAATGGAAGTTCTGATAAAGAGCTTTTCAAGAAGAACGTTCCCATGGTGAACTATGAAGATGTGAAGCCTTTTATTGATCGTGTCGCGAATGGAGAGTCCTCTGATGTTATTTCTGGCAAACCCATTACCGGATTTCTTCTAAGGTATATACTTTACATTTCTTGGTTTTCTTAAATTTTTTTTCAAACATGTATAAACAAAAATGATCATTTGTTATAATTATTTCATCAATGTGATGTTGTAATGGTTATGTATTATAGTTCTGGAACTTCAGGAGGAAAAAGGAAGATGTTTCCTCGTAACAACAAGTACTTAGAAAACTTTAAATTTATCTATCATTACCGCTCGCTCGTTATAAGCAAGTAAGTTAATGATAACAAAAACTTTGTTTATTGTTTACTTTAAATAATATTTTTATGTATATGTAAATTAATGATGAAACTCTATTTTGGTTTTCATAGGCATATAGATGGCCTCGAGCATGGAAAGGGAATGGTATTTAACTTTTGTACACAAGAAAACACAACTCTTTCTGGTTTGCCATCCTCATCTGCAACAAGAAGTTTCTTCAAGAGTGATTATTTCAAGAATCGACAATCATATTGGCATTGGTCATACACTAGCCCCGATGAAGTCATATTGTGTTCAGACAACAAGCAGAGTTTGTACTTGAAATTACTAAGTGTGTGCTAGATCTATATATTTGTATGATGAGAGATTTAAAGCGCATAAGAGTAAAGAGACGACACAGGAATTTGTTAACGGGGTTCGGATAACCTACATCCCCGGGACCAAGTCCAGAAATCATTCACTAGAAAAGGCCGCAACCTACAATTGCTATATGGATACCACACCACTCTTTTCTAGAATTACAATGAAAAAAGACTACCACTCATTGTCTTGTCCGACAAGTGTAGCTTCAGCAAAATCACCAACAGATCTCTCCATCTGGTGGGGCGACGTCAACACACACCTGTGTGCTTCTCTCAGCAAAACCCTAGACGCGCAACCTTTCTCTATTGCGGATGCGTTCTATTTATATGCTCCTCAAAACCCTAAGCTTCTCAAACTTGGGCTTCTCCTTTCATGGACTCAAAGCCCACATGTATCTTTCGTTTCAAGTCTTCTTATTAAGGTCTCAAGACCACATCATTAATTCTGACACGTGACTTCCTTATTTGGCTTCCATTCTTCAGTTTCTCTTTATAGCAATTCTTCAGCACGTCACTTGTGTCACACACACTCACCTCTGTTCCAACAGTTCATGTCACAGATAGACTCGCCCATGTTGCAGTGCAGTCTGTATCATCTGTTGATCTGTGTCATCATCTTGAGTCTAACAACCAGTTACAAATATACTTTCAATCTCCCCCTTTGTTACTGAGTTTTAGAACTCAAGCTTACCTTGTAACTTTGCACTGTGATGATCTTCAAGCTCCAATACTGACTCATAATCTTTCTCTAAGTTGTCACGTCATCAGTTCAGATTCTGTTGCAGTGTCTGTCGCAATGTCTGTCATAGTAGCTCTATTTCATCTGACACACCTGCTGTATCATAACACGTTCCAGCTACTACACAACTCAGCAGCATCACAAACTAACAATATCTCCCTTGATAGCTGAGTTGTAGCTCACGCGATCTGGCATCTTCATTCTCCCCCTTTTTAGCTTAGTTTGATACTCAAACATCCAATGCAACCAACATGTCAATGACCATAAAACCAAACTCCTGCTTGAGAGAAACGCTAAGGTAAAACTCAGATGAACATACCTTGAGACAGTCTTCATACTACAACTTCCATGCCAAACATTAAGTCAATGAATAATATCGGCGATTGCAAAACAATTTGTGTTACGGTCTGTGGAACGTCTGTCCTCAACAGCAGTATCCTCATATAAAACACCCATAGACTTGAAGAACTAAAGCAACAACAACTTCTTGAATTTCAACAGTGATGTCCCAACTTTCACTTGCAAGACACTTCAGCTTCTTGGGTTGCAACTTAACCGGAGTTACACAACTATGAACCTCATATTGATCCCGACCAACATCTCCTCCAGATGTCACTTAAGCTAACCTTGCAGAACTGAATCGGAGTTACACAACTCTGAACCTGAGACTGATCCCGACCATCTTATACTACTAGTGAAGGTGAATCCTTCTCTTGAACTTCAATAGCTGAGTGCTCGTTTGACAACTCTGTTTTGACACAAACGAGCTATGCTTGTATTCTGCTCTGTTTCAGCCGATCATGCGTTACACAACTTCTGTAATACCACTTCACTCATCTGCGTCACAATCGCTTCAATATCTCAGATTCCATCTAGATGCACTAACACTGCATCCATATGCGTCACAGCCTGACTTGTTTACAGCTTCATGATCATCTCTCAACAACATCAATCTTTCTCCCTTTGCTACTTTCGTTAGGATTCTATCACTAAGAGTTCTTGTCATCTGTCTCATAAGGTTGCACCTTTACTCATTGTTGTCAGTCTTATAGGTCTGTCAACACAACTCAATCTTCAATGAACAAGTATCTTCAACCGCTTCAATCTCAATCAACACATATTCAATGATAGAATCCTCCCCCTTGTTGACTGAGTTGAAGGACTCAACCTCTCCTTTCGTCATAATTCTTGAGCGTAGCGTTAATCCACTGATTTTGTCTTGATCACCATCTTGGATTCATCAAACACCTCCAAGTTGTACCAAAAGCAACGACCAGCATTGCATCATAAACCACTAGCATATGAGAGCCACTAAACCTCTTTGTAGCTCATTTTGATATCCAAGCAAACAATAAAACCAGATCAAGAACTGTAAGCATACCACACTCCCCCTGCATGACTAAAGTGACACTCACATACAAAGAGCATTTTCCAATGGAAATATTATTAAGTATAATACTCTTGCTTAGATGCTAGTGCATTTCCATTGGAAATATAATTAAGCTCAATAATTATCTTCCTCTTGTGTCGATGTTAGAGTCTGTTTAGACTTTGCTGAAACCTGCAGAAACAATCCGTCATCAGAGCGATACCGCTGTCGCCAATAGGAACAGGATCAGAGCCTGCCGTACGCACAGGACAGACACTCTCTAAGGACAAGATTATAACCAGTACTGAGTCTATAACACTTCTGCTTGAACAACACCTCAAAAACACTTTCAAGCATTGTGTTTCATCTAATATTCAGCCTTTAATCAATGAAAGTCAAAACTGGTCAAAAGTAATAACGTGATCATCATAAAAATACCTTTGTAGACGCAGCGGAATCTTAGACCTACGGTCTCTTAGAAACTGATGATCTTGTTAGGCATAGCACTCACTGAATAACCCCATCTTATGCCTTTACTTTTGCAGGCTTCTTTGCTCAAGTAGCAACAATCTTGAACAGATTTGATCCTTGTGAATATAGGCTCCAAAATGCTCTTCTTTAGCTTTAATAAACCTACAAGGAAGTCTTATTACCAAGCCTTACCAGAGATTCAAATGTTGTTCTTCTTCTTGTATCCTCATAAGTACAGTTGTAACATCCAACAACGTGTAGGAGAACAATGGCGTCCAGCAACATCCACTCTAAAGCTTAATTTTGATTCTTCTCATAGCCACTCTCCATGGCGGTTCAATGTGTCCAGCCACACAAACTATAAACCTCAATCTTTTCAATTCGACATAAAGAACACAGAGATATCAGACTTGAAGCTGAAGGACTCATTATTCAACAATAGAATTAGAACTTTGTTTCAAGCTTCCCCATCTTCCATCTTCATAAGATACAAATTCCCAAAATAGTAAGCTTAAAATCCTGAAATTCAGTTCATTTAATCTGCACAGCTTCACCAATCTGAATCTAATAGAGAGATCAACAAACATCTCACAATTCACCCAGCAAGTCACTCAGACTTGATGCCTTGATCCAATCATCTTGATGTGAAGCTCAAAAGATACCTGAAACTTCAAACCAATTCCAGACTTCTTCAAACCTTTGCATAAACTTGCTTCCTCTTCATAACACACAAGATTTAGCATCTTGTCCGATTAATTCCTCAGCTTAATTTCCATGAACCTGCAGCTCATTCATATCAACCTGTCCCTTAGTACACTTCATTCTTTTTCAGCATATTCTCAGACATGAGCATCACAGTCTGCTCCAAACTCAAACTCAAGCTTAACATCCTCATATCTTGTAATAACCAAATGATTAGCAGCGGAAAAACAAACTGTCAATGAAAACATTAGGCTAAAGCTTGATTATGAATCCATCTTCCCGAGGTAATGATCTCTGGAAATCCTTTTCTGAAATGAAACACTCTTAATCTACAACCTTGAATGGATTTTTCATCTGTCTTGATGCAGAGCATAGACGAAATAGCAAACCAACCCAGAAAATTCTGAAAATTGGTGGAGAAATCAACAACCACCATACGAAGCCACAGGAAAAAACGGATCATCATTTGGGTTTATGGTTTGAAAGCTATGGCAAAATAGCAGAACAGGTCGGAATGATACACCTCTGCGAACAGTCAACTTTGAGAACAATTTCACATCAAACCGCAAGGAACCAGAAAGCGATCTTTATATCCTTGGAAAGATCTCACTCTCAAGTTTTCAGAACACTTTGCAAAGCTGAAATCCGAGGACTGTAGCCAAAGAAAATGATGATGAACGAATCAACTCTGATACTGAAAATTGTCTTCGAAACCCAAATCCAAAGGCTTCATCTTTGATTCATCTTTCTTCCCCACAGCGTTGAACTCTATTGGACTCTTGGTTTCAACATTCTTCTCCCCCTTGTTGATTGTGTGTCTAAACAAAATCCAATTCATGACACATACATCAACACGGCTCCAAACCTTTAAGAGTTCTCCATAGCCTCAACGATTATAAAACAGCCTTGGTTCAATTTCTTTTTATCTCTCTTCTTGGTGATCACTTTCTTCTAGGTTCAGTATCTTGAGCTTAGCTCCAACTACTTTGAAACCCAGCAAGCTCTTGGTTAACAAGATAAACCAATCACAAGAGAAACCAAATCCTCATCTCTTTGCTACCTCCGGTGACTTTGATGAGGCTTACATGTAACGTAATGTGTCGTCCGCAGAAAAATGAAACATCAATATGCAACATAGGTATTTCTCTCTTTCACATTGATGAAAACGAAATTGGAGCTTCCTTTCTCATCAACTCATGGTTCTGCCCGCTCTTGGAACTTCTTCTTCACTAGTGACACCATCGCAACTTTTGATTTTGAGAATGATTTCACAAGCACCTAGCTCCGCCTCTAGTTTCAATGAGCCCTTTCTTTGATGCAGACAAATTGAGATCTTCTCATATCTACGTTGAAGAACCATGAAGCTCATCTCTTCACCATAATCTCTTGTGACACCGATTTGAGATTCTTGAATGTTAATCGCGTCATCTGACAATTCCCCCGCACAGACAATCAATGATGACAAAATCCAATTTTTAGCAATCACTGTAATTATGTGTTTCAACAGAAGACAAATCCAATCTCGACACACACAGCCATCAACCCAGATCCAAAAGTGCTTATCAAATCAAGCAGAACTTCCAAGCTTTTCCATAAAGATTTTTAGTTCTCTTTTCTTTGTGTTTTTTTTTTTTTTTTTTTTTTTTTTTTTTCCGATCTCTATCACTCCAGCGCTAACTAGCTCATCCTCGCGAGCCCAAGTCAACTTCGGGGACCAACGCGGTTCCTTCTTCTCCTTCGTCCATAACCCGAGCCGTTGTCGTCATTGTTGCTGCCGAAGTCGAAGGCCTATTTCTCTTGATCTGAGTTTCCTCAATCAGATTGGCACGTGTCAAGGTGACAAGCAGCATCCTCACACATTGAAAGACTCTCTCTCGCCAAGAGGTTTTAGAGCAGACCAAACCTTTCAATAATTCTTCTCATTGTAGACTTCTTATAGGCCCAAACTGATAATATCAGAGAATGACGTAAAACCCTAATCACAGCCCATTTTTGAAAACAACAAAACATCTTGTCTTCCTCACGCCAAAGATCAACCAAAAGATGCAAACTCTATTTTTGAGCAAACACATATCATCTAAGCCAACTTCAACTTGCTGTTTATAAAACACTAGCAGAGCACAATCAGCGATAACTTCTTCTTCCTCATCTAGCCACACAACCAAGACCTTATTCCCGAAAATAAGCGCAAGCCCTAACGAGTTAGGCTCTGATACCAATTGAAATTACTAAGTGTGTGCTAGATCTATATATTTGTATGATGAGAGATTTAAAGCGCATAAGAGTAAAGAGACGACACAGGAATTTGTTAACGGGGTTCGGATAACCTACATCCCCGGGACCAAGTCCAGAAATCATTCACTAGAAAAGGCCGCAACCTACAATTGCTATATGGATACCACACCACTCTTTTCTAGAATTACAATGAAAAAAAGACTACCACTCATTGTCTTGTCCGACAAGTGTAGCTTCAGCAAAACCACCAACAGATCTCTCCATCTGGTGGGGCGACGTCAACACACACCTGTGTGCTTCTCTCAGCAAAACCCTAGACGCGCAACCTTTCTCTATTGCGGATGCGTTCTATTTATATGCTCCTCAAAACCCTAAGCTTCTCAAACTTGGGCTTCTCCTTTCATGGACTCAAAGCCCACATGTATCTTTCGTTTCAAGTCTTCTTATTAAGGTCTCAAGACCACATCATTAATTCTGACACGTGACTTCCTTATTTGGCTTCCATTCTTCAGTTTCTCTTTATAGCAATTCTTCAGCACGTCACTTGTGTCACACACACTCACCTCTGTTCCAACAGTTCATGTCACAGATAGACTCGCCCATGTTGCAGTGCAGTCTGTATCATCTGTTGATCTGTGTCATCATCTTGAGTCTAACAACCAGTTACAAATATACTTTCAGTACTGTCATCTTCTATGTGGTCTCGTTCAAAGAGACAATGTTGTGAAGGTTGGTGCCGCCTTTGTTTCTGTTTTGGTCCGAGCAATCATTTTTCTTGAGAATTTTTGGAAGGAAATTTGCACTAATATTCGTTTAGGTCATCTTAGTGATTGGATTAGTGATATTAGGGTTAGAGAATCTGTCTCAAAGATTCTTGGAGAACCTAATCCTGAATTGGCTGAGCTCATAGAAAAAGAATGCAACAAAAAATCATGGGAAGGTATAATCCCAAGACTTTGGCCTAAAACCAAATTCATAGAAAGCATTGCAACTGGTCAAATGGCTCAACACATCCCAACATTGGAGTTTTACTCTAACAAGTTGCCATTGATTTCTTCGAGTTATGTTTCTTCTGAAACTATGTTTGGGATTAATATGAATCCTCTATGCAAACCAGAAGATGTGTCCTACACATTTATGCCTAACTTGTCATATTTTGAGTTCTTACTTGTTGATGCCGGTGGCAAAATCGAAATTGTTGATCTTGTTGATGTCAAGTTAGGATGCTATTACGAGCCTTTGGTCACAAATCATTCCGGTGAGTTAAACCTTTATACTTAACAAAAAATGTGTGTTTATATATATAATTATTCTCAAGTACTAATCGATTAATATTGTGTGTTTTTTTTTCTAGGCCTACATAGATATAAGATGGGTGATATTCTACAAGTGACTGGATTTTACAATAGTGCACCTCAGTTTAGATTTGTGCGTAGAGGAAATTTGGCTCTAAGTGTTCATTTGGAGATAACTACAGATTCAGATCTTTTAAATGCGGTGACACGTGCCAAGAAGGTTCTTGAATCATCAAATTTTATGTTGATGGACTTCACAAGCTATGTTGATATCTCTACTACTCCAGGTCACTATGTTCTTTATTGGGAACTCAAAGCCAAATACAAGAATGACGACAATATTGGTGAAATTGATAACAAGGTTTTGGTAAAATGTTGCTATGTGGTGGAGGAGTCATTGAACAATTATTATAGAGAATTTAGAAGTAAAGAAGGGTCCATTGGAGCTTTGGAGATAAGAGTGGTGCAACAAGGAACTTTTGATGCTCTCATGGAGTTTTTCATAACTCAAGGTGCTTCTTCAACTCAATACAAGACACCTTTTTGCATCAAATCTTCAGAGGCCTTGGTGATTTTAGAAAACAAGGTTCATGCTCGGTTCTTTACTGATAAGTCCCTTTCTTAATTAATCTTTATATTATATGTATGCATTTAAATAAAAAGCCGAGACAAAATTATGCCCTTCAACCTCGTCTTCATGTGTATTTTTTTTTTTTTTTTTTGGTTGAATTTTTAAGTGTATCGTTGTTAACACTTTAACATGCGTATGGGATTTGGTTTGCTTACTAGTGTTAATTATGCAAGGCTTAAGGAAGTTTCTTCTGCAATATTATGTCTTTGCGAACCACTTTATTGAGATATGAACGTTTCGAGCAAAGAAAAAAAATCTAGTCTATGATATAAAGAAAATATTGAAAAAAATTTAACCTTGACATTAAGCGAGACATGTGTTTTACGTTCACCATGTTATGGATTTCCTAGCTGGACATAATACCAGACCCGAAGAGCCTATCCGAATCCAACCTAAAAAAACTTATCCGAACTTGAACCCGAAATTTTAAAGTATTCGAACGGGTTTTAAATTTAAAAACCCAAAAATCCGAACTCGAACTCGAACAAGTACCCGAACATACTCAAAATATAAATATATATTAATAATTAATATATTAGTAATAGTTATACTTGTAATAAGTAAACTGTCTAAAATATTCCTAGTTTTTGGATATTTTTGGATAGATTTAGATAATAATACTTTTGTTTTTTTTTTTTTTGAAATTTTGAATATTTTCAAATAATTTAGTAAATTTGCATTTGATTTTTTTTAATTTTAAGATACTTAGGTAAATCTAAACCGAACTTAAACCCGACCCGAAATTTTAAAATATCCGAACAGTTACTAAATTTCTAAACCCAAAAATCTGAATCCGACCAATTCCGATCTGAATCCGATCCGAATACCCGAACCGTCAGACCTGGAATTTACTTAAGAGTTAAGACTAACAAGTTTGACCAATGAAAAACGTAAAGACTAACAAAAAAAAAAAACAAATTTCAGAAAAACACAAAGTTTGGGCCCCACGATTGTTTAGGCCCGTTGAATGCAAACGTTGAGAAAAATTTGTTACGAAGACCAAATAAGAAAAAAACAAAATAGAATGAGCAAAACGGTTATACAAACTGACGCAGAAACTTGTGCAATCGAAGAATATATTATTATTATTATTCTTTTTTTTTGTTTTTTGTTTTCGCATACAACTGGCTGCTGCCAGTAATATTAGTTTGGTGGTCGCGAAATCTAATTTGAAACTTTAAAAAGAGAAAATCTAATTTGAAAGATTTTATTAAAACTAAGTTTCTAAATCGCAGTATTTGGTGTAAGAAGAATGAATTGAACCAGAATGCAAAGTAAATCCATTTGTTGTGATTATTTCTTGGACTGAAACAAATATGTGACGTGACAAGAGAAAAAAAAATACAACAAAATATTTGATATAAACTGGTTATAACTTATAACAAGAGTTTTTTTTTCGTAGTAATATAACAAAAAGAAAGGATTTTACTAGGAAATAAATTTCATTATTGTTTTACTGTGACTGTTTAATCTTGATTCTTGACTTACAGGTAACATAGGATCCTCTCAAATTTTCTAAATCATGATTATACAAAAAAATTCCAAATAAGGAAACACATTAAAGTGATACACAGTATATACAACCATTTACAACTAAAGTTTCCAAAACATTTAACATTTATAATCAAAATACAGCTAATGCGTAATTGCACATATCTACCAAAATACTAATAAATCAAAATTTTGAAAAAAAATGGAAGTTTCCTCAACTAATAATAACATTCATTACAAATCGTTAATGGTAGGTAATCAATTAGAAAATAGAAAGCAAAAATACAAATCATGGAAAATCTTTGTGTAATTGAGTCAGCATCTAATTGGAAAATTCACATCCCACTTATATAAATGATAAAATTTACATACAAATTATCACAATTTAGACGAACCATTAACCAGTCAAAACGTGTTTATCAACAAACAAAAAAATCCTTTTTTTTTTGTCACTTAATTAAATAATAAATAAATAGAGAATATAAATTAAAATCTTCATATTCTTCTTCAACCTCTATGTCAGAAGTTTCAAAAACCCACACACACTTTACACACTCTTCATCTTCCTCTGCTTCGTCTTCTTCTTCATCGTTTTCGATTTTTACTCCTTTAATGTCGTCTCTATAGCCAACGATCATCATCAAAACCAGAAGCGAACAAAAAAAAAAAAATCCTTAAATCAATGAATTTACAAATGGCGGCTACTAAATCTATTTTGGCTTTCGTCTTCTCCTTGGCTCTTCTCTTTAGCTTCTCTTCCGCTGGTGATCCTTTCGTCTCTTACGTTTTCCATGTTTCGTACATCACTGCTTCTCCTCTCGGCGTTCCTCAACAGGTTTCGTTTTTTTTGTGAAATCAGAGTTTAGTTTGCTGTAATCTGATCATTTTATCCATCTTTATAGTGATTTTAGTGTCCTGGATCCAACATTAGGGTTCATCGGAGTTGGTTACTGAGTTTTTCTTTGCGATTGATGATGATGATTTGCTTTTTTTTTTCCATTTTAGTGATGTTTACAGAATTATCATTTAAATGTTTGATTTTTGGGGTTTTATGAAATAATCTGATCTGATTTTGAATTTGTGTTCTTGTGTAGGTTATAGCTGTGAATGGAAAATTTCCAGGACCTGTTATCAATGCAACTACAAACTACAATGTTGTTGTTAACGTATTCAATGATTTGGATGAACCTCTCTTACTCACTTGGTGATTGATTCTTTTAACATTCTCAGTATATTTAAGGATTCTTGAACTTTTTTTCTTTGATTTTCTGATCTTTAAAATGCTTTTTAATTATAGGCCTGGTGTTCAGATGCGGCGTAACTCGTGGCAAGACGGTGTTCTTGGCACAAACTGTCCGATTCCATCAAAATGGAACTTTACTTATGATTTTCAATTGAAAGATCAGATCGGAAGCTATTTTTACTTCCCTTCACTTAACTTCCAGAGAGCCTCTGGTGGTTTTGGTTCGATTGTAATCAATAACCGAGACCTTGTTCCTATTCCTTTCCCTGAGCCTGATGGTGAAATCATCTTTATTATTGGTGATTGGTATACTCAGAACCATACTGTAAGTGCGTTTGTGGTGTATATTGGTGTTTGTTTTCTTTTGGTTATTATGTGTGTTTTACTGTCTTTATATTGGTGAAATTTTGTTGCTTTTTTAGGCATTGAGGGGTATACTTGACTCTGGTGAAGAACTTGGGATGCCTGATGGAGTTCTTATCAATGGGAAGGGTCCTTACAAGTACAATAGCAGTGTACCTGATGGAATTGAGTATGAGACCGTTCATGTTGATCCAGGTAAGGTCTTTGAGAGTTCTATAGATCATAATCGAATTTTGTTTCAGGAGTTGTGTGCATTGGATCTCCAGTTTCAGTTATTTGTATTGTCATTGCATTGCAGTTCAAAGTTTGGCTTCCCTGTTGCTTCATCCGAGTTACATTTTTTTGCAGGGAAAACATACAGGATCCGTGTTCA
This sequence comes from Barbarea vulgaris, assembly GCA_963667165.1. Lineage (NCBI taxonomy): Eukaryota > Viridiplantae > Streptophyta > Magnoliopsida > Brassicales > Brassicaceae > Barbarea > Barbarea vulgaris. Next base: position 7,571,799 of record OY763894.1, on the reverse strand, counting down.
CAATGTTGGTGTCTCGACAAGCTTGAACTTCAGGATTCAGAACCACAAATTGCTCTTGATTGAAACTGAGGGTCGCTACACTTCTCAAGTAAATTTCACCGATTTAGATGTTCATGTGGGACAGTCTTATTCTTTCTTAGTCACCATGGACCAAAACGCCTCAAGTGACTACTACATTGTGGCGAGTGCTAGATTTGTGAATGAAACAGTGTGGCAAAGAGTCACAGGTGTTGGCATCCTCCATTATTCCAATTCCAAAGGACCTGCTTCTGGTCCTCTGCCAGTTCCAGCAACTGATATTTCTCACCCTTGGTCCGCAATGAACCAACCAAGAGCCATAAAGTATGTCAACAAAACTCTTAAACCAAGTGGGTTTTTTTAACCGTACGTAGTCATGTAAAAGTAATCCTGACTCTTTTCATATGCAGGCAAAACACATCTTCAAGTGGAGCTCGTCCAAATCCACAGGGATCATATCACTACGGACAGATAAATATAACAAACACATACATCTTGAGGAGTTTGCCTCCAACAAAAATCAATGGTTCGCTTCGTGCTACGCTCAATGGGATTTCATTTGTTAATCCAGCTACTCCCATAAGGCTTGCAGATAACCATACAGTGAAAGGAGATTATAAGATGGATTTCCCAGACAGACCTCTTGTCAATAGACCTCCACGTTTGGACATTTCTATCATCAATGCAACATACAAAAGCTTTATACAAGTTATCTTCCAGAACAATGACACCAAAATCCAGAGCTTCCATATTGATGGATATTCGTTTTATGTGGTTGCGTAAGTAAATCATTGCCACTCCTCTGTATATTTATTACATTTTCAATCTCTGACATGGAATTTTCAATATATGGTATTTCAGGATGGACTTTGGTATCTGGTCAGAAGACAAAAAAGGTTCATATAACAATTGGGATGCAATATCACGAAGCACGGTCGAGGTTTGCAATCTTTACACAACCTTTGAAGGTAAAAATGTTGGTCAGAAGCTTTTACTAATTTGGTATCTGTTATCATGTTTTGCTTCAGGTTTACCCAGGGGCATGGACTGCTGTACTACTTTCTCTTGACAATGTCGGAGTTTGGAACATCCGAGTTGAGAATCTTGACAGATGGTATCTTGGCCAAGAAACATACATGCGTATTCTAAACCCCGAAGAAAACGGAAATACAGAAATGGATTCACCTAATAATGTTCTTTACTGTGGTGCTCTTAAGACCTTGCAAAAGTAAGCAATCAGAAACTTCACTCACTCCTTCTCTGATATTAACTTCAAGATTATGTGAAAGATCTAAGAAAAAAAACTCTTATTTTGTAATTTTCCTGTAGGGATCAATACCACAGCTCTGCAACATCAATACTAAATGGACAGTGGAACCTAATTTTCAGCTTGATGATGATTCTGCTCGCCTCGGTCTCAGCCTTCTTCTGAGTCTAACTCTGCTCTGTTATTCTGATCTCCCATTGGATAGGGTTATAGATGGGAACTATCACAAACTATTGAGTTCTTAGATTTTTTACTCATTTCATTGATTGTTTTGGTACTCAGATCTTCTATTTCTCATTGTTCTAAATCTAGTTCGTGTGTGTTTGTGTCTAAACTCTAAACCATTGTTCTTCGTAGTTATAGGTCATTAATTTGGTTTTCAAAATCATGTTCCTTGTTCAAATCTTCCCAACTGTAACTAAAGCTCTCTTGGGACAATTATTAGCTATAAACTTCATATTCATAATAAGCATATTAAGTTCTGTATATTCAAGAGTTGTAAAATTTTACATAACTAATGCAAACAAAAAGACCAAAGACAGCCTTATAATCTAGAGTCCGGAAGTGAAAGGTATGCCGGTGCTTGGGAGCCACGCAGTACCGGCGATGAATTTTCCAACAGTGAAAGCAGATGCATCAGAAGCTCTACTCAACACATGAAACCCTTTCCAACGAACACGCAACCTCGTAGACGAAGCCGGTCCAGTATTCTTATATTCCGCATAAAACAACGTGTCAAGACCAAACCCCGAACCTTCAATCCACGGAGACCAACCAAACGGACTCACAAAGCCATCCAAATACGTCTGTAAAACCACAGTACGCGAGTACTTCATCCAAGGCCGGCCCATGTACGTCTTAACCGTATTAACCACGGGTGCTAGATCAGGAGCCGGTACGATTCTTGAGTTATGGATCGAGATACCAGTGTTCTGAAACGGATCAGCACGACCTTGTGCGGTTATTACATTAGCTTGACCTTTGAGTGGTCTACGAGGGAGGATGAGACAGTTTTGGAAAACTGAAGCTGCGTTTCCGAATATGAAATCAACTGTTCCGTAGATGTAACACTCTCGGTAAAACTGACGTTGTGAATGAACCATTAACGTGTCTTGGTATCCTTCTATTGAGCATTTGTAGAAGATTGAGAGATCTGAAGATGATCGGAGTGCCACTGCTTGACCTTTGGCTGGACCTGCCGTGTTTCTGAATGTTAAACCTTTGGCTATGAAGTGAAGTCCTTCAATACCTGAAGTCACATGCAATTTGTTCCAATGAGAAAAGAAAAAAAAAAATGAAATAAATTTTCAAATGGTAACGCTTTTACTTATTTTGCGGGAAATAAAGCCAACGGTTACGTTTATTTCTATATATATATATATATATTTTAGGTTTTGATTTAAAAATATTAAATGACGATCCCAATGTCTCCACTCATTGAATCTTATCGATTAGAAAACTCATATCTAATGACGTAAATTAAAATTTGTTAGATCCAATCTATTAACTAGAAAACTTTAAAAAAAAAAAATTGAAGTAAAAGAATTAATTAAATTAATTACCGACAGTGGCGGAATTGTAAGTGGTGTAACCTCCTCCAACACTTCGACCACCGGTGATAATGGTGGATCTCATTCCATCTCCGAACAACATTATATTATCATTATTTAAACGTATGTTTATATTTTCTTGATATATCCCTCTTTTAATATATATAATGAACCTCTGTGACGTCACCTTTCTCCGTCCAGCCACGTCTATAGCCGCTTGTACCGTCTTGAAATGTCCTGATCCGTCTTTAGCCACCACGAGGTTAGCTCGAACGGTACGTAGAAGTCTCCTATCTTTATCTGAAACCCACGTCGGAAAACCTTTCCGATCATCGGTGACGGTGCCGTTGTTTCCGGCGGTCAAGAGAGCTCCGTTGATGGCTAAGCAGTTGCTGATGAGGTGGGAGATTTTGGTGTTTGAAACGATGGGTGTGATGAAATCTGAGACGTTTAGATCGGAGGAGCCACGTCGGCAAGTCTCGGTGTTTGTAAGCGCGGTGCTAAGCCACGTCTGAGCATCAAAGTCGGTGCAGCGTTTCACGGTATCGGTTTTTGGAGATAGGCCTTGTAGTGTCCGGTTTAGTTGTAGGAGTGTGTCTCCATAGAGGTCAATGCAATCCGCTAAAACGGCTTGTTTCTTACAGTCGGTGCAGTTCTGGCCGGAGTTAGTTAACTCGTCTCGAGCGGATACAGCTCGATCCATGGCTGCTTCCACTAGCATTACTCGGAACTCGGATAGTTTTGTCGGTTGTTGAAAACTGTTGCGGTTCTTGAAGTAGCATTTGCATGGATCTGGGTATGGAGTTTTGTCGCACCACCAGTCAATGCCGCCGGTGGTGGAATTGCCGTCGGCTACGGTGGTGGGAGGACGGAGGCTGAATAGTACTAGTAGATATAGTAAATGTAGAGATTTGTGCATCATATTGATGTTGCTTCTTTTGCTAACTAATGTGGTGTTTTGGTATGAGGGTAGACTTGAATGGGAACAAAGTAAAATGTTTAGAGACTAGAGAGTGGGAACATGACTCCCATTTATGTATATATTTTAAATCTATATCCGTTTATATATTTGTGATGGTGTATAACAAAATTTATATAGTGTGGTTATGAGTGAGATCTATCTTTGAGTCTATATTGTAAAGTCGACGGCTGTTTTCTTATTGCGTGAACGATTCTTTCACTTTGGTTTTTTAGTATAAAGATATTGTTTTAGGGGGATTTTCAGGAGGTGCTAACACATAAAAGCCAAAATTTCGACACTTTTTCTTTTAGTAATTTAAAATCATCGATGAAAGTCCTGAGTTAAAATCGTCTGTTAAAATATTAATATGACTTGCTATGTTTCTACACGATTATGATTTAAAACTCTTGATAAAAGGAATGATAATTGTGTTCAATATATATAAATATAATTATATATAAAAAGAATTAATATTATTTGAAACATCAATAACTAGTGTTACATACTTTGATTATATAATATACTAGAACAATTCTGAGAATTTATAATCAAGTAGAAACTACATATATATGCAAGATAATTTGGGATAAAAAAAAACATAATTTGGGATTTGCTTTCTAATTATTACTTACTCTGAGTTTTTGTTTTTGTTTTCCTACTATTATAAAAGCAGTAACCTTAAAGGAACTAGTTCTTAAAAAATTATACTTTCCTAACTTCTAATACCGACAGGTCCGGTAATTAACGATATCCAGCGATTATAGCTAGAAGAACGCCGTACGAGATCTTGGATTCTTGAAATAAAATTTAAAAAAATCCGACAACAATTAAATATCGTCACTTGAAGGTATTAAAAATAATTATTAACATCCTATATATAGAATCCAAGAAGTAAAAGTCTATGCAAATGCTTAGTTGTTCATATCATTTTTCTTCTCCCCTGCTGTGAATCCTTCACTTCACATGCTATTTATATCGTCAACTAACATAATTAACTATTAGACTCAAATCTAATTAAATGCAAAACCTGTTAACATTTTTCTTTTGTCTACATTATCACCATGCATGACCGTATAGTTTAGTGGTTTCTATCCATTCTTTGTCTAAAATTGTTTCTGTTAATTTCCCCCAACATAATTTGATGTGGTTCCGTACTGTATTTAAGCTTAATTAGTACAAATTAAAACTTTTATCCCCACACAAAGGGGTTTTAAGTATATAATTGATATAACTTATAATTGAATCGGATTATGACACTATTAAAAAATAATATAACGTTGCTGTGAATTCTTATCATCTGTCACACAAATGATTATGAACATTCAACTTGTCGAGAAAGATGGCATGTTCGTCTTCTCAAGACTCTAAATTAATACGTAGGAACCCATGTGATCCCTCGAGTGCGCAATCACCACATTGCTCGTACATCTCCTCTGCTCATGCTTTCTTGCTTATTTTATGAGGAAATATCATCTTTCAGTTCTAAGACTGTTTGAAACAACTGTTTTATCAGAAAAAAAGTATCTTTATTTATCAAAGAGATAGTAATATACTAGTATTTTCTCTATTATTCTTATTTTAAGGAAAATTTTTTAATCAAATTTGTTAATCATGTATTAGTAAATTAATATGCTGTAAATTATAGAAATATTAGTTTCAACTACACACACTAAAAAAAAAAAAAAAACTAAACACAAACAGAAAAAAACATTTTATAGGTTAGATCAGATAGCTTGGATCGTTATATAAGTCACAAATGTCACACGACATGGCCATTTTATAGATTTAAGAAAAGAAATCCATCTCGATTTTGTAAATTCTATTTCTGGTCGCTGTTATCGATATTTTGGTTTTATCTTTCGATTATAATTACATATATACTCTTTTTCAAATATGGTTTCTAAAGCAAGAGTCATTAGTTGTGGTTGTGTGAATGTGTCAAGACTCAAGAGGCACATGTAATGGAAACTATGGTTTGGATTGGATCTGTAAGACAGAACACAGAAGGTGTCGTTGACTTCTTCACAGCACGATTCTATAGAAACAAAATTGATAAGCACTTAATTGTGCTTTATCCATTATTATCTTCCCGGCACATTCGCTTATCATTTCACTTAATTGTGATTTTCAATATTTTGTTTTTCAATTTCCAAAATCATCTATCTATATACTAATTATAAGGAGGTGTTTGAGGATCGGGTTAACGTCTTTTTCTTCATCTATTTTTTTTTTAAGATTTGGTAACTTAGACCCGGATTTTATCAAAAGTTGACTTTTTATATTAGATTATTATGATAAAAGATTTTGAAATTTACTAAACCAGACTACTTATGTTTTCTAATATACATACCTATAAACGGGAAACTATTTGGAAAAATATTTATCGAAAGTAGTTTTGGTACAGACAAAAACATGAAAAGATTTTGCCTACCAAAAAAAAAACATGAAAAGATTTTAGCACAAATGTACTGCTTGATATTTTTTTTGGTAGTTTTATTTGTTAAAATATTTTTTATTTGGTTTTAAGTAAATTGATACAAATTGTGACAAAACAATAATACTTCATTCGCTTAGCAAAAGAAATATTTTTATCACATTTTACACATGAAGAATTTTTACATATACTGTCCATATTCAATACGTAAAACTAGTTAAATGGAGATGACTTAAATTTAAAGTTTTGATTAGTGTTGGTATCGGATCCCGCACACCAGATCCATCTAGAGCATCGGAGACCCATCGATTTACAAAGTCCAAGAAGGTATATATTGCTCAAAGGAGATGGTTAAATTTTGACATTAATTTGTGATTCAATTTATTAATTATTTGTCATTGTCAAAGGAAAAAACTTATCATTCAAGTTTATGAAATAAATTACCATAAAATTATTTCGTGAGTTAATTATGGAGTTAATAGACAAGTAATTGCACCTATTGGTGTCAGATCCCACATTAGATATCCATGCCCGGAGAAGATGGACACATGGCCACCATGACAGAAGAATTACACCGAAAATATCAAATTTGGCGAACTCTTTGAGAGCTCGGGAATACGAAACAAATGTTTATGGAGCTCGCCTATGGCCAAGCCAACGAGGAGAAACCCAAAAAAGGTCCACCTAATTCAAAATCAAGACGTTATAGCATTTGAAAGCAGAATCAATACGGACACATTTAAAAGAAATCATAAAGTTAATAGCCGCATTTAATCTTTTCAATGTATAAATACAAGACTGAATAGCACTGTCAAAGAAGCTGAATCTTCTACATTTTTCACCACCATTTAGACACTAACAATGTTATTTCCAATAATAATACAAAATACTATTTCTTCTCGTTATGTAATCAAGCATATATACATAGATTATGTCAATATCTGTAGTTCTATATCTCTCTTTTCTCTACTCATACAAATTATTTAACCCATATTTGTGTTTGTCTCATGAAAACTTTGTCTCATCTTTTACGTTGTGAATCGAATCTAACCAGATTCGGGAACCAACAATTAGTTTTGGATAAAACGTAAATAAATAAGAAATTTAATTAGAAAAGAACATTAAAATGTGAAAACATCATTATTTTCTAATAAAAAAGTTATAGAATGAAATTTCTGTGGGAGTAAAAATAAATGATCATTAATATTTGACAGATTTTTTTGTTTGGTATAATTTAATTGGCAAAATATTATCAAATTTTCACTATTTGATGTTAACATAAATACTTTCTACTTCACACATTTCATTTCAAAAAGAAAGAATGCGAGCGGTTGGTTTTGTGAGCGGGTTTTGGTAGTGATTTAGATTTAGTGTTGACGATAGTAGTGGTTATTGAGAAGTCGACTTTGTTCACACCGTTTCTTCCTATGGCCATTCTTAACCTCTGGCAACATTTCTTTCACTTTTGCCGGTGATGTATTTGACAACGTTGCTCTTTCAACAGATCAGACGGTGGTTTCTCTCAATTTCTCCAGCCGAGATTTGAGTTTTTATCAGATAGAGTATGTGTAGATAATCTATTTAATTATAGGTGGTTTTATTCCGACAGTTTCTGGTGGTTTCTTTTTGTTTGATATAACTTCAAACAGCTTTGATCTGATGATCCTATTTCATGATGAAATTCTCACTGTTTTATTATAGAAAAAAATCCGCCTTAGAAACCGCCATGGAGATGAAATTCTCACTACTTTATTGTGGAAACAAGCGCCATACAGAAATCATGTTTCTCGAGATGAAGATGCATCGCTTATTACAAATTAAATAGAAGGCATGAACCTATATGACAATCGTGTCCTTATACCATTTTTCGACACAGATTTCTTGACCGAATCATTAAGTATTTTTATTTTAAGGAGAAGATAAGGTTCATTATCATCACCAACAACATTTGAATTAATTTTATCTGTCAATGTAATGCTAAGTGTCGGAGTTTCATCAGAAAGATGATAGCTAATGAAAAGTATATGAAGGGGAAAATAACATATTTCATCTGTTAGCCCGTAAGATTTTTTCGTTAGCAGGATTGATCTCCACTCTTTTATCGAAATTGTTTCAGTTTCCTTTATTTGTGTTAACGGTTCTATTGAGAATGCTTTTGTATCTTCTAAACTCTCTATGATATCAATATATTTGACTTTAAAAGAAAAAAATATATTTTCTACCTTTTTGGCATATGATATAGTACTTATATGACAAAAATGTATATGAACTATAGGATTTACTCAAATTTAAAATATATGTACATAAATTTTGGAATTAATAGAAAATAGATAACTATTCAAGTTTCAAGAAATGGCTTGCAATATTTTAAATAATGAACATAAATATGGATAATTAATTTTTTAAAACGTATGCAAATTCATGAATAGTAACAAATTTTTAGTAAGATATTAGGTAATTTCTATGTATCTTAGAGTTCTAGACCCTAAAAACCAATATGTTATGTAAATATGGACTAAGGTTTCCTATTTCTGTTTTTAATAAGTTAAGATGATTTTAGAAAAATACATTTTGATATTAACAAATATATTATATATTTCATAGATTTAAAAATAAGAAATAAAATTTTAAAAATAAAAAATTTGATGTATCATGTTTCTATAGTTCAAAGAGAGTATGTTATATCTCAAAAGTTATATTTTATATTTGGAAAAAAAAATTAATTAGCACATTGCACGAGAACTATTTTTTGTCATCACATGGGAACTATTCTAACATAGTATAGAAGCAAATTTGTTTGATAAATTTAAATCCATCTAATTAAATAAAATAACTCATATATATGTGGCGCGCACGAAAAAAAACAGCTATAAAACTCTTAAATGGAATAAGATAAATACGAGAAGATCACATGGATTTAAAAAATTTAAAAACCAAATCATTCTGACACTATAATAAAACCATAATCATAAGAACAAAAAAAATAACATAAAGAACATAAGTTCCAGCGCAACTTTATTACAACAAGAAAAGAAGACTTGAAGCTAATTAATGTTTTGCTTATCGGAATTTGACCGTCCACTCTCTTAACTCTTGTAATACCTGAAATCATAACAGAACCATACATTGGTGGTAGAATTTGGACTGATACCGTGGATTGTACTGTTTGAGCTAGCAGGCAGAGCGATGGAGAAAATCATTGGGTATCTATTGTTGTTGATGTTGTTGGGGTTGATGGTGGTGGTGGTGAGTTCGGTTTTGGTGGTTACCATCCATGAATGGTAAACCCATGTGCTCAGACGCAACATAACTCAATTGCTCGGGTTGGTTCATCATCTCCACAAACCATTGTTGTTGGCTCTGATAATGATTATGATTCTGATGTTGCTCATAGAGTCCACCATGTGGAGCAATTGGATGACGAAATTGTTGATGATGAAGAGGGTTAAAGAAAGCCACAGTGGAGGAGGAAGAACCCACCTCATTAATTGTAATGGTTGGGGCAGTTGCAGATGCCACACCTGCTATAGATTCAGTACCTTCAGAAGCAGCTTCAACCGTAACATTATTAGAGGATTCGCCGATCTCCATACCAGAATTTTTAAGAATTGTGGACCTGTGGTTAATATCTTTAAGATATTGGTCAGCTATATAACCCAGATCATTAAGATCCGAGATATTCAGATGAAACATCCCCATGTTTCCAGCCAAGCTCTGGAACATGACTTCTTTCATCTCTAGTTCTCTGTTTTCCTTCCTCTGTCTCTTTAACTGATCGGTCGCTTTGGCGATCCTTTGTCTGAGAAAGGTTTCTTGATCCACCATTTTTTTATGCTTGGCAATCTCCGGTAGCATCTTGAATTCTGAAACTACCCCTTCCGCACCGGAATTTGATGGCCACACTTCGGGGTTAGTGTTGTAGGGACTATATACAATGGCACATGCGGTGATACCACATAATGTGGAGAGCTCGTTCACTTTCTTCATCAAACCTTTCTTTCTTTTGGTAAAAGTTGCTTTCCTCGACGAATCGTTAGCGATGAAAGCAAGCTTCACTTTTTTTCTTGTCATTTCAGATTTTGTTCTCTTTGTTTTTTTTTTCTTTTTGTTTTTTTTTTTCTGATTTGTGTTTTGTTTTGAGTCATGGATGGGATGTTTTTATAGTGATGAGGGGTACCAATATTATTATCTTTTAGTTAAGATACTTAATTTTAAATTACAGGTAGTCAAAAATAAAGAATATTAGTTACAGCCAATAATTGTGAATTTTTGAAATCATTCTATGTATATGGTTTATTAGGTCAGAGATTCTTATTCAATATATTTCTAAGATTATGTTCCTTATTGTGTTGATCAAAAAAAAAATAAAAAAAAAAAAAAAAAATAAATAAAAATGTTCCTTATTGAAAATTTTGAATGTGGATTATTGACTTGTAAATTGACCAGACATGAACTTGAGAATTGTAGAAATAGTTATAAAGACATCATAGCCATAAATATGATACCACAGATTACAAAATCATAGTCAGAATTATCAGAAGATCATAGTCATTAATAGATACATGTATTTAAATAAAATCTCTCAAATACTATACCTTTTTTGAAAACAGAATTTCATTTGTTTTTGATATTTATATTTTGGAAAAATAAAATATCATACATGACACCTACATTAGAAGTAATTTTTTTATATTATGGTAGTTAGAGATACAAATACCAAATTGATACTTATTGTGTAATTTTTAGTGATTAAAATATATGTATTGAACTAAAATTTATCGTCTATAAGTCTCAGCTAAAAAATGTTAACAATTCAAAGTGATAATCTAATAAAATTTAAAGTGGTGTAAATTCTTTACTCTAGTTTCTTTTTGAGAAATTCACGATTCAATACAAGAAAACTGGCCGAAAACTGACGGCCAAATCCGTCGGAAATCCGTCGGAATTGGCCAATTCCGACGGATTTCCGACGGATATGTCCGTCGGGCCTATCTCGTCGGAATTTGAAAATCCGTCGGAAAGCCGTCGCATGTTCCGACGGATTTCCGACGGAAAGGTGACGAAAATAATTCCGACGGCTTTCCGACGGAATTTGCCGTTAACGGCAAATTCGTCAGAAATCCGTCGGAATCATATAACCGACGGTTTTCCGATGGAATTCCGATGGACACGAAACCGACGGATTATCGACAGAATTCCGATGAATATAATTCCGACGGACTTCCGACGTATTTCCGACAGCTACAATTACGACGGGTTTCCGACGGATATAATTACGACGGATTTCCGACGGAAACAATTCCGACGGACTTCCGACGGATTTCCGACGGTTATTAATTTTGTAAATTAAAAAATTTAATGAATTTATATAATTAGAAAATATATTAAAATTTATTAAATAATTAAAAAATATATATTGAAAATTAAAAATGAAATTAAAATTAATAATATCCAAAATAAAAAAAAAATTAAGTTTTGTTGTTTTAAAAAAAAAAAACATTAAAACGAAAAATTTAAAAAATCTACGGTTGCGGTGGCGGGGGTGGTGACGATGACGATGGCGTCTGCGTCATCCGAGCAAAATACGCGGCCATCTGAGACGCGATATGGGCTTGGACTTCTTCTTGCACCTTCGTTGCCATCCGCGTTTCCATCTCGCGGTTGTTTTCTTCCAATGTAAGAATCTTGGTGCGCATTTCGTCCATCTCCGAAGTCCTCTGTGCGAGTTCGGCCCGTAGATCTTCATCTACTGAATAGCGGGAAGAAGCAGAAGATCGGAACTCGTCGGGAAGACCAAAAACGCGACCTCTGCTCCGCGGAGTTGCCTGCGGAAGAAATTAAACGTTAAAATTTTAAAAAAGAAATTAAAATTAGATAGTAAGTAAATATAAAAACAAAATATTACTTACCTGCAACACGAAGTTGTTGACGACCTCGACAGGAGCTTCAGTGCACGGAGGAGTTCCGTCAACCAACGGCTGAGATTGGAGATAGGCTTGCGTTTGCACCTCAACGGCCTCGCATATCTCCCGAGCCACCGGATCTTGTATTTCGTGCGTCTGTTTGTTGGTGTGGGCATCCTTGAGCAATTCGAGGTCGGTAGGCTCACGTCCGAGTTCATGACACTGAAAAATGATCAAGTAATAAATATTAAAAAATTATGAAAAACCTAAATCTAACCGATAACTTAAAACTTAAATTGCAAAAAACCTTAATATAACCGATAACTAAAAATTCTCATTACAAAAAACCTAAATCTAACCGATAACTTAAAATTCTCATATTAGGAAAAAAAAAAAAAAGTAAATAATAAAACTTACCATTTGAAGCTTACGGGTTGCCTTGCTCACCGCTCCTAAGTTGTGCGTTGCTTTGCCCTTGCTACTGCGGTTGCTGTTCCGGTTAGTCGAGTGGATTGTTGAAGCCGCTTTGGTTGTGTCTCGGCTCCAATACTCAGAAAATCCAGCCCACAAGTCCGGGTTCCCAAGGAACGGCTTCGGGACTTCATTGTTCAGCCACTTCTCCTTCCACTCGTGCATCTGCTTCGTGTAATGAGACCCCGCCTTAGCATCAAAGGCGGCTCTCACCGTAGCCGTGTGCTGTGGGTCCCATGTAAACTCTTGCTGCAAAAAAAAAATTGAAATAAAGTTTAATAAATTAATTAATATTAAACTTTAAAAAAAAAAAAAGTAAGGTTTACCGCAAAATGTCGAAACCAAAGTTCTTTCTCTTCCAACGGCATCTACGAATATGTTGGATGTGGATGTCGTACCATCGAGTTCAGCATCCGGTTGATGGACTTGGGTATCCCGCTGCTTGTAAGATGAAACCTACAAAAAGAATTTCGAAGATATATAATATTAGAAAAATTTTAAAAACGAAAAAAAATTAAAAGATTTAAAAAAAAATACTTACCACGTCCCTCCTCCGCGACATAGTGGATGAAGTAGCGTGCAATGGTCGCGGTTCGGTTGAGACACGAAGTCCTCGATGCTCATCTGTGTTGGAGCTGACTGGTTCGGAGCCGACTGCGTCTCCGGAACATGAGAATGGGGGAACGAACCCTGAGCCGAGTCTGATCGACGACGACCACCACCCCTAGTCCGCTGTCTCTGTCGGGCCCGCTGCTGAGAACCACCGCGGCTCGAACCCCCCTCGTCGACACGCTCGTCGAGAAACTCACCGTAATCCCTAAAAAAATAAAAACAAATTAAATAAGCAATAAAATCTAATAAAATTCATAAATCTAATACGAAATTAAAAAATAAATTATATAAATCTAAAAATCCTAAAAACTTAGAAAATCATTTAATTTAAAGCAAATTTTTCCAATTCAAATATATGTATAAATTTTTATATTATAAATTATAACAAATGTATAAATTAAAGATAATTAAATTATAAGAAATTAAATAAATATATACAAAATTCTATTATATATATATATAAAATTCTAAAAATCTTAAAAATAATAAAACTACAATTTCATATAATTATAAATCTAGTTTTCATATATTTTAAATTTCCAAAAAATTTTAAACAATTACATTAACAAAAATCTAACCTCTAATTTTAATCTAACCATACAAAACCTAAATCTAACCATCCAAAACCTATATCTAACAATCATGAACCTAAATCTAACAATTTATTTCCAAAATCTCAATTCCAATTCCCTAAACTCAATTCCAAATTCTAAATCTATAAATCTTTAAATCAAAATCAAAAGAGTAGGATTAGATCTTACATGTTCTCTGGAGAAGCTGAGATGATGATGAAGTTGTGAAGAAAATCGGAAGTTTTAGAGAATTTGAGAGGTTTTGAGGTTTTTTTTGATAAAAATGGCGATGAACTCGCGGAGAAGACGAAGTTGTATATATAAAACAAATTCCGACGGATAATTCCGTCGGAATTCCGTCGGAATTTTATTAATAATAAATGACACCGAGACTCGAGATTCTTTTTATCTTAAATTTCGCGTATCCGTCGGAAATCCGTAGGAAATTTCCGACGGACGCGCGAAATTTAATACACGCGGGAAGACGAAATATCTTGTTTCGCGGTTTTATTTTATCATTCCGTCGGAAATCCGTCGGAAATTTCCTACGGATTTCCGACGGATACGCGAAATTTAATTCGAACAGTTTCCGAAATTTAATTCGCGGTTTTATTTTAGCAGTCCGTCGGAAAACCGTCGGTAATTTCCGACGGATTTCCGACGGCATGAAAAACAAAACATGTCTGTCATTGGTCAGTCAACCTTAAACAAGGCCACGTGTTTCCCCAAATCCGTCGGAAATCCGTCGGTAATGTTCGACGGATTTGGGGTTTTCGAGTTTTATTCGATCTGTTCCTTGTGAGATATGTTTGTATGGTAATTCTTAGTGATTTTTATGAAAGAATACAAAATAATATCTTACAGATTGTATGAAAACTTGAAAACTTACATTTCAAAGTTTCAAAACACAAACAAGTAGCTATCGTATATGAAACGTTATGAAACACTTTCGTCATTTGTATGACAAATCTTGTAAATATGATTTATAGGTAATATTTAAGTTCATTTTATAACTTGACTTATATAATAACGTTTTAAAACACATTTTTTGGTTTCTTGTGTGGAACGATTGAAATTTGGTCATGAAACCACAAATCCGTCGTTTTTCCGTCGGAAGTCCGTCGGATAGGGTTACCGTCGGAAATCCGTCGGAAATTTCCGACGGATTTGATAGATTTTTAAGGTTTGTGCTTATTGGGGTAGTTGGTGGTTTTAAGGGTTTGTATCATCATCATCATCATCATCAACATCATCATCATCATCAACATCATCATCATCATCATCATCATCATCAACATCATCATCATCAACATCATCATCATCATCATCATCATCATCATCATCATCATCATCATCATCATCATCATCATCATCATCATCATCATCATCATCATCATCATCATCATCATCATCATCATCATTAATTTGTATAAATACGATTAAAATGTTAGAAACTGCGGTATTTTATTAATAATTGCTAAAATATAAAGAGCTGCAAAGGAGCTTATCGCCGTAAATTTAAATAAAATTACAAAACACAATTACGTAATGTCTTAAAATTAAAAACATGAAAAAAACAAAATTACATATTGTCGTTCTCTGGTTCTGATGATGAAGATCCTTCAGATGGAATATTTGCGTCTGAATCCTCAAAAAATTCTCCTTCTTCTTCCTCTGACTCTGAATGAACTACACCGAATTGTGTGAAATCAACGACAAGTGCGAGATCACAAGTAGGCTCAACTGGATCCATTGGAATATTTATAGTGGGTTGTAACGGATCGTGTGCAGCAACTCCATAAATTCTTCCTCTAGGGGTAATAGCAGTAACTGTGACCCAAGGATCTGACCGCCGGGTTACTCGAGGGTAACGAATATAACACACCTATAAAAAAAAAAAACCACACATTCAATTAGTTAAACACATTTTAAGATACTAATTAGTAATAAAACAATTGGTATTTGGATATATCATACCTGCTCTGCTTGTGACGCTAGAATGAATGGGTCATAATATTGAAGGCTCCGACTTGTATTAACTGACGTAACACCGAATTTGTTAACCATAACACCACGCCCAAGTACTGGATCATACCAATCGCACTTAAAAACAATGCACCTCAAGTCTAACATTCCTGGGTATCGCACTTCCAAAATCTCCTTAAGAATGCCGTAGTAAACATCATCACCAGCCTTCACAGATATTCCATAATCTGCAGTTGGTCTTGTACTTCGTTCGTCATGAATCCTAAAGGCATATCCACGACTGCAATACCTAGGATAAGACGTTGCAATGTAGGTTGGACCATTAACAAATTCTGTTAACCATGTTGGAAATGTTTGTCCGCTTCTTATTCCTTTAGCAACCTATAAAAATGATTCACACAAAATTAATTAATATAATTAAAATATAAGTTTTAAATATAACAAAGTAGTAAACTATTAACACACTTACGTAAATTTTCAACCAAGGCATAAAATCCTCCTCCTTAATCGCTTGAAGCTCTTCTTCTGACTTGTCTCGATAGAACGCGCGCATAGATGACATGTGAATGCTGTAAAATAACAAAAAATCATGATTAGTTAAATTTACATATCTAAGAAAAATTAAAATATATTTTTGTATTCACATAAGTAAAGTTTTGTACCTTTCATATTCCACAATATCTTCACAATTTGTTAGGATATATGTATGTAAGTGTGACAACTCCTGCTGCGATAATTTGCGTTTCTTTCCTTTACCACTAACTTGACCAATTTGGGAAAATAACTCGGGAACAACGACGGGGTAAATCGCTCTCTCATTACGATCATCGTGGCGACCAGGACGTCTACTCTTCGTACGAACTTCCGATGGGAAGTAATATTCAGCAAATTGTGACGCTTCTTCATTGAGGCTCTGTGCGACAATAGATCCCTCGACTTTGCTTAAATTTTTAACTTTTTTCTTCAGATGGAACATGTACCGTTCAAAAGGATACATCCAACGGTATTGAACAGGGCCTCCTAGTTCAGCTTCTCGTGGCAGGTGGATTGGAAGATGTTCCATCACATCAAAGAAAGACGGCGGAAATATCTTCTCCATATCACAAAGGATCACCGGGATATTGGCCTTTAAATTGTAGATTCCCTCAACAGTCAATGTTCTTGTGCATAAATCTCGAAAGAAAGAACCAACTCCTGCAATTGCTTTGTGGACATCTCCTTCAAGAAGATATTCAAAAGCAAAAGGAAGAAGCCGCTGCATCACAACATGACAATCATGACTCTTCATTCCAGTAAACTTTCCTTCTCTATAATCGATGCAGTTACGCAGATTTGATGCGTATCCATCTGTGAATTTGACATCCTCGCGAATCCAACCAAAAAATTCTTCTTTCTTAGCTGCATCCAACCTCCATGGAGGAAAAGGACATCTACCATCCTCTGAAACTTCCATGTTCTCACGACCACTGCAAATATCAGCCAAGTCCAATCTAGATTTCATATTGTCTTTCGTCTTCCCTTGGACGTTTAAGACAGTGTTCATGATGTTCTCAAAGAAGTTCTTCTCAACGTGCATCACATCTAAATTGTGCAGCAATAAATGGTCCTTCCAGTAAGGCAAATCCCAAAAAATACTCTTCTTGTGCCAGTTATGAACTTCGCCGGCACCGTAAATAGGTTCATGTCCATTATCCCCACAATAAGCAGTCATTTCAGCACCAAAATCTCTTAATTGCTCCAATATAGCACTTCCGTCAATTTCAGGAGGTGGAGCATCAAACACTTTCTTGTTTTTCGTAAACAATGTTCTAGACCGACGATACGGATGACGACTCGGTAGAAACCTTCGATGACAATCAAACCAACAACTCTTTCTTCCGTTCCTAAGTTGGAATGCATCAGTCACGTCTTGGCAATACGGGCACGCTAATCTCCCATGAGTTGACCATCCAGATAACATACCATATGCTGGAAAATCGCTTATGGTCCACATAAGAACTGCCCGCATCATAAAATTCTGCTGACATGAAACATCGTACGCTTCGACACCATGCTCCCATAACATTTGTAACTCATATATCAATGGCTGGAGGAATATATCGAGTGACCTCTTCGGATGCTCTGGGCCGGGAACGAGAATAGAGAGAAACAAAAACTCTCTACGCATGCACAGTGATGGAGGTAAATTGTAAGGAGTTACAATTACGGGCCACAACGAATACTTCCTTCCATGCATCCCAAATGGGTTGAAACCATCCGTACATAACCCGAGGTAAACATTCCTTCTCTCATACGTAAAATCTGGATACAATGATTGAAAATGTTTTCACGCTTTTGCGTCTGATGGATGTGTAATATCACCGTCTTGGCGATGCTCTGCATGCTATCTCATTGGCTCTGCCGTGCGCTGAGATGAATATAACCTCTTCAACCTCTCTGTTATTGGTAAATACCACATACGCTTATACGGAATTGGAACTCTTCCACTACTTTCCTGATAACGCGGTTTACCACAAAATTGACAACTTTTGCGGTTTTCATTTTCTCTCCAATATAACATACAGTTGTCGATGCACACATCTATCACCTTACACGGCAAACCAAGACCAGATACAAGTTTTTGTATCTCGTAGTATGATGCGGGTAAAAGATTGTTTTCAGGCAACATATCTTTCGCCCAATCTGTTATTGCATCAACACACTCCTCCGCCAAATTGAAGTCCGTCTTAATCGTCATCAATCTACTTGCAGATGATAAAGGCGATTGACCTTCTTTACACCTTTTATATAGTGGTTGCTTTGCTGCGTCTAGCATATCAAAAAATCTTCGTGCTTCTAAATTAGGTTCAACACTCTCTTCACCCCCATAGTACTGCACATTCTCTCTAAACGCATCATTTACCATCTCAACTGTGCCTACACCTACATCTACTTCCGTTCTATCTCCTAAACTATCCGAGACAGTTGGTTCACTAGTACTACCATAATCGTAATTTCTTTCTCCATGTAGATACCAAATCTTATATCCAGGCGTAAATCCATTGCTATACAAGTGATGCCAAACCATCTCTGCCCTAACATTACGAGAATTCTGGCAAATTGAACATGGACATATCAACTTACCTGATTTTTGCACACGCGGTTGATTTCCGGCCACTTGCATAAACTCTACTATGCCTCGTGCATAATCCTCGTTCAAGGTGTTCGACTCCGGATTCATCATTGGTTCGTCCATCCATGATCGAAAATATCTAGACATATTTTTCACTTTTTTTGTTATAGAAATCGTATATTAACAAGAAATGATAGAGAGAATGTAATGGAATTGGATTGTGGTGTAATGAGGTAGAGGGGGTGTGAAAACATATTTATAACCTCGTATCCGTCGGAAATCCGTCGGAATTCCGTCGGTTTATAACGGCTCTATTCAACGGCTATATAACGGTCATACATTCCGACGGATTTCCGACGGAATTATTTTTTTCCGTCGGAAATACGTCGGAATTTAAACAGTACACTAACGGTCATAAAACGGCTATATTAACGTTAACATTTACTCGGAAAGACGTCGGTAATCCGTCGGAAATTTCCGACGGAATTCCGACGGATTGTAATTATTAAATTCTGTCGGATTGTCGTCGGAACTCCGTCGGTAATTTCCGACGGATTTTATGGCCGTCGGAAATACCGTCAGTTTTCGGCCAGTTTTCTTGTAGTGATTGCGTTTAATAATTATATTATGGTAAGTGAATAATCTTAAATAAAAAATATTAGGTAAATAGTACTGTAAGAAAACATATATTCCACATTTTTTGAACACGTCAAATTAAAGAATAGAAATTGAAAACAAATATCATAATAAATAAAAACATATGAAACACAACCCAATTTAATCCAATTTATTGCTTAAATATCTATATGTGTTTGTACAAAAATATTTTTTTTGCTATAAGTGTTTAGATAGAATTATATGATCGGACCTGAGACAAAACATATAGAACCATTGTATTCAGATTCCGTATATTAAAAAACTTTGGAAGCATGATAAACAATAAGACTTCTGGTTTTAAGAACAAAAATATAAGAAAGTGAGAAATGAGAAAAAAACTATCATGGAGCAAACTAATCTCGTTAAAATTTTTTATCATAAATACTAGATTTTCTAAGATCAATTAACTTTGATAAAACGATATTCATAAAATTCTTTTTGTTATATTTAATTAGGACTTCTAACCGTAATTATTAGGGCTTCTAAATCTCAAGAACGGCCATGTTTAGATTTAACAATTAACTAAAATCTATTTTATTTTAATCTTGTTTCCACATTTAAAGTTTATAAAATATACTCATCTCGTTTCAAAAAGAATGTCGTTCTGATATATTTTTCACACAAATTAAGAAAACAACAAATATGCATTTATTTATTATGTCACTAGTTAGATGATAATACTAACTTAAATTCAAAGAGTTTTAGCTTTATTTTTGACAACATATTGACTTAAATTTAAAAAGTTATGTTTTAAGAAATTAATAACCTCATGTTTACTATCATTTTTGCCATCTTTATTTTTACATGATATAATCGTATACATGTCTCTGTTGGGGTTGAACATTTTATACAAATATATGCATGTCTCCATCATGTTTACTATCATTTTATACAAATTTGCCCTTTATTTAATATGCCAAAGGATTTATATTTTACAACATATATTCTCAATTATATTTATTATTATTGTTTAAACGGGATGACTTAACTGGTTATTTTATGTTTTAAACAATTAGTAAATCTCATGTAAACTATCATATTTGCCATCTTTATTTTTGCATGATATAATCATATGCATTTCTTCACTGGAGTCAAACATTCGACACCAAATTTATTTAATTTTTGGCTGTTTAATTAAAGACTCAGTCATATCAAGTGTCTTTAAAAGTTTGTCACTTATGAAGGCCCTGTTCTTTTGATGATCGTGCGACACCTTCAGCGACCCAAAAAATATCACTAGTTTTTCTGTTTGTTTTTGACCTAACGACAGAGCACCGCATGAAAAACCAAAAAAGGCAACGCCAGTGCTGATTTATTCAGTCGCTAAAAAACTCAGCGATCCCAGCGACAGTAAATTCAATGAACAAAAGTTAGTCGCTAGAAGAAAAGAGAAACAAACCAGCAACAGGAAAGAGAAATTAACCAGCAATTCATTTGTAATTATTGGTCGCCGGAAGGTGTCATGCGATAGTGAAAAGAAGAGAAGTGAAGTAAATTCACTAGTGTTATCAAATCTAACTTTATTTATGGCATAATTAACAAATTTTGCTCTCAACATAATTTTTTAGACATTAAATCTTGCGAAAGTTATATTTTATGTTGTCAACAAACATATATATTACCATTTACTAGATGAGTTAATCAATACCATAAAATATCATAATGGTCCACATAAAGGGTGAATAATTCATATCTAATAATTTTGTTTTAAATAAACTCTAACCGATATGTTATATATTAGCTCGGTATAATTTGGATTTGGTACGGTTCAATTCGGTTAAATGCTCAACACAATCCAAAAACAAACAAACAAACAAAAATCTAATAACTTCGTCGACGTTCGTTACCCTTAACCTCACTTCCTCTCTCCGATCGACGCCAAAACTCAGCCTACCAATTCCGCCGGAGAAGATGCAGCAGAGGAAACCGACGGCAGGTAGACCCAGCGGTACCGATGGATCCGATTTCTCATTCCGAATGGTCGTTGACTCTCGTAAGTTCACAAAACCCCTCCAAGTCTCCTCTGTCTCCGATCCTTTTTTATCTCGATTTCTTCTTGATCCATTTGCTTCGTTTACTTTTTTAGGTTACACGAAAGTCACTAAAGGCAAATCTCGTCTCCGTCCTTTGATTCTAGCTCAGGTACACTTTCGTTTTCCTTAGTGTAGAAAATTGAATCATATTGATTTTAGATTGGTCTAGAATTCGATTTTGTGATGCATTGCAAATGTTAAATCTCCAGATACTTTAGCTTATACGATCATATTCTCACAATTGAGGAGTTGAATAAATTGCAATTTAGCTCAAAATCTCTGATAATCACTTTAGTAGTTTTGATGTCATTGAGATTGTATTGTTCTTGAAGTTGTATAGCTTTGTATCAAACTTAACCAAATCTTAGTCCCAATTTCAGTTTTGATGTCATTGAGATTGTATTGTTCTTGAAGTTGTATAGCTTTGTATCAAACTTAACTAAATCTTAGTCCCAATTTCAATTTTGATGTCATTGAGATTGTATTGTTCTTGGAGTTGTGTAGCTTTGTATCAAACTTAACTAAATCTTACTCCCAATTTCAATTTTGATGTCATTGAGATTGTATTGTTCTTGGAGTTGTCTAGCATTCGTTTAAACTATTTGATATTTAGCTAAAATCTTTCAGGTTATTGCTTGCAGGCTTTGATTTATATAATAGGACTAGCGTGTGCTTTTCTGACAACAACTAAGAATGATGAAAGGAACACTCTTGCAATTGCATCTGCTGCTATTGGCGTGGTGTCGTCATTGATTGGAGAATTTGGTAAATCCTCTCTTCTGCCGCCTTTTTTTGGCTTAATTGAAACCGTTCTTTTGTTTTGGTTTCTTTATATCTGTTTCTTGTTATCTCTGTTCAAGGTTGCAGGCGCAGCAGAGTAAACCTTTTGAGGCTCTACACGGCTGCATCTACAATTGTTATGGTTCTTTCGGTGTTTTGTGCTGTCAGGAGCAGATTAACAATGGAGGTAAGTCGGAGAAACTTTATTCTTATATATACTTGCATACACTGCCATTTTTTATCCTGCATTATTAGTCCTTTAGCTAGTAGGCTTTGATTTAGTTTAGAAATAGTTTTCTAGTCGAGGACAACAGGTGATTGTGGTAGTAACAGTATCATAGATTATGAATTTGAGCTTGTGCGTTGATGCTATCGCCTGACTCTGAATGAATGTTGTAGGAACGGAATAGCTCAGGAACAACAGCGAAGCTTGAACTCGTAGGGTTCATTTGTGCTCAATTAGGTAAAACTTCCCAAAGATTCTTACTCAGTTCTTCATCTGAGTGCATCCCGATACCGCTTTAGCGATTCTTTCTTTTTCTTTTGTCGAAATGCAGGAGCGGTAGTACAGATATTGGTGATTATCGTTACGGGTTCTCTTGTCAATAATATGTCTCCGCCTACCAAAGCAGAATAGAGAAACAGAGAAATTAGGTAATGTCATGTGTGATTCTCCTACATGAAGAGAAAACTAAAGAGTTTTGGAAGTTTTGAACTGTTTAGTTTCTTGTTCTTCCACCAAATGAATAGAGTTATGTAACATTGTTTTACTTATTAAACTTTTTATTTAATCATTTGAAAACACATCATTGAATGATTGATGCACCATGCAAACACATTATTCTTAGGGACCCTTAATCTTATCCCTTAGAATATATAAGTTCCTTACATATTCTAAATAAGCTTGTATGTAGTATCAAGTATGGAGTCCCTACGATAGTAAATACTATAATGAAATGCCACGCAAAACTTTAATCATATAATGTAACGGTAAATATGCAATATCCTTAATACGTTACGAATTATAATAGGCGAGTCTCGATAGAAATCGTAAGTTAGCTAAAGATATATATATATATATATATATATAATGTTCTATATAATCACCTAATGTTCTATGTTAATTATATAGTACTAAAGAAGAACTATATTTATTTTATTTTTTCCGACGAAAAAAATAAAAAATATATATATATATATATAGTTCTTCTTTAGTACTATATAATTAACATAGAACATTAGGTTATACTCCATTCATGTTCGATGGACCGCAGCACATAGAAAGGAGTTTGTATTTTAAATTCTTTACTTATTTATTCCTTGAAGTTAGTATCACCCTAAATTTTTTTGTGATTTCTTGAATATAAAGACATTGATCAATCGGATTTAAACACAATTAAGAGCAGCTTCTCATCATACATGTATTTCATTTTCTTAGTTCGTATATATAGTAGAATTAGTTAAAAGGAAAATAGTGCTTATATATACTTATTCGTTCCATTATACAAATTTTGTAAAAAAAAATTTTATATTCCAATTTAAATAGAGTTTGTCATATGAAAGACATCAATCTTGAAATCAGACTGCCAACTAAATTTACCAGAGTCATAGTATTAAAATATGACTTATTATATCTCCAACTAATAAAATAATTGTAAAATTAATGCATGACAGATCAAGGTTGTAAATAATCAGTTCTTTGAATCATTAGAGGAACGATATGAATGATTTATTTCTCTGAAAGAAGGGATCTAATCCATGTTCATCACATCACGTGCCACGTACCTCACATTTCCTTAGGCTTAAATAGCGGAATAAACTTGTAATAATGCTCTAGTGTTTACTTGCAGACAAATTTAAGACTTCCTACCATTTTTTATACATGTATTGTCTCGTTTTCACACTATACATTATTTCGATAACTATCATCTCTTTTCAAACCCTAAGTGACGTGCTCGTCGGACACATAAAAGAACTACGGACGGTGAATCCATGATTGTTGCTAATTAAAGATAACAATACCATGTAAATAAAATATGATATGTTTATAAAGAAACTAAAATGGTGAAAATAAACATGTCTTTAGTATTACTAATACACATTCTATATAACTTAATCGATAGTTAGAAGAAAACGAGAGGAGTTAATGCGATCATTAGTCCCTAACAGACTCAAAATGGTGTATAATGTATAGTATTCAAATTCAAATATCATCAATGAATGCGGATATAATACCGGTGGGATTTAAAACGCATGATTAATGAATCGGGCCAGAGATTAATGACCCACTTGAGTACACTTAAATTAACCATAGCAAAAGAAAAAACATAAACACAAAGGAATCATCTTTACTGTTCTTCAAAATATAAAAAAACCATTCGACAGGTATTGGGATATCTAATTCGAATAGTTAAGAGTTGACCATGATATTATAATACTAGGGGTTGACATTCCGGTTTACGGTTTGGTTCCGGTTCGGTTTTTTCGGTTTTACTGTTTTTCGGTTCTATAAAAAATGAAACCATTTAGAAACCGATTAAAATACGGTTTGGTTCGGTTTGGTTTTCTTCGGTTTACGATTTTAACGGTTTTAACCGAAATTAATTCGGTTCGCTTTATTTTGTTTTTGGTTTCGGTTTTTGTAGATTATTTTGATTGTATAAAAATAATAATTAAAAACTTAAAATCAAAACATTGAGTATGTAAGTCATATATAAATCAAAATCGAACAATTGAAAAATCAAAACCCAAAATCGATTATAGTGGAAAAATAAAAAAAATAGAAGTCAAACCTAGTGATGTGGCTTGCAAGAACAATTTTATAAAACTCTAATAAATTGTGAATGAATGATCACCAAAAACCTTAGATTATATAAAATGTATATCTATCTAGAGTTTTTGTATTTTTTTTTAGTGCAACCGTATTTAAAATATTTTTGTTAAATTTATTTAAATTAGGTAACTCAAGTATCTATATAAACATGTATAAAAGATAAATTCAAAAAACCGAAAAAACCGAACGGTTTTACTGTTTTAAACCGAAACCAAAATAATTTGATATTGGTAACCGAACAGGTTTTTAAGCAAAACCGAAACCGGTTTGGTTCGGTTCAGTTTTTTCGGTTACGGTTAGTTTGCCCAGCCCTATATAATACGATTGGTTGACCATTTTTCAAAACTAAGTTACTTAAAAACGTATATATAATTATATATATACACATACATACGAATTTTGTTGTTATATAAAGAGATCATATATACATGAATCATACACGCATATATATATAGATCCATATAATAATTAACCATATTCTTACGTTAATAAAATAAAGAGAGATATTATTATAGTCAGTATTCAATTTGGAAAACAAAAAGTGTGTGTGTGTTGTGTATATATAATACATACAGCCTAGCTAAGTTTCACAATTCGTCCCTACAAAATTTGTTCACACCCAAAAGATAAAACCCTAAAAGAAAAATACAAAAAAAAAAAAAAAAAACTAAAGCTGCTGCCATCATCAACATGTCGCAGCAACTCCTCCACTCTCTAACGCTCGTCGTCTTCGTTTTCATCGTATCTACAAACATCCATAAAACAACAGCCACTCCATCATCATACTCCCAAAACCACAAAACGTTCGTGAAAACGGCTTGCAATTCAACAACAAACCCTGAAAAATGCTACAAGTCTTTATCAACCTATTCATCAACCATCAAATCCAACCCGATCAAGCTTTGCACCACCGCGCTTAGCCTGAACGTGAAAGCCGCAAAGGAAGCAACTTCTGTCGTCTCTAAGCTTCTCAAAAAGTCTCAGAGATCAACAGCTGGTCGAAAGAATCTAATGGAGACGCTTATACTCAAGGACTGTCTCGTGGAGATGAAGGACACACTTATTGAGCTAAAGCAAGCGATCACGGAGATGAAGAATCTAAGAGATGGTGTCTCGATGGCTGAGCATATGACGAACGTTAGGACTTGGGTGAGCTCGGCGTTGACCAATGAAGGGACTTGTACGGACGGGTTTGAAGATGTGAAAGTGGATAAAGAAACGAAGAAGAAGGTAGCGAAGGTTGTTGAGGATCTTGCAACGACCACTAGTAATACTTTGGCGCTTATTACGAATCTTCGTTACTAGCTAGCTAAAGAATAAAAAAAAAAAAAAAAAAAATCCAAAATTATGAATATCTATATATATTATTGATGAATGATTACTACTCCTTGATTAATGTGCATGTTTCCCTTTTCCTTTATTTACGTTAAATTGATGCAATCTTAGGGAAGTCGGTGAAGTTACAACACTCCAACAATCTTATTAAGTCAAGATCATATGTAAACTAAATGCTGAGTAGATAACTTGATCCAAATTTTTTATAAGGTGAATTTGTATAAGCTGATAACATGCGAGTCTGTGACTGTTCAGTGTTCATTAATAACAAGGAAAAATCTAAAAAAAACAAATAAAATAGTACCATCTACTCTCTTTTTAAGCTTTACAACTCTTACAATAAATCTTTAAAGTATGGATCACTTCTAGAAGAAACCTTTAAACTATTTTAAGAGTTCACTAACTTAAGGGAATAGTTCACTACAAGAAAACTGGCCGAAAACTGACGGCCAAATCCGTCGGCAATCCGTTGGAATTCGCCAATTCCGACGGATTTCCGACGGATTTGTCCGTCGGGCCTATCTCGTCGGAATTTGGAAATCCGTCGGAAAGCCGTCGCATGTTCCGACGGATTTCCGACGGAAAGGTGACAACATAATTCCGACGGATTTCCGACAGAATTTGCCGTTAACGGCAAATTCGTCGGAAATCTGTCGGAATCATATAACCGACGGTTTTCCGATGGAATTCCGATGAACACGGAACCGACGGATTTCCGACAGATATAATTCCGACGGATGTCCGACGGATACAATTCCGACGGATTTCCGACAAATATAATTCCGACGGATTTCCGACGGTTATTAGTAATTTTGTAAATTAAAAAAATTTAATGAATTTCTATAATTAGAAAATATATTAAAATTTATTAAATAATTAAAAAAAATATATTGAAAATTAAAAATGAAATTAAAATTAATAATATCCAAAAAAAAAAAAAATTTGTTGTTTTAAAAAAAAAAAACATTAAAACGAAAAATTAAAAAAATCTACGGTTGCGGTGGCGGGGGCGGTGACGATGACGATGGCGGTGGCGTCTGCGTCATCCGAGCAAAATACGCGGCCATCTGAGACGCGATCTGGGCTTGGACTTCTTCTTGCACCTTCGTTGCCATCCGCGTTTCCATCTCGCGGTTGCTTTCTTCCAATGTAAGAATCTTGGTGCGCATTTCGTCCATCTCGGAAGTCCTCTGTGCGAGTTCGGCCCGTAGATCTCCATCTACTGAATAGCGGAAAGAAGCCGAAGATCGGAACTCGTCGGGAAGACCGAAAACGCGACCTCTGCTCTGCGGAGTTGCCTGCGAAAGAAATTAAACGTTAAAATTTAAAAATAGAAATTAAAATTAGATAGTAAGTAAATATAAAAACAAAATATTAATTACCTTCAACACGAAGTTGTTGACGACCTCGACAGGAGCTTCAGTGCACGGAGGAGTTCCGTCAACCAACGGCTGAGATTGGAGATAGGCTTGCGTTTGCACCTCAACGGCCTCGCATATCTCCCGAGCCACCGGATCTTGTATTTCGTGCGTGTGTTTGTTGGTGTGGGCATCCATAATCTGCAGTTGGTCTTGTACTTCGTTCGTCATGAATCCTAAAGGCATATCCACGACTGCAATACCTAGGATAAGACGTTGCAATGTAGGTTGGACCATTAACAAATTCTGTTAACCATGTTGGAAATGTTTGTCCGCTTCTTATTCCTTTAGTAACCTATAAAAATGATTCATACAAAATTAATTAATATAATTAAAATATAAGTTTTAAATATAACAAAGTAGTAAACTATTAACACACTTACGTAAATTTTCAACCAAGGCATAAAATCCTCCTCCTTAATCGCTTGAAGCTCTTCTTCTGACTTGTCTCGATAGAACGCGCGCATACATGACATGTGAATGCTGTAAAATAACAAAAAATCATGATTAGTTAAATTTACATATCTAAGAAAAATTAAAATATATTTTTGTATTCACATAAGTAAAGTTTTTTACCTTTCATATTTCGCAATATCTTCACAATTTGTTAGGATATATGTATGTAAGTGTGACAACTCCTGCTGCGATAATTTGCGTTTCTTTCCTTTACCACTAACTCGACCAACTTGGGAAAATAACTCAGGAACAACGACGGGGTAAATCGCTCTCTCATTACGATCATCATGGCGACCAGGACGTCTACTCTTCGTACGAACTTCCGATGGGAAGTAATATTCAGCAAATTGTGTCGCTTCTTCGTTGAGGCTCTGTGCGACAATAGATCCCTCGACTTTGCTTAAATTTTTAACTTTTTTCTTCAGATGGAACATGTACCGTTCAAAAGGATACATCCAACGGTATTGAACAGGGCCTCCTAGTTCAGCTTCTCGTGGCAGGTGGATTGGAAGATGTTCCATCACATCAAAGAAAGACGGCGGAAATATCTTCTCCAGATCACAAAGGATCACCAGGATATTGGCCTTTAAATTATCGATTCCCTCAACAGTCAATGTTCTTGTGCATAAATCTCGAAAGAAAGAACCAACTCCTGCAATTGCTTTGTGGACATCTCCTTCAAGAAGATATTCAAAAGCAAAAGGAAAAAGCCGCTGCATCACAACATGACAATCATGACTCTTCATTCCAGTAAACTTTCCTTCTCTATAATCGATGCAGTTACGCAGATTTGATGCCTATCCATCCGTGAATTTGACATCCTCGCGAATCCAATCAAAAAATTCTTCTTTCTTAGCTGCATCCAACCTCCATGGAGGAAAAGGACATCTACCATCCTCTGAAACTTCCATGTTCTCACGACCACTGCAAATATCAGCCAAGTCCAATCTAGATTTCATATTGTCTTTCGTCTTCCCTTGGACGTTTAAGACAGTGTTCATGATGTTCTCAAAGAAGTTCTTCTCAACGTGCATCACATCTAAATTGTGCCGCAATAAATGGTCCTTCCAGTAAGGCAAATCCCAAAAAATACTCTTCTTGTGCCAGTTATGAACTTCGTCGGCACCGTAAACAAGTTCATGTCCATTACCCACACAATAAGCAGTCATTTCAGTACCAAAATCTCTTAATTGCTCCAATATAGCACTTCCGTCAATTTCAGGAGGTGGAGCATCAAACACTTTCTTGTTTTTCGTAAACAATGTTCTAGACCGACGATACGGATGACGACTCGGTAGAAACCTTCGATGATAATCAAACCAACAACTCTTTCTTCCGTTCCTAAGTTGGAATGCATCAGTCACGTCTTGGCAATACGGGCACGCTAATCTCCCATGAGTTGACCATCCAGATAACATACCATATGCTGGAAAATCGCTTATGGTCCACATAAGAACTGCCCGCATCATAAAATTCTGGTGACATGAAACATCGTACGCTTCGACACCATGCTCCCATAGCATTTGTAACTCATATATCAATGGCTGGAGGAATATATCGAGTGACCTCTTCGGATGCTCTGGGCCGGGAACGAGAATAGAGAGAAACAAAAACTCTCTACGCATGCACAGTGATGGAGGTAAATTGTAAAGAGTTACAATTACGGGCCACAACGAATACTTCCTTCCATGCATCCCAAATGGGTTGAAACCATCCGTACATAACCCGAGGTAAACATTCCTTCCCTCATACGTAAAATCTGGATACAATGATTGAAAATGTTTCCACGCTTTTGCGTCTGATGGATGTGTAATATCACCATCTTGGCGATGCTCTGCATGCCATCTCATTGGCTCTGCCCTGCGATGAGATGAATATAACCTCTTCAACCTCTCTGTTATTGGTAAATACCACATACGCTTATACGGAATTGGAACTCTTCCACTACTTTCCTGATAACGCGGTTTACCACAAAATTGACAACTTTTGCGGTTTTCATTTTCTCTCCAATATAACATACAGTTGTCGATGCACACATCTATCACCTTATACGGCAAACCAAGACCAGATACAAGTTTTTGTATCTCGTAGTATGATGCGGGTAAAAGATTGTCTTCAGGCAACATATCTTTCGCCCAATCTGTTATTGCATCAACACACTTCTCCGCCAAATTGAAGTCCGTCTTAATCGTCATCAATCTACTTGCAGATGATAAAGGCGATTGACCTTCTTTACACCCCTTATATAGTGGTTGCTTTGCTGCGTCTAGCATATCAAAAAATCTTCGTGCTTCTAAATTAGGTTCGACTCTCTCTTCACCCCCATAGTACTGCACATTCTCTCTAATTGCATCATTCACCATCTCAACTGTGCCTACACCTACATCTACTTCCGTTCTATCTCCTAAACTATCTGAGACAGTTGGTTCACTAGTACTACCATAATCGTAATTTCTTTCTCCATGTAGATACTAAATCTTATATCCAGGCGTAAATCCATTGCTATACAAGTGATGCCAAACCATCTCTACCCTAACATTACGAGAATTCTGGCAAATTGAACATGGACATATCAACTTACCTGATTTTTGCACACGCGGTTGATTTCCGGCCACTTGCATAAACTCGACTATGCCTCGTGCATAATCCTCGTTCAAGGTGTTCGACTCCGGATTCATCATTGGTTCGTCCATCCATGATCGAAAATATCTAGACATATTTTTCACTTTTTTTGTTATAGAAATCGTATATTAACAAGAAATGATAGAGAGAATGTAATGGAATTGGATTGTGGTGTAAAAACATATTTAACCTCGTATCCGTCGGAAATCCGTCGGAATTCCGTCGGTTTATAACGGCGCTATTCAACGGCTATATAACGGTCATAAATTCCGACGGATTTCCGACAGAATTATTTTTTCCGTCGAAAATCCGTTGGAATTTTAACAGTACACTAACGGTCATAAAACGGCTATATTAACGTTAACATTTACTCGAAAAGCCGTCGGAAATCCGTCGGAAATTTCCGACGGCTTTGTTTCCGTCGGAAATTGCCGACGGCATTCCGACGGATTGTAATTATTAAATTCTCTCGGATTTGCGTCGGAAATCCGTCGGAGATTTCCGACGGATTTTATGGCCGTCGGAAATCTCGTCGGATTTCGGCGTGTTTTTTTGTAGTGGTTAACTCCATTAATGAGTGGCTTTAATTTTTACTTTAATTTAACAATAAAAGTTATTGAAAAAGTAATAAATTTTATATATTACACTCTCTCAATGTTTTCTGTCTTATGTAACACACTTCAATGATTGTGAATTGCGAGGTACCGTCTTTGCCAAGACATGCTTGGATCACTCGTAAAACTAAACTAAAGATAAAAAAGTGTCTTTTAGTACCTGAAAACCAATTATGCCCAAGGCTCTCATTTGATTGTTGTGTACATGATTTAGGACATTGTATAGATGACCAAAATGTAGTTTCCAAAAACAAAATCATACTATGAAAGAGAGAACACAAACTTCTCTTTTGAATTATAGAATACACTTGTTAGGCCATTGATCAGGCAGCTTCATAAAACAGAATCTCTGGTCGAACCTTCCTTTCTTCACAGAACCTGACCACACTCTTCCAGTTACCAACATCCTAAAGCATCACAAACACATACATCAACAATGTTTGGCCTATCAACAACTCAAGGAAGGCAAAAAAAAAATCAACTCTTTTATCTTTACCTCTCCTATTAAAGACCCACGTTTGAGATTGACCCATTATATTGGTTCTTTTCATAAACTATGCAAATGTGTTCTTCTTCTACTTCACCACAACCAACCTGCATCAACATCCCCCAGATATTTCTGAAACTGTAACAGAGAAATACAAAAGAACAATAGGACGACAAGCGTTTTAGATTGTTCACCATTGACACAAGATGGTAGTTAGTGTTTGGTTCTAAACCTTCGTACAGCCTGCTAATATCTATCTCCCACTCCAAAGCCTTTGTTGTTTCAGATATTTCTTTTTCAGTTTCACTCTTCTCCCATTCTAACATTAATTAATGTTGCAAACCCACAAAACATCAACATTGTTTTTTATCATAAGCATAATAAATAAAATGAGTATATAAGAACATCATTATCATGGAGTTGTCAAAGCCTTACCGATTGTGAAGATAGGAGGGCATCTACTTATAATCTGATGAACAAAATTTGTCCTTCCACAACCTCCTGTTTTAATGTCACATAATATTTCATATTCCATGCGGATCACCTTAAGGATATCCACAAACTTTATATTCCCGAAAGCACACTGCATATATTTAACCACAGAACAACTTTATAAGGGGAAGTACCAGTTTCTTATATAAAGCACATAAAAGTTTACAATAAAGAGAGTTTTGGGTTTTACTTCTGGTTTTGGATTCTATATCTAACAAAAGATAAAGAGGTAAGTAAATGAATCATACCTTCAGGTCTCTGATTGAATCTGCAGCCATAACAATGCCATGAGAACGTTGCTCTGGATGATTTGGCTTCCTTCTACATTTTATGCAACTCATTGTTTCATTTTCCTCCAAGGTGAAAAGGTGAGTTACCAAACTTTCTCTTTCTCGATATTTCCAGCAATGCCAAAACTCAAGGATGGCTACAACTACATCAACAACATCTCTCAACTGAAAAGAGTAAAAGATAAGAGTCTTTAAAACAACAATTAAGATTATTGACAAAACAAATAAAATAATAACACCATGCTTAGAAGGTTACCTTCACCACAAAAACCATGGAAAAAATTTCTTCTAGGTAAGCAAGTAAGTCATACAAGAGGCAACTGTAGACTCCCTCATTTTTAATGACCTCTGACACAAAAGCAGTAAATAAATTCTGTAACGAAGAAGGAACTTGTTCTTCCAAGTGGTCTTGAAATGGTTGCATATTGTGCATCAAATCTTCTTTGAGAATCTTAATGTTCAAGAGGGCCTGCAATACCACATGTTTTAGTGAACTTATCAAAGAGAATGAAGAAGTAAAGAAATATAGAATGAACTGAATCAGAAGGTGAGAATTTAGACATTTAATCATGTTTTTGCTGGTAACTGCTTCACCTTCAGCGTCATGTCAAGAGCAGAATTATATCTGACTGCAGCTTCTCCAAGTCCTGACTCCAACAGTGAATCTTCTCCAGGCATGTTTTTTCATAGAATTTTCTTTCACCACTATTAGTGATGGAGATGTACTTCCCCGTTCAAGATTAAGGGGACTAGATATGATCGTTGAAGTTCTCTGTTACGCCAAGAATACCATTCATTCTTACAACCCGATTAACTGAAAACTCAGAGACGCAGATAGAGAATTTAGAACTTCAAAGACCTTATTGAAGACCTTACAACCCGTTATTGCTTTTATTTTTCTTCTTCTTGGACCGTGACTTTTTCTCCTCCTCAAGTAAAAGATAAGCTTCTGCTGCATCTGACTTGGCTTTGGATTCCATGTTCACAATTTCATTCTACATGAGAAGATACATAATAACATATAAGAAACAATTCAAATACCAAATCAGATGTAAAACGAAAGCTCTCTGTATTTAACCAAAGTTTCAGACCAACCAGCAAGAAAGGTTTCAGCAGTTGAAGGATGTAAGTGCGGTTGTCAAAAACAGAAAGCCTGATTAGGTTGTTAAACAAACTAATCCTTGAATTATCAACCAACAAAATCTTTGAATCCATTAGCAGAACCTGTAAGTCATGTAGATAGTTTAAGATGAGCTACTTTATGTTATTATGTTGTTAATGATTATTAAAATCATGAACAAAACCTTGCGGGTGACCACTGATTTCAACTGGTGTATGGACTTCAACACTATATCATCGCTGAGACACTTACGCTCATGTATAAGATTCATGCAATCTTCTATATTAGTAAAATCAAATGTAGGATTTGATGCTACTTCAAGAACATCTCATACTGCACACAAGAAAATTTTTGTACTGAGGGAATTTCCAGGGACTCTCTCTTCACATCTATCACACAGAAGATTTGCATATATGCTCCACTGATCTTCCTGAAGGTTCTTTCTCCTTTCGTCTTCTCCCATACACAAATTCTCAACGACAGTAAGAGCTGCATCATAGTCTAAGACCTGCAATTTCTTTGCATATTTGGTTTCCAAAGTCCTACATGTGAAATGAACAGCTTTCATAACAGCCACCCAGATATCAAGATTGTGTTCCCTGATAGATCTGGGAAAGATCTTATCTACTGAATTGGATTCAGTTAACCAGGATATGATATCATCTCCCTGAGCATGTGTCTTGGCATAGTGAACATTGGGATCAAAAACATTGATTGTCCCTTCATCGTAGAATGGAAAGTTATTGCTTTTCAGCAGTCTTTTATCCAGAAGCAGAAATGAAAACTGAGGATCGAAGTCTATCTTTTCGTTGACTCGAGTACGATTCAAGAAACTGTCCACTGCTCTACAAACCAGATCTGTACCATCATACCTTTCACACTTGATGGTTTTTAAAAAGTCTAGGATTTGATTGAGTTCATGAATCTCCAGAAAACAGATACTCTGAGGTGTTTCCATTAGGTGAGAATCCTTAAAACTCTGTTTGGAAACTTCAAGTTTTCCAAGATGTTGAACAGGAAGACGCATCATCCACTCACAAATGCTACAAGAGAGAACTTTATGGTCACAATATGACACAAGAAGCAATTTGATCTCCTTGAGTAACTTGTTGCGATCTTCATCAGCAGCTAAAGGCCATTCTTTAGACCATCCATTCTTAGGTGCAAACGCTTTCACATCTGCGAGCCGATTCTTGATCATATCAACGGCAGCTACTGCATCCAATGGTTCCCAAGCTCCAACAGATATCTTATGAGCCCAGTCTTTTCCTATCCTCTGGACAGAATGTTTGAAATCTGCAGCATGTTGTTGTTCAAGATGATTCTTACATTCTTCAGCACTAGAGAGCTTCTTCAAACATTTAGTTCTACACATCCAAAATGTCCATTTTCTATCTTCCCTGGCTGAAGTGAGAACTTTCTCCAAAACTTAGAAGCTTCACAATACTTACTTTCATAAAGTCCCTTTTGATCTTAACATCTAATCCCACCCAATAAGACCTCAATCCTTTATCCTCATTCTTAACCACATCTAGACTTTTCTTTGACTCCAAAACCTTTGACTGAGAGTTCCTTAAAGGGCAAGTCTTGGAAACAGCGATCTTGAGCTCTGCATCTTTGATTAACAGCTTGAGTTCTTCCTTCAAATCTCTTTTGAGTTCTCGCAAATTCGATTGAGCAACAATATTCGTCTTGTCTGGGTAAGTAAATGATAAAGCCTGTTTTGCTTTCTCGACGCATTTCTTGTAATACAAGACTGAACCAAGCTGTTTAGCCAATTTGTAGAGTATCAATGCACAAGGTCGTGATAACATCGAATCTTGAGAAAAACATTCTACAAAAGCCAACAAGTATGCGAAATCCACGTCCGGGTTCTCTGTTATGTTCTCTAGTTTCAAGAATATTTGACCTTGTTGGTAATGAAGATACCATGAGTCTTTCTCTTCCTTGTGGACTGAAACCAAATCTTCAGTTATCTCCAAGGCCTTGATGTAATCTCCTTTACCGAATAAATCTCTAACCTTTTGGAGGAGTTCTAAGACCTCAGTATCTTCCAAGAAAGATGGCTTCATAGTAACGATTCTTCTCAAGATTCTTCAGCTTTCTTGGTCTCCAAGGTGAGAAATTTGTTTGAGTAAAGAGGCGGGAAAAAAAATCAACGAAAATAACTGATAAAAAAAAAAAAAAACTCACATTCACCGGGGAATTCGTCGAACACCTTGTCTGCATTCCTAACATCGTTACAGAACCGGGTTTACCCAATTATCCAAATCATGCTAAGAAGCTCAAACCGGGTCTCTGTGGTTTTTTAGTTCGCGATCTAAACGCCATGCTGTTTTTGCTATTTCAAAACGGCAGCACATCTCTTTATCCCCTACTAAAACCCTGAACGTTTTTAAGTCAAACTGAGATTCCTCCTCCTCTGTCACAAAAGCTGCAAGAAGCAAGTAGAGCAATGTGGAAGCTGACGCGGCGATTGCAGCCACATATCAATTCAACCCGATGGTTAATCCGAAGCTTCCGGAGCGGAGAGTCTGGAGACGCCACTGGTCTCTACGGCTTCCATCATCTTAAAACTGCTAAAGGGTTTCAACGCTTCGTCGCTGATGCAATTGAAAGGTACAATTTTTTATTGGAACCGTCCATTGAAATTGATGTGATAGTGTTGTAGCTTAGTCATTTTCATAAATCATGATGTGTATGCTTCATGCTTCATTTACGGCTACTGTGCTCTGTTGTGATGTTATTTGGTTTATTAAAGAAATGATTTTGGAACCTTTTTTTTTTTTTTAAGGTCTGGTGAGTTGGTGAACTACGTATCAGGAATGCCTTCGTCTCCAGAGATTGTTAAAGCCATGGATGAGATTTCAGACACTGTAGGTTCTGTGAACTAGTGTTCTTGTTAACAGCTCTCATGGTGCTTTTACTGATTGATGTTTTCTGAATCCGAATTTTTTTTGTAGGTTTGTTGTGTTGTTGATTCTGCTGAACTCTGTCGACAAACTCATCCTGACAAGTAAGTTCTGAGCTTTAATACTTTGGTTTATAAAGTATACTTTGGTTTACTTTGGTCCATATGGATATGGTAGGGAGTTTGTTGAGGAAGCGACTAAAGCAGCAATGGAAATGAATGATTATCTACATGTGAGGTGACCAATGATTTGCTCATTTTTGAATTTTGGAATGCTTATAATGAAGACATGTAAATGAAAGTTACCTTTTGTCAAAAGAAATTACTCTTTGAACATTTTTCTTGTTTAGACATGGTTACACAGCTCTTCGAAAAGATCTCTGCAAATTCAGTTTATTTTCCTTTTAGATGTAGAAACTTGTGGCATAAGATCTTATCAAGTTGAGGATATAACCTCTCAGTAGAGTAGACACAGTTGAGCTATGTTTATTCTTAGGAGTCTCTTAACTTATTTTAGTGACTCTTTTCTGGTTTTTTATTATGTTCAGCATCTTAATACAAATCATACTTTGTATGCTGCGTTGAAAAAAGCAGAGCAAGATTCTGACTTGCTAACCAAAGAAGCAAGTAGGACTGCGCATCACCTCCGAATGGACGTTGAACGGGGTGGCATTCATCTAGACCCTGGTTTGTTATCTATCATAGTTGATTTTTTTACCCTTTATGATGTGGCTGTTATACTTGATTTTGAATGCCTTTTTCTATTTCTGTTTTTATGTTCTTTGCAGAGAAGCTAGATAAAGTGAGTAACTTAACAACCAACATTTTTCAGTTATGCAGAGAGTGAGTACCCATGATTACACAAGTATCTATTCTATTGAAACTCTGAAACTAGTGCTAACTTCTTTATAATCTATATTCAGGTTCAGTGAAAATATTGCTGATGATCCCGGACATGTTGATATATTCCCAGTATCACGCATCCCTAGACATCTCCATCATCTTCTCAAACCCATCTACCGATCCACTTCCAGGGTTTCGAGAGGGTCTACAAGATCAACTCATAACTCAAAAGAGAAGGGATTGCGAATAACTACTGATCCGCGAACCGTTTCTTCCATTTTGCAATGGACATCAGATGAAGAGGTGCCTATTTTACCCACTTTGTTCTGTTTCCTTTTTCTGACAGTTTCTCGTTGGTAATCTACAAGAGTTCTATAATCCTGTACTGTAAGAAGTAGGTTTGTGTGATAAACAGTGAAATCTGCTTATCAAGTTGCATATGTTATGCACATACATCCTTTTTGCTGCTGACACTTTAATATCTCTATTTGCAGGTGAGAAAAATGGTATATATTCAGGGGAACTCTGCTCCTCATGCAAATCAAGGAGTTCTTGAGAAACTTATTGCTGCACGCCATGAGCTTGCCCAGGTTAGTACATATTCATTTATGGTGCTCTGTAGTATGTTCTCTCTGGTCAAAGAGTTCACTTACCTTTTTGTTGCTGCTCTTAGATCATGGGGTGTAATTCTTATGCTGATTTTGTGGTCGAGCCAAACCTAGCAAAATCGCCTAAGGTTGTGACATCCTTCTTAGAAGAATTGAGCAAGACAATTAAACCAAAGGCAGACGAAGTTAGTTGACCTCCGCATTATATCTACAAAAGCTGACTTTTTTTATGATGTTCCTGTTGTGTCAGAGTTTGAAAATTAAGGGTCTAATAACCAGTTCTCATTGTAGGAATTCATTGCCATTAGAGACTTTAAAAGACAAAAATGTGGTAACAAATCTGCAGAATTAGAGCCGTGGGATGAAACTTATATTACTTCCATGATGAAATCCTCTGTCAATGATGTGGACACTGCTGTAAGTTGCTTCTGCTATTTTCTTTCTTTCTAATATATGCTGCAGTAGTATCACTTATTGTTGTGCTGCAAAAGTACTTGGGTTTCTATATCTTCATTTTGGATATTTTGAGGATCTTTTTGGTTCTTGTACAGGTTGTAGCATCATATTTTCCTCTGCCTCAGTGTCTTGAAGGCCTGAAAGTGCTTGTTGAATCATTATTTGGTGCAACATTTCATACTGTTCCTCTGGCCCCAGGTGAATCCTGGCATCCAGATGTCCTTAAAATGTCTCTTCATCACCCTGACGAGGTATGTTGTTTACAAAACTACGATAATCCTTGCATACATCTTGTAGATGTAAACTCAATAATAGTTCATAAGAAGATGGCCAATTTTTTCGTAGCACACCATCTTCGGTTCCTCATTCTCACTAATTATGCCACTGTATCTTTCCAGGGTGATCTCGGGTATCTTTACCTTGACTTGTACTCAAGAAAAGACAAGTACCCTGGGTGTGCTTGTTTTGCAATCAAAGGAGGACGCAAGATTTCTGAGACCGAATACCAACTTCCTGTATGCTTTATCAAATTTCATTTCCTTCATTGCTTTTAAGCATATGGCTAAAAAAATATGAAAACCGCCTCCTGGGCAAAAAAACGAAAAATCATGTTCTTACATGCTTCCTGTTGATCTGATCCTATTACAGCTTTTGGCTCTTGTTTGCAATTTTTCGCGTGATCGTGGTTCGTCAGTTGTGAAGCTTAATCACTCTGAGGTTGAAGTTTTGTTCCATGAATTCGGCCATGCTCTTCACTCTCTGCTCTCACGAACGGTGTTGTACAAATTTTATCAATATCAGAAGCTATTTATGATTCCTTTAAATTTCATTCTTACTTTGCTGATTGCTTTGTTTTGCTGGATTTTGCAGGATTACCAACATTTTTCTGGTACCCGAATGGCTCTTGACTTAGCAGAAATGCCTTCAAATCTATTTGAGTGAGTATAATTCCCAACGACCTAACTCTTTTTTTTTTTCAATACTGTTTGCAATTTTGAGGTGCAAAAAGCTTATAGTGGTACGTAGTGAATGTGCTCATACGTCCATCCCTCAGGTACTATGCATGGGACTATCGTTTCCTGAAGAGATTTGCCCGGCATTACTCAACCGGTGAGATAATACCCGAGAAGTTGGTGAACTCATTACAAGGTGCAAGGAACATGTTTGCAGCAACTGAACTACAACGCCAGGTCTGATATTAATTGATTCACCCCTTCAAATAGGCTCAATGCAGCAGTGTAGAAAGGTCAACGACAGTTTCTGTTTTGGATTTTTGGTTAGGTGTTATATGCGTTGATTGACCAAATGCTGTTCGGGGAACAACCAGAGACAGGAAGAGACGTGAGTCATCTAGTGGCTGAACTAAAACGACAACACACGAACTGGAACCATGTCGAAGGAACACATTGGCATATTCGATTCAGTCACCTACTTAACTATGGAGCAGGTATATAATATATAATCTATCTATCTATCTACAAAAAAATGTCTGAAAGGGAATTCACAGATATATCTTCTATAAAATGTGCAGGGTACTATACCTACTTATACGCGAAATGCTTTGCATCGACGATATGGCAATCAATATGTGAAGAGGATCCGCTTTCGTTAAGCACAGGAACAGTTCTGAGAGAGAAGTTCTTTAAACATGGAGGAGCTAAAGATCCAGCTGAGCTGCTCAAGGATCTTGCAGGGAACGAGATCATTAGTGTTCATGATGGTTGCATAATCCCTGCAACCACAAGCCTTTTAAATGAGCTGAGACTATAAAAAAGAACCATTCCTTTCATTTATTCTCGTTATATGAAAAAAACGGCAAGTAGTTTGATTTTTAGCAATACGTTGTCGTTTCGTGTAAAATATAATATTAACAACGTGGATAATTTATTCTCATCGCAAAATCAACTGAAAAAAAAAAAAATGGCGCTACAAATCCACTCTTCGTGTTCGTTCACGGCGAGACCTTATCATCTTCATCATCTCTTCACAATCAGAAACCCTAGATTCGCAATCAAATGTCAAAATTCTCAAATTGAAACCGAGACGACAGAGGATCCAGCTCAACCCAGCAAATCGAGCTCTTCCGGCGTAGGATTCGGGTCATCGGCTTCTCAATCATCTACTTCGGCTAAGAAATTGAGTGCGGCTACTACACCAGGAAATAAGAAAGGGAAAGGGAAGAGAGAAGTGATAAGGCGTTCACCTATGGAGAAACCTGTGTTTATAAGCGAAGAAGGAGCAGCGAAGGCAGAGGAGCAACGACGGAACGAGAACGCGTTTCTTCTTACTTGGCTTGGGCTTGGTGGTGTTATCCTCATCGAAGGGATTGTTCTAGCCGCTTCAGGTATCAAATCTGGGCAATTTTTTCATATAAACTGGAAATCTTTAGCCAAGAACATTCAATAGGTCTCTCTGCTGATTTATTTTGAAGTCAATGGGATGTTGTAGCTTTAAGTCAATGGAGCTAATGTTTGATATTCTGATTCTAAGTTTACATAATTGAGCCAATTGCTAAATCTAAGATATAGCTAGAGAATATACTTGTCACTGCCTCTTCTTAGTTGTCTCTTGTGAAGTAATCATAGAAGAGTCAAGTTTGATCTCAAATACAATGTGGAGCTTGTTCTTTCTCCTGTTGATGTCTTGGTTGGTTGCTTCGTCTCTGTTAAACCACTGTTTGAGATAAGTGATGAAGTAGAGAGACGATAGTGTCTGATACGTATTAATAGTTTAGAAATGGAGTTTACAGGAAGATATCTATGATGGATAAGTTATTAAAATCTCTGTGTTGGTTTTTTTATTTTATTTTGGGGTTTACAGGGTTCCTTCCTGAAGAGTTGGATAAGTTGTTTGTAAAGTATGTGTATCCAGTGTTCACTCCATCGGTTGGATTATTTGTGGCTGGGACAACTGCTTATGGAGTTCTTAAGTATATACAGAATGAGAAAATGAAGGGTCAAGAGTGATGATACTATTTACCAACCAATGGATGTTTAGAGCTTGCCCGTGATTCAGAGAGATTTGTGTTAATGGGTTTTAGCTTAAGCGTAAGTATGTTGCAAAGTTGAGTTTGTGTAAGAATCTAAGATAGTGTTTCATTTTAGGATTATGCAAAATCCGAAAAGAAGAGTGTTTGTATTGATTTGACCTTAGTCTATTGTATATGCAGAGCTGGTTATGTAAAATTTAATATCAGTTTGAGGTTATTCAAGTGCCTACTCTTTTTTTCTTTTTTTTGTAACTTTCATAAATCAGCAATAAGTAAATGAAACCAAGAAAGGGACTTATAGAAAGATAAGTTTCCAAGATCTTAGACTTGTGGGCAATGAAATTCATCTTTATTAACAACGAAGGCATTATTACCAAATTTTCATTTAGGATTTTGTCTTTTCCAAGAACACTATGAGGTCTCTGTTCTCTCTGCCGGCTCTCGAGGCATCATTGTCTGAGGAAAGATTTCGAAATTCCAAATACATGTTATACTGAAACAGG
Organism: Barbarea vulgaris; assembly: GCA_963667165.1. NCBI lineage: Eukaryota > Viridiplantae > Streptophyta > Magnoliopsida > Brassicales > Brassicaceae > Barbarea > Barbarea vulgaris. The sequence goes on along the minus strand of OY763894.1, from coordinate 7,529,466 downwards.
CTGTGGGAAGGAGGTTTTGGAAAAGACTGTTCCTATGGATTTGAGGAAAGAAACAAAAACGATAGGAGCATCTCAGTCATGGACTCATGGCTTGGTAGCTACTTTAAAAGACGGCACAGTGTGTCTCCAAGATGACCTAATCCCGAGTGCTTCAGATTTAGACCCGAAGCGAATCTCACTACCTCCTCTCGTAACTCTACCTCATTGCCAAACCCAATTAGTAACCAATGTGGCTATGTCCTCCTCTTCTCCTGAGGATGATGACTGCATTGTGGCCGACTGGCCGTTGTTGAACCTCAAAATACCGGTCTGGATTCCTTGGCAACAAAGTAACTTGGGGTTCAGAGACAAGAAGCTTCAGCTCAATTGATGACAATAAGGGTTAGGGTTTATGCCGATGTCGAATTGGGATTTAGGGTTTATGTTGATGGGATAGCTGCGCCTTGTTGAAAGGCTGCCTACGTACCCTTGAAAAGGGATCAAGCCATTCGTAGTTCATGTTAAAGAAGAGCCGTTTAGGCGAATTAGGGTTTTAGAGTCTTCTTGATCGCTCTTGGAGAGCTTAATGTTCAGGATGTCCCCATGATTCGAGATAATCTTTGGAGAGGAGCGTAGCTCCTTATTTATAGGGATTTGAGGAGGTTTAGGGCTTCCTTTTCCTTGTTGAATTAGAATTGCCTTTTCGTGGAAGGTTTCCTTTTCGAGTTCAATTTCCTTTTCTGAATAGATTTTCTTTTCCGAGCTGATTAAATCGGTTAAGTCTTCATGGGCCAATTCGATTGGGCTTTGAGAGAAGTCGGTCTTGATTTGGATCGGGTTATGGTAAGGGTGCTAAACCCGGTACCAACAGTAAGTCCCCCCCCAGTTCGTTCAAATGAGAACTTGGTCGAGTTTGGCGAATTTAGAAGTAGATGACCTGATGTAAATCGAGAACGACTTGTATCCTTATGATGTGAGACTTGAACTTGACGAGGACGAGAACTTCGTCGTGGAAACTTGATGCGAAGATGAGCTCGACTTTTAGATAACCGACGCAAGGTGGAATTCGACTTTATAAAACCAATGCGAGGCGGAGCTCGACTTACTCTGCTGAGATATTCGATGTTGAAGAGACAGGCGCGATAAGCTTGTTTTGATGTCTTGCAAGTTAAGTAGTCTTGATGATCCTTTGAATTTCTTTTCTAATTGCGAGTGCACAGCTCGGCTTCTCGAATGACGTAAAACGAAAGTGAGGCTGGTTGATGTATTTGTTCTTATGGTTGCAAGCGTGCTCGGCTTAAAGAGTGACTCTTTTGCAAGCGTTTGAGCTCGGCTTATTGAATGACTTGTAATTGCAAGCGTTTGAGCTTGGCTTATTGAATGATTTATTTGTGAGCGTTTGAGCTCGACTTTCTTGATGATGCGAGACTGAGCTCGGCTTCAAAGCTAACTGCGAGGATTAGGTCGGCTAAATAGTTGACTTGAGGCTGGACTCGGCTTAAAGTAATTGAGATCAGCTTATGATGCGAAACTAGGTCGGCTTATACTGCGAGTGACGGTGAAGTCGACTTCTTTAAAAGAATAGATCGTTATTTTAAATGGCTGATTTGAATAGAGGCCGGCTAAGTACCGAAAAGTAGTTATGTACGTTCCGGTCGAAGACCGATTTGTTAATGAATGTTGGAGCTCGACTTGTTGTAAGGAGAAAGATTCACGACAGGAGTAGATCGAATTAGTAATGGCTTCCTCGAGAAGTTGATGATGTCATCAGAGATCTTCCAGAATATTCTTGCAATATCTAATATTTTTCTTTCCGTTTATCGAGGAAAAGCAGAACGGCGCGTAGAGCAAAGCCGAAGAGTCGCGTAGGTCGGAAACCGAAGCGTCACATTTGCTTTATAAATACCGGGTCTTTGCCGCGGGTTCACCATTCTTCCTCCAGAACAAAAAGGTAGACTTCTTTTCTCTCTCATCTTGAGTTTTTACTTTTGCGTCTTTTATTCATTTTCCGGCAAGGTCCGCCGAGTATCGTGTTATATTCCGGCGTGATCTTCGATTTCAGCGAGTTTCTCAGTGATTAGAGGTCGACTTTGAGACTTTGTAAATGTCTTCGAAGAAAAACATTTCAATTCCCCACCTGCGAGACGAGAGTGATTCTGATCCAGATGATAACCAGCCTCTGATAAACCGGAGGCTTAAGCTCTGCAGCCGACTAGAGGAAGCTCAGTCTTCCCAGATCGAAAGTGAAAAGGACCCGGTTGTACCAATCGTCACTGTGGAAGATGACGAATGGTCTGAGGAGAATTCCCCCAATTATTCTGGTAGGCGGGCTGATAAAGCCGAGACTGTGGAAGAAGAAGAGGAAGATGAAGACGTCGAGGACGAAGATGATGAAACGGAAGAAGTGGATGATGACGAGCTCCAAATTCCAAGTTCAGTTAGGCGAGCAAAGGGTAGTAAACAAAGAGGAAGACGTCAAAGAGGACCTCGGAGGCCGAAGGCCAAAAGGGGCCCCGAATTCTTCACTTGTGGCAATCAAAGCGATATTTTGCCGAGTTGGAGTGACACCAAGTCGATTCAGGTGATGAGGTCCTGGTGCCATATCCCTGAAGAGATCGAAATAATTATTCCGGAGCTTCACGAACGTCCTTGGAATTGTCCCCGAGGATATGTGTGCATGTACGAGTCGTTCTTCCTCGAGGGATGTCTTTGGTTTCCGCTACCCGAGCTGTTGGTCGTCTATTGTCGAAAAAGAGGTCTGGCCTTATCCCAATTAACTGCTAAATCGATCTGTCACTTAATCGGTCTGCTCGTTCTTGCGGCCGAGGCAAACGTCGGCATTAGTAGCCAGTTCTTGGAGGAAGTGTGTCAGGTTAAGCGGGTTAAAGGAGCACTCTTCTATGTCTCCATGAAGCCGAAATTCAATCTCATTACTCACGAAAGGGGTGATAATCTTAAAGGATGGCAGAGGCATTACTTCTTCGTGAAAATAGGCGACTTGACTTCCTCCCTTCCTGCTAATTTTTTCTACAGGAGATGGGTCGCCGGATATGGTAGTCTTTAGTTCGGCTTCGTTGTTGTGATATTTATATGTTTCTAACCATGCTTCTTATGTGCAGCTATTCACGAGACATTTCGGGCTCAACCAAAAGATTTTGCCGAGAAGGTCGACGCAATTAAGAAGTTGGGTCTTCAGAAGTGGCCGGAGATTCATCAATCAAGGATCACATCTGCCAGAACAAAGCTTTTATCCGGTGTGTGATTGCCCTTGATTTATTTTGCTAAGTATTTCTACCGGTCTGACCTCGATTTATTTTCCTTGCTCATAGGTAAGTGGAAATTGTCTCCGGATCGTGTTGATCCCATTACTGAGGAAGAAGAAGAGACTATGGCTCCGGTAAATTTGGATGATGGTCCGAGCTTTGCAGGCGAGCTCAAGAAGAAGAAAGCTTCAGCGACCAAGGATAAACAGGCCGCCCCTGTTTCAGCGATGGCTCTGCCTCTTCGGTGGTGAAGTCGACCAGTAAAGACATCGCTGGAGAAAAATCGGTGGAGATCACTGCTAAAGTGGCTAAGTCTTCTGCTTTCTCTGTTCCAGTTTCCGGTCTTGAAAAGACGAGCATAATCGACCTGATTCAAGACAAGGTGGATGGTCCACCGAACCCAAAGAAGAGAACGACCCCTGATGCTTCAAAGGGTGCTCCTCCGGCGAAGAAGGCCAAAAACACAACTGTTTTTAGCGGTCTAGGCGAGATTCATTCGAGTCCTCGCGCTTGTGCCGACTTGTTCCGGTCTATGGGAGGATCTTCTCATCCCATGCCGCCTCCAGGGGAGATGGAGAACGAAGATCAGTATCAAGAATGGTGTCAGCTGATGGTGAAGGTATCGCCTTTGATGTTCCATCTGTTTTTTTGTGTATCATTTCTCATTATGGCGTCTTGACTAAAAATCTGTTGCCGTTTGTAGGCGGGCCGAGTAATGAACAACTTCTATGAGAAGTTAAACTTCAAGGCGACTCGAGCTGAGGAGGCACTCCGGGAGGCGTCGAAGATAGATAAATCTCTTGCGAATGCTCAACTCGCGTACAACCAGGAGCGTGACAGAGTGAAGGAGCTGGAAGCCGAGCTGGAGCAAGTAAAGGTGGAGCGTAATGATTATATGATAAGGTGTGTCAAGGCCGAATCGGAGAATGAGCCGCTTAAGGTCGAGCTTGAAGCTCTTAAGAAGAAAAAGGTTGAAGCCGCAAGGAGAAACGAGGAAGAGTGTAAGCGACTTAGGGCATCTAGGGCGGCCTATGTTTCCAAGGAGCGTCGTATTAAGGACGAGATTATCAAGGGTTGTCAGAATATTTTTGACAAGGTGAAGACGTTTCTTGTCGACATGAAGAAGGCCGCTGATGTCACGTCTTTGTATAGGCAGGCCAAAGGTACTCGCGAGGCATTGGAAATGCTCAAGGAAGATGGCGAGGCAATTCCCGATGAGAAGATTGCCGAATTTGCTGAGTACGAGAAGCAGTACAAAGAGGAGGCCTTGCAAATGAGTATTGTCGAGCTTCAAGAAGAGGAGTTGGATGTGCAGAGGGTCATTGGCGGGTTGCCGCTGGCGGACCAGGCCGACGTGTTTCCTTATGGTTCAAACGACGGTCTGACTAATGATGAAGTTGCCTTAAGCATTCCTCCGCCGCAATTGCCTGAAGACTCCTCTGTTCAGAAGACGGCCTAATTATTGCGCTTTATCCTTTTGTGTTTTGTTGCTCTTGTTTTTTGTAGACCGGGTGTGGTCCGTATTCTGATATTTGTATTAACAATGCCCGGAGGGGTTTTTACTCGCACATTTTTTGCCGAGTGTTTATGTCGATCTTATGTGTTGTTCCTTTTGGCGATTACGTTTAATATTGTCGGCGATCCTTATTTTAGATGTCTTGAATCGATCGTGTAAAATATATGCTTTAACGGTCGTCCTTGAAAACTTCGATGACTGTTGAGCCGAACTAGGCGGAAATGTCTTAAAGAGGTTGATGTTTAATACGGCATGTTGGAGTCGGACTAAGTTAGATAACTGTAGGAGTGAATCGACTTAGAGAGATTCGACTCGAAAAGGCGGGAATTTTGTAGTAGTGGATCGGCTTACTGTGCGAATCTAGGTCGGCTTATTTGGCGATCATTGTCTTGATTTTGGTAAATCCGGTCCAGCGCAGAACGTCTTCTGCCTTACCCGGACTAGATTTACCTGGTGGCGAACTCGAAACTTGGCTGGTGGCAAGTTGGTCCGGCTTACTTCGTTCCAAGTGTTTTGGTAAGAAAGGTGCGGGACTGGCCCCGGCTTTAGGTTTTTTGGATGCAACTTTAGAAGAAGTCGACTTTCTTTCTAAGAGGTCGACTTATACTTTTACCTAGAAAATGTCCAAGTCAGGCCCTGATTTTGCAAGATGTGCTCGACTTATTTTGTCTCAGGCGAGTTGGAGCGGTCAATGCGGGAACTGGGCCCGGCTTTTAGGTTACAAATGCGAGTTGCGACCTCGACTTATACTTCCCCCTTTTAGATGTCTAAAGTCTGGCCCCGATTGTGCGGTTGTCGACTTATTTGTCTCGGGCGACTTGATTATTTTTGGGACTGGGCCCGGCTTTGTCTGGATAATGTTCCGAGAGGATCGAATACCTGGCCAGGGCATCGAACATCGTAAACAACTATCGGTTTTAGGATATTTAGACTGATGTTTATATGATGGAGATCGACTGTTAAGTAAGTGAAACGAGATATGACTGTGATGAGAAATAGAGCGGCGTAGCTCGATCTTCTATGTGAAAAGGTAAATTCTATTTGGCCAGGGGGCGAGGTAAGAATGCGAGATTGAGCTCGGCTTTGAGATATGACTGTGATGAGAAATAGAGAGACGTAGCTCGATCTTTTTGTGAAAAGATAAATTTTACTTTGCCAGGGTGTCGACGTAAGAATGCGAGACTGAGCTCGACTTTGAGTAATACGAGGCATGATGCTCAACTTTGAGATATATGAGGCACGATGCTCAGCTGACTTTGAGATATATGAGGCACGATGCTCAGCTTAGATAAATGTGAATCTTAAGTAGTCGTGAAGAAAAGGTGAATAATGATTAGAAAAAACTTATCTTGGTGGAAGATGATGTGAACCGGAGGTGATGTCGTAGAGGCTTATCGTGATGAGTGATCAGAGATAATGTTGTTTAACGTTGAATCTCAGTTTTCTGCGTTTCTGCAGGTTCGAATGATTTTGGACCAACTTCCAAGTCGACTTTCATTCTGATAGATGATTTGTTGGTTTCTTTAGATTCCTTGCAGCCAGATCTTGTCAAAGACTCCTTGATAGACCTCTAACTTTTGTCAATTGCTATGAATTCTTGAGTTGATGATAGTCATGATGGTGGATTCTTCTTCGTCAGTCGGCGTTATCTCCAGCGTTAGAGAGCCTCCAAAGTTGCCTCTTCCGCACTGCTTTTACTCCTTTGTTTTTATGTAGTTTTTCTCTCTTTCTTCGCCTTTCTTTTCATCCTTGTGACTTTTTGGGTAATAGATGTAGCATACCTCATTCTTTTTTTTTTTTTTTTTTTTTTTCTTTTTTTTTTTTTTAAGCTTGAGTGTCTTTTTCTTGCTTAGCTCGACATACTATCATCTTTTCGTAGCTCGAGCGTGTTTTTGTGTATCTCGGTTGATTGAAGAGTGTTCTTGTTGTTGTATCTTTCTTTCATTTTGTTTGGTAGATGTCTTCTACTAACTTGAACGTTTTTCTTCTTCTTTGGTCTGTTCTTTTTCCTAGCTGTGAGTGATGAAATCATTGACAAGAACCAGTATCTTCTTCTTTTAGCTCGGTAAACGAACATCTTCTCCTAGCTTGGTTAGTGAGCATGATGGTTATAGAGGCGATCAAAACATGGTAGGAGTGATGGTGTGCTCCGACGACAAAAACGACGGCCTGGATTTGGACGGCAGTGATGGCTTGAACTTTTTGATATTCACAAGTCCTCCTGTCGAGAATTATGAGTTGTGGGATCTGTCTCGAATCTTGACTTTGTGTCGTTGTGGCCGTGTTTGTGTAAGCTTCCAACTCGGAAAACAATCATTTTGGTAGTTGAAACAGAGGAGCTGAATGAAGGTGTAGATAAAGCTTGTTCTGGGCGGAGCCAGGCTGATTATCTCTTCGCCAACGTGATGGTGATGATGGCTTCTCATTCGTAACGTTCTGATGACGGTGATCCTCATCTTCTTAGTTTCTTCTTGTTTCTATTATCTTCAAAAGGTAAACTTCTTTGTAAAGTCTGCACAAGCTTTTGTGATTGTTTCAAGTGATTGAGGTTTTGAATGTAGTAAACTGATGTGAGCTTTGTTTTGCCTTCGTAAGTTGCTTCAAATCACGTTTGGGTGCGATCCATGATATCACCAGCTGATCAGAGCTTCTTCTTTAACCTTTAGATTTTTCCTTGTTCTCACAAATTGATGAACGTGGCAGTGCTCTCTCTTTTTTTTTTTTTTTTTTTTTTTTTTTTTTTGCCGATGACGAAACTCTGTTATTTGTAGAATTGAGTTGAGAACTCTCTTGTGTTGGTGGAGCTAAAGCGTTGTTAATATGCAATCTTGGTCTTGGTAGAGCTTGTTCTTGACGAAGATATGCTCAATTGGCGAGTTAATGAAATTGTCGGTCTCGAACTTTGGTAAACGTTGGTCTGGTGCTGTGGTGTACGATTTGCTTAGCAGCAGATTCACAGATGCTGCGATACAGGTCGGATGATCTAGACGATGGAGACGAGGTCGGTCTCTGTAGAAAGATAACTCTTGGGGCTTTTCGTTGATATGTTATGGGTCTCGTGGCTCCTTGTGGTTTATCGGGAAACTTGTTTAGAAGCTGGGTGATTAAATTGCGACGGATCTGCGTTTTAGGGTTTTTGACAGATTGTGTCGGTCTCACGAAAACGGCGATAACTCTCATGTTACAGTTCTGATTGAAGCAAGGTCGGGTTCTTTGGAAATCTGAGTCTCTTGGCTTTCCACAGATAGGTTATAGGCCACCTGGATCGATGTACTCCGTCGGTAAATCGCTCCGAAAGTAGGAGGTCTGAATCTGTTGATCTCTATGACGAATTGAAGGTTGTGTTGTCATCATCGTCGAACTGTTGGGTTTCTTGCGTGAAAATCTCTTTAATCCCCACAGACGGCGCCAACTGTTGAACCTCAAAATACCGGTCTGGATTCCTTTGCAACAAAGTAACTTGGTGTTCAGAGACAAGAAGCTTCAGCTCAATTGATGACAATAAGGGTTAGGGTTTATGCCGATGTCGAATTGGGATTTAGGGTTTATGTTGATGGGATAGCTGCGCCTTGTTGAAAGGCTGCCTACGTACCCTTGAAAAGGGATCAAGCCATTCGTAGTTCATGTTAAAGAAGAGCCGTTTAGGCGAATTAGGGTTTTAGCGTCTTCTTGATCGCTCTTGGAGAGCTTAATGTTCAGGATGTCCCCATGATTCGAGATAATCTTTGGAGAGGAGCGTAGCTCCTTATTTATAGGGATTTGAGGAGGTTTAGGGCTTCCTTTTCCTTGTTGAATTAGAATTGCCTTTTCGTGGAAGGTTTCCTTTTCGAGTTCAATTTCCTTTTCTGAATAGATTTCCTTTTCCGAGCTGATTAAGTCGGTTAAGTCTTCATGGGCCAATTCGATTGGGCTTTGAGAGAAGTCGGTCTTGATTTGGATCGGGTTATGGTAAGGGTGCTAAACCCGGTACCAACAGCCGTCAAGTTCCTTGGACCTCAACTCAGCTTATGTAGGCTTGGTAAAAAAAAAAACCAAGTGGGTCAACATCAGAATCGAAGACACTGGCTTCTTCTCCTCTCCCAAGTCATGTATTCAAAGAAAGATGACATGTTCTCAATGCCTTGTTCTGGAGGGCTCCACATAGGATCTTGGGATCTTGAAAAACACATATCACACAACTTGCATTTTCCATCATATCCCGAGTTTATTGACTTGCTTCATCTATCACTTGAGCAGCCATGCGCAAGTGAAAATACAACATCGATAGTATTTTATATGATGGAAGGATTTGTGGATCTTCCAGTTACACAGCTCCTTACTTCATTCCACCTCATTCCTAATTCCACTTTTTCTATATTTTCATGTCATTCTTCTATCAAGATTCAAGAGGGCTCATCTCTCTGTCTTTTAGCTTTTGCAATGTAATGGAAACTGAATTTCTAAAATTATTAATCTAGTTTCTTGTGAAACAAACAATAGTGAGTTTACTTTAATGTGGAGTTTAAGGATCACAATGACACAACTCTTTGTTGTTTTGATTGAGATTGTTATTTATTTATGACGAAATATGAAGAGACATGTGTGCAAATGATGTCAATCTACTACCAAGAGCAAAAGAAGACCAAAAAAAAAAAAAAAAAAAAAAAAAAAAAAACTGAAACTACTAGACATTTGGCTCAAACATTTTAATTTTAATGAGATGTACTAGATTTATGCCCGCGGTACACCGTGGGTCAATTGTTTTAATAAAAAAATTTAATTTTTTTTTATTATTTATTATTTGTAAATGGAAAAATTTTATTAAAATCTCAAATGTAGTACACATCGTGGGTCAATTGTTTTAATAAAATTTTGTAGTTTTTTGTTTATTTATTATTAATAAATGGATAATCCCATTAAAAACTTCTAAAGTAGCACACATTTCTACATCAAACCTTCAAGGTATTACATTTCCAATTTAAACCGTTTAAGTACAAAAATTTCCTGTTTAAATTTTCAAATTAAAGTGGTATTTTGTTTCGCACCGATATTTCCGATCACTGAAAAGTTAACTCTGTTAACGGAAAAATTAACTCTGTTAACAGAAAAGTTAATTCCAACAATTTTTTTAATGAAAAACGAAACAAAACGCCACTTTAAAGGTTTAAACTGGAAAAAGTTTCATTTTGGAGGTTTAATGTAGAAGTATGTACCACTTTTGAGGTTTAATGTAGAAGTATATACCACTTTTGAGGTTTTAGAATTTTTCCATTTATAAATAGAAAAATTCACACGCATATACGGATATTAACTTGCTATTTTTTTATAAACAATAAACAAAAAAATAAAAATATTTATAAACAGTAAAGAAAAAAAAAATTGTAAGCTAAAATTAAATGGAAAAAGTTACAAAAATTTTAAACCATTATACAGATGAGGTTCACTCTTCCAACCTATGTAATAGTTGAATATAAAATTTAGATTAGGCACACATTAAATAAACCGAATATATATTTTTTAAGTTTAGACGCCAGATAAATCAAGTTTTTTACTCATTCGTATTTAAAATTATTTTGATCATTTTTATAATACGATCCTAAAAAATTACCCAAATTCTTTAGCTTATGCGGGACATTGAACAAACATCATTTTTTCTTCATCAATTGAGTAATAAATGTCCATTTTTAAAATTCCAATCACAACATATGTAGAAAAGTTAAATTTTTATTAATTATATGCATTATTATTTGAATAGTGTTTGGAAACACCTTCTAAGTTTGAGTCATTTTTAATAGTTTAGTAGAAGTAGATTGATAATTATTTTCAATTATTTCAACTAAAGAATCAGATTAAACCGAATAATTTTTTGAAATTTGGACGTCTCATAAGTCAAGGTTCCTTTTCATTCGTATTTAAAATTATTTTGATTTTTCTTTTACATAAAATGGATTGAACTATTATCCATAAATTTTAGTCAATGTGGGGTGTTTAAATTATTTCAACTAAAAACCGGATAAAACCTGAATAGATTTTTTTTAAAATTTTGACGCCTGATAAGTCAAGTTTCCCGCTTATTCGTATTTGAAATCATTTTGATCTTTTTATAATACGACTCTGAACCATTGCCACAAAAATTTAGTCAATGTGGGATGTTGAAATAATTGAGTAAAAAAAATTAACTCTTGAAATATGTAACATTGCCACATATTGCTGTAAAAAAAAAATATTTTTTCTTCTTTAATTGAGTAATATATGTCCATTTTTTAATAATTTAATCACAATATATGCAGAAAAAATATTAAATTTTAATAATTATGTATGTTATATAATAATTTAAAATAATTTGAAAATAAGATCTAATAAAAGTGATAGGAGAATTATAATTCATACTATTAATAATGCAATATTAAATAAGGAAATAAATGATGAAGAAGAAAAAAAAAATAGAAAGTTGTGTTTGGATACAATGATACAATTTTTTTTTTTTTTTTTTAACTTATATAGTGTTTGGAAACACCCTCTAAAATTGGGTCTTTTTAATAGTTTAAGTAGATACATCTGCTGCTGTGCATATGCTGTTTATACATTCAACCCTAAGACATGAAACGTAATACAAAACTACACCTAACTGACTGACTCTCCAAACCTATTTATTATATAAGCTTGAACATTTTTTTTTTTTTTAAACCTTTATATTTAGCATTATTTGAAGTAAATTCAGTTTGGCTCGATTTAATTCTAGTTTGTTCGAGTGAAATATTATTACCACTTAAGTTAAAATAAAGTTTGGCTTGGTTTCCATTTGAAGAATTTCGAAAAAAATTTCCCATCTCGAATTTAACCACATCTATATTCTTAACCACAATTGGCTAAAATCAAGACTAGCCCACATGGGTTCCAAGTAGTCCTGGGCAAAAAAACCGAATCCGAAAACCTGAACCGGAACTGACCCAAAAAAATCGGTTTGGGTAGGGTATGGGTATTATCAAATTACCCTATTAGGTAGTGAATTGTCTTACCCGTGGGTATCGGGTAATACCCGACCCGATCCGATACCCATACGGGTACTCATTCAACCCGAAACTAACACTAATGTCTAGGATTTCTTAGAATTTTTATTAGGACTTCCAAATTTAAAGTTCAAACCATGAAGTTGACATTTGTTTTATCTTTTTAATTGTATTTTAGGAGTGATCCATAGTCAAAACAAAGTCATTATTCATCCGTGTATTTCTAGTTTTAACTTCTAGCTCTATGTTTTAGTTTCACATCGACTTCTATCTATATGTTTCAGTTTTTACTACTGTTCTATCATCTTTTGTCTTTTGGTTTTGGATGTTAAATTTAAAATTACCATTTTCGATGTTAAATTTGGTTTTGAATATTTTCTATTTTTTGTGAGTTTTGTCATTTGTGTATATTATATTGCAAGTGTTTTCGGGTAAATAGGTATATTTCGGTTATATTTCAAATTTTTGGGTATATTTGGGTATAAAATACCCGAACCGATGGTATACCCATTTTTTTCGGGTATTCATAGGTTATTCAATCTGAAACCCGAACCGATCCGAACCCGACAAGACCCGAACCGAAACCGAACCGATTTTTTGTAAATACCTTATTGAGTAGTAAATACATAAACCCGATAGACCCGAATCCGATCGGGTCCTACCCGAACCCGAACCCGTTACTCATATGCCCAGGCCTAGTTCCAAGAGTGTTGTGTTTTCTGAATAATGGACCGGCCTAAAGAATACTTGACCATGTGACTAACTAAAGTCCGAGACGAGTCTTATTCTTCTTCTCTAAAAAGCAAACTACTTTTAGGGAAATAATTAGTAGAATTAAGTTTATTAACACAAACACAATAATGAGTCACCGAAAATTTGGAGGTGAAAGTCAAGTTCAAGGGCCCCTTCTTAGGAGGCGCCGCTAAGTCCTTCACTCCCACTAACAAGACACCGTGCTATAGATTTGCTCATTTGTTATCATTGTTTTCATGTTTGATTATCATCATGTTGATTCTCTCTTCTCATCATTTCCATTTTTTTTATAAAATGTTTCTTTTGTTTTGGTTTATTACATCTAACTTTTATTAATTGACATCCAGCTTCACTCCCTTTGACCCTTTGAATTAGGTGACTGATTTTTCCATAAAAAAATAAAATTTGAATTGTTTTTGATTTAGAATAAGTTTGGCTTTGTTAACTGTTTTGTTGTGGACTACTACGTAAACTATTGCAACAGTTCTTTTTCTGTATAATGATGTTTTCTCATTTCTTCTAAAATTTTAATTTTGTAAAGGGAAGTAGAAATCTAGAATCATCAACTCTCAGGGGCGGAGGCAGTGAAAGAGTAGGGGGTCAGCTGACTCCAACTAATTTTTTTTTATTTGTTATGTTTAAAAAAAAAAAAAATTATGACCCCATATAGAAAAAATATTTGATCTTATTAAAATTTATGACCCTATAGTTTTATTTCATTTTTTAGTTGGGTTATGTTTAAATTATTTGTGATCAAATAAAAATATTATAAGTTAAAAATAAAATTAGTAAATAAAAAATGAGACTTCTTCTTTTCTTTGCAAATGCAAAATGTAACACATACTCTTCATTTGCTTGAATGATCTTATTTTTTTCAAGTCACAATAATTTATTAATGTATTTTTTTTACTCCGGTAAAAATAAACTCTGCGTCCGCCACTGTCAACTCTCCATGCCAAAATGTTAATTTAACAAGTGTTATTATTATTATTACGATTTTTCGACCTACTTAACGAACAGTGTCAAATGAGAATAATGGCGTTAAATGGCATAAAAAAAATATTGACTATACATTACACGCGTTTGCATTCATGATTTCATGTACTCAAACACAAATTAAAACAACACACGTATCAAACAGATATATAAAGTATATGTGCTTCGAAAATTAATAGATCGAACTAGAATTTTGGTACTTCGATATTCACAAAGCTAAAGATGATCGTATCTATGGGAGGGATCCAGATTTCAAGCCATGGCAGTGATATATAATAGATATAACACAACACTAATTGGATTCTTATGATGAACAAATTGTTTGATGATTTCGTTTTAAATGTTTTCATTCTCTTTTTTCCTTTTTTTTATACAATACATTTATACACTTATTATGAAGATTTTGTTTTCTTTTTTTGGACTGAGAATGGTAAATTGGTAATTGTTGTCTGATTCTGCTAAAAGTTTATGTAGTGTACTATGTAAAATTGCAATAGATATTGTAATGGGTTTTTCTTTGTACCATTTAAAATGTTTACTGAATATGACCCCTCTAAAAACAAGATTGACTCAGTGAAAAAAAAAAGAGTAAATAAAATTGCCTATAAAAAGGTAAATATATAGTTATGATTGTTAAGGGAAAATAATCCAAACAATAAAAAAGAAAAAGAAAAAACATTAAAAGGACAATTATGTTAGGTTTGGATCTTTCACCTACCCTCTTTATCCTCACAAAATATCTCTTTAGATGTCATGATTTATCATGTTGTCTTCTGAATTTGTTTTCTTACACTCTTTTTTCCTACTTGATATTTTAAGAAATAAATATCTGCCAACAAATTCGTACTATAAGTTTGAAACTCAACACATAAGTATCAAATCATCCACTAAACTATGATAACTAGACTCAATGACTCGATATGATTTATCTTTCTATACTCCAAATATCATATTTTTGTGACATAGACAGTTTTATTTGACTTATAAAACATTTACATACATGATTAAGAAAAAGTTTTGGTTTGGAACTACACTCCATGATGAACGTAAGCGTTGTCGTGAGGTAGGTTAGGATTATAATTTTAGAAGAAAAACAAAATTGAGGCTAACTCTGCTGCGCACATCGATCACCATCGAATTATAATTGCAGGCTACATTATCCATTGATGTCAAGTTTAAATAAAAAATTTATCAAAAAAAAAAAAAAAACATTTAAATAAAAAATAGTGAAATTCTCTTCTTCTTTTTTTTTCAACAATCATGAAATCGTCTAATTTCATTTAAAATAATCGTTTACCTATAACATTTTATATTATTCTTTAGAGATATATTAATTTTAATTGAAACTAATATATATTTCAGAATGTTTATTAAGAACAAAACTGAACTTCTGTAATAGTTTTTAAACCAAAAAAAAAAAAAACTTCTGTAATAGTTTTATTTCCAACTTATAGCACTTTTTTGCGGGATGATATGCAAACCCAAATTTGTTGAGAACATTTGTAAAAACTCATCAATATTTGATATCAAATTAATGTTTATAACTACAATCATCAGCAGGCAAAGGCTGAAGTTCGAAATGATTAACAAAATCCAATTATATCGTATTATTATTATACTACATTTGAAAACAAACTTAGACAAAGAAAGCCAAAATATATATATATTCCGCATTAAGATTGGCTTCTTGTTTCAACAAGGAAAATAATAAGCATCATATGTTATATGTAAGTATACAAACACAATAACATAAGGTGACTTTTTTTCCCACATAATCAACAGACTTAACTATCATTAACTAATTTTTAATTATGATGCTCCCACACAAACCCCCATTTCTTGATCATCCTTCTTCGTGGAGCTCAAATTCAAAAAGACAAAATTACCCTTCCCAAAATACAAATTTAAACGCACGCAATAATAGTAAACCATTCACTAATCGAGCGCATTGGGTCCGGTACAGTAACTAACCACGTGGCTCCATAACCACTGGATCAAGTACCGCCGTCGGATCCCATTAACGTTATACGTGGCACCACGATTGTCGTTCAACATCTGTCCTGTGTACGAACCTCCACCTCCAGTTCCATATATACCCTCACAAAGATCCGCTATCTCAACCGGAGCCACCGGGTCGGGCCCTGCGTACCAAGCGTTAACCAACGGATTCGTCGCCAGCTCAGCAATCTCGTGAGCAATCACACTTATCATCCCATCGACTCCAACATCACCGTTCGGAGATTTCACCGGTTTTATTCCCGGAATGTACTCCGGCACGGCGAACGGATAAGCACAAACTCCGGGACAAAACTTCGCCGAGTTTCCAACCCAAGCGTACGGTAACGTGAATCCAACAATCGACGGGAATGTGAAATAGTGAAATCCACAAACCTGACCGCAAAAATCCTGAACGTAAACGTCATCGGCGGTGAGGAGGAGATAGAGACCGCTTCTGGGATTTACCGGCAACGGCCGAGATCTGGAAGTGACGGCGGATTTAATCACAGACTGAATCGATAACCGGGTTAAGGATTTACCATGGGAATAGAACCGGTCGTTTTTCTCCTCGCCGAGACGAACCGTACCGGTTATATTAGATCCGGTTTGATCAGTGTAAAGCTGTACGGTTTTCCACCAACCGGAGACGGAGGGACGTTTTGATCCAACGGCTGAGATTGAGTTAATAAACTCACGGATGATCTTCTTCTGGGATTTTTGCCACGTGCCATACCAGATAGGATGAACGGTGATGTTGTTGGTAAGGACTGGGCCCATGTGGTAACGGAGGCGGACGAGATTCGATGAGCCTTCGAATTTCTTTGAAGCTCCGAATATTTGATCGGAGCCGTTGGTTTTTGGAGGATATGGACGCCATCCGATCACTTGCACCGGTGATGTTAGGAGCACCGCAAGTACGGTGAGGCTGAGGATCACCGGAACTGAATGCATGTTTATTTTTATTTTCTTTGTTTATTTTTTTTTTAGGGATTGGGTGAAAGTAAATAATAATTGGAATAAGAGAAGAGAAAAAAATTTGAATTGGTGGACCGACTTGTCTGAAGAGTCATGGAGTGTCAAGTAGGTGTATATATAGGATTATTTAATTCACTATATTGTTTTAGTTTTTTTTTTTTTTCCTGTAAGTTATATACTTTGTTTTGGCTCATTCATCCCAAAATAGAGCATTTTAAAATACACAAATCTCATTTCAGAATAGTCAAGTATAGGGTTAGTAAAAATAAACTATAACAAATAAACTACAGAAAAATACTAGAAATTTTTGGTTATCAACAGTTGAATGTGTATTCTACTAGTTAAGTTGTTAATGGGTGAAAATGAAATTGATTAAAATATATTTTCTCTGTATCAGAAATATTAATTTTCGGAGGAATTCACCAAGATTAAAAATAATAATAAATGTTTCTAGAAAATAGTAAAAAATTAATCTCAAATTATTTTTTTATTCTATTTATTTTTTTTAATAACTATAACTATACTAAATATTGAAAATATTAAGTAATTAATTGATTTTGAAAATATAAATACATTAAATTTATTACATGAAATTAATTTTTTTTGATACAAAAATAATATTTTAACAATTAATCTTTGTGATACATGAAATAAAAAGTGCAAACAAAAAAAGAGAAAATGTTTTCGAATTTTAAGGAGGCATAGAGAATTGGGGGTAATGGAGGACAGATGGATGAGTTAAAAGTGAGGTGGACAAGTAGGACCCACAACAAGACAAGCGGCGTCATCGAGAGCCGTCCGATTATTTTTAATCTGACGTCACCAACCCTCGTTTCTGGTTCCCCATTGCGCGGGAAATCTTATTCGTTGTATTAGGGGTAAATATGAAATTTCACTCTCAACTGTTTCTTTTTTCCGGGTATGGACCTCACTTTTCAGAATTATTTCGTTTCTTTTTTTCTTTTTTTTTAATTATTAGGGACCACCACGGGTTTTAAAAACCCTCGTAAATTTCTTTTTTTATTATCAAAAAAAAGTTGTGTATTTTTTTTGTCGTCTTTGGGCCACTTGAGAGAGGATAGTAAGTATTGAATAGAAATATCGTCGTGAACTAGACACTAATCACTAAATTGGCGGTTTGTTTTTATACCCAAAAGATGTTTTATGTTTTCAATATTACCTTTTTTTCTTTTCTTTTCTTCCTAATCTGGTCTCCTTAGTGACAGGTTGATAATAATCTATAGCTGTTACCAAATACCATATATCTATAATAGACTTTCGCAAATCTGTATATTTTTTTTTCTTGTTACAAATATAGGATCCGGCATTGAACACAAGCCGATCAAATCCATGTTTAAGATCTTTAAGATAATAAATAAAATTTTGATCGATTATCTAAGATGTCATTAGCAGAGTTGGTAAGCTTTCCTTTGCACCAGCTATAAAGTTAGTTGTTTTTTTTTTTTTGAATTAGAAGGTTCCGCGCCGAGATCCATAATCTTCTCAGGATCTGGGGAATACCATATGAATGTCCATGATCAAATAGAAATGATTAGTAATTTCACGCTTGAGAAAAATCGATTTCTTTTCTATATTAACATGGGGACTCGCTTTTCAAATAGAAGCCACTAGATCAAAACCACTTGGTTTTAGAAAGTAGTTGTTCAAAACATTTTGCCTAAAATTTACAAATTTTAGATTTTGTTTTACTCACGAATAATATTTGCTTATGACCAATAAATATTCAAGATCGGCCGTGCATATATGAAAGTTTTCTATGGTCAGTTTAAAATTAGTTTGTAGCTAAAAATCCTTATATTTTTACAAGTATATATGTATATGTGTGTATCATATTACATTCTTTCAAAATCAGAGTGTTTAGATTGAGTATTTCATCTTTATAAAAAAAGATTAGAAATTGACAAATCACGATTTAAATTATTATTTTTAATTTATTTTCCAAAGAGTTCTTTTTGTAAAGATATCTAATCTAATTAGTTGTCTAAAAGTAGAGATATGATGAACTATATAGTTGTGTCTTCACCTAACTCATTACATATGAAAATAGTCCTATATATTTTGTTCAAAAATGATTTCAACACCAAAATATATTGCAGACAAGGTGACACAATAAAAAAAGTAAGGGATTTATAAGGGCACAAAAATCTGATGAGATGAGTGAAAAAAAAATTTAACTAAAAGAAAACGCGTCGACTATGTCCATCATAACATGTATTGCTGTAAACCTTAAAAACCATGTTTTGCTACCGAATTTTCCAAGAGCTTGAAAATTCTTTACAAGACTTATGAACCAACATGTTACTAGATCGCGAGAGTTAAATAATATACCATAGATTGGATTTCTTTTGGCATTATATCTACGTTAATATAAACATGACAAAATTGGTTTGACATTTATAGAATATGCACAATGATGTCTATATAGTCACCTATTTGTTATAGTACATAAATTTGAACTGATCAAAATATATCTTTTGTTACTCATTGTTACCACGACCAACCGGTTAAGGCTAAACCAACCCTATCGATTAAATTATACAAAAGTATATACACTATCATAGCTAACCTGAAAGTCCTGAACCCTAACAAGTAATAACAATCACCTATTTAGACTTATGGATTTATATGAATACAAATGTCCACGACTACAATTTCGGAATTTGATTATTTTATCAACCTCAATAGTACACTATGTTAGCTAGGAGCAGAATTTGGGAGCTAAGTAGCTTAAACCTAACCACGATTTCTACATGATCTATGATCCCAATCATTTTTATAAAATGTTTTGAGTTTTCTACATTACTATTACTATCTTAAAAGGATATAAAAGAGATAAAAAAAAAAGAAAGGGACACATGAGCACGGATGGTATATACGAGGTGGTGTGTGTATCCCATAAAAAACATATTTAACTATTTGCCGTAATTCGCATTTGAAGGTTTCCGACTTCCAATAAGAATATTTAGAATTTCGTTTTATATTATACACTAAAACCATCACCAAAAATAAATTCCGATAACCCAAAAAGACATTAAAAAATATCGGATGGTAGCTGTTCCTTTGTCCTAGTCAGCACAGTCCACTAAAACTGTTTTAACTTTTCATCGATAACAAAATTTAGATAGAAAATGACCTAATTAAAAAAGAATAGTAGATAAAATTGAATAATTATCCAAAAAAATAAATAAATGGAGGATGGGGTTTGAGAAGAAAACAAAAGAAACCTGGGAAGGATAAGAGGATCGGGGCCCATCTCAATCGCGGAGCGAATTGCGCGGCTCTCTTGTCAAGGTATTGATGTGAACACTAAATATTTAAAAAAATTAAAATAAATTTTAACGAAATTTTTTTTGTAAAATATTATAAAAATCCAAATAAAATTAAATACTATAGTCAGCATTCAGCAAGCAGTAAAAGAATCGTACAGCTGAGATTGAAAGCTCTGGTCGAAAAGTGGGCCCATTCAAAGGGTTTTTGGGCTATCGTAGGTCCCACTTGTTACACTGACGTTACGGTGACACAGAAGGACAACTTCTGACGCCAGACTGGCGACACTTGGCACTTATGTGGAATCTAATGCTGACGTGGTAGTGTTTGACTCCTTGTTTTAGATGACACGTCAACGATGAGTGAAAGAGACAAACGTCGCGTGAAATTAGCGGGAATTTTTTTTATTCCTTTTAAATCCCAAAGCAGCGCGTATTGGTTACGCTCCGGTTAACAGGTAAGAGGTCCATCGTCGTCGATTATGGTCCGTGCATTCAATTGGTTATTCAATTGGTTTCACAATATAATGTATTTTGTTGATATTAGGATGTTTTCAATATTTTTGTAACGTGCAATGACTTTCTTGGTGATGAATTTTTATTCAAGTTTTCACATTCATAAACAATTGGGTGGTTTTCACTTTTTAGTTCGATGACTCAGTGAAAAGTGACCACGTATTTTGAATCTACTAAACTATTAAAAAAGACCCAATCTTATAGGATGTTTCCAAACACTATGGAAGTTAAAATAAAAAGGAAATAATTTTATCATTGTATCCAAACACACTTTTCCATCTTTTCATTTTTTCTCTTCATCAATTATTTCCTTATTTAATATTACAATATTAATAGTATGAATTATAATTCTCCTATCACATTTGTTAGATCTTATTTTCAAATTATTTTAAATTATTATATAACACATATAATTATTAAAATTTAATTTTTCTAAAACGGACATATATTACTCAATTAAAGAAGAAAAAAGTGTGAATTCCTTTTTTTGTGTGTTCAACATCCCACATTGACTAAATTTCTGTGGCAATGGTTCATAGTCGTATTATAAAAAGACCAAAATGATTTCAAATACGAATGAACAAGAAACTTGACATATCATGCGTCAAATTTTTTAAAAATGTATTCGGTTTATCCGGTTTTTTGTTGAAATAATTTAAACATCTCACATTGACTAAAATTTGTGGGCAATAGTTCACTTCATTTTATGTAAAAAAAAAAAATCAAAATGATTTTAAATACAAATGAAAAGGAACCTTGACTTATGAGACATCCAAATTTCAAAAAATTTATTCGGTTTAATCTGATTCTTTAGTTGAGATAATTGACGTATATACGGGTCAATTTTTTTATTTTATAAACGGAAAAATTCGATAAAAAAAAACTTCAAAAGTGGCACATACTTCTACATTAAACCTCCAAAGTGAAACTTTTTTCAGTTTAAACCTTCAAAGTGGCGTTTTGTTTCGTTTTTCATTTAAAAAATTGTTGGGGTTAACTTCTGTGTTAACAGAGTAAACTTTTCCAGGATCAGAAATATCGGTGGAAAACAAAACGCCACTTTAATTTGAAGATATAAACTGGAAATTCTTTTACTTTGACGGTTTAAAAGTGAAATGTAATACTTTGAAGGTTTGATGTAGAAATGTGTGCTACTTTAAAAGTTTTTATGGAATTTTCATTTATAAATAATAAATAAACAAAAAATACAAAATATTATTGAAACAATTGACCCGCAATGTGTACTATTTTAGAGGATTTTAATGAAATTTTTTTGTTTATAAATAATAAATAAACAAAAAAAATTAAATTTTTTTATTAAAACTATTGATCCGCGGTGTAGCGCGGGTATAAATCTAGTGAAGATTATTTACAACCATATAGATTTAATTAAGGGAGGATTATTAGAATGACCTATATTTGAAGGAAAATGGCTAAAATGACTCATATTCTTTTTTAATTACTAGAATGACTTACATGTTATTTTAGGGGTTTATATGACATAAGTACTCCTAATAAGCTGTGTAAGGAAAAAAATAGTTTTCGAAAATGCCATTAATGAATTAATTCTCGCGTGTCACTTATTTACAAAAATGCCACTGCGTCTTTGTTATCGCACACTTATTTTTCGCAGAGTTATTTTCCTTGACCGCAGAGTTATTGGACTAACTTAGTTACCGCACAGTTGTTTAATGTCATGGCACATTTATTTCAATCTGCACATTTATTTTCCTTTACCGCACAGTTATTGGACTAGCTTGGTTACCGCACAGTTGTTTCAAGTCATGGCACACTTATTTCAATCTGCACATTTATTTTCCTTTACCGCACAGTTATTGGACTAGCTTGGTTACCGCACAGTTATTCAAGTAATGGCACACTTATTTCAATATGCACATTTATTTTCTTTTACCGCACAATTATTTGACTAGCTTAGTTACCGCACAGTTGTTCAAGTAATGGCACACTTATTTCAAATTTGCACATTTATTTTCCTTTACCGCACAGTTATTGAACTACATTGGTTACCACACAATTGTTAAAGTCATGGCACACTTATTTCCATTTTGCACATTTATTTTCCTTTACCGCACAGTTATTGAACTAGCTTGGTTACCGCACATTTGTTTAATGTCATGGCACACTTATTTTCATTTTGCACAGTTATGTACTTTTACCGCAGACCTATTGGAGTAGCACAGTTACTGCACACTTATTTACATTACTGCACAGTTATTTCAATTACTGCAGAGTTATTGGAATATATTTGTTACCGCACATTTATTACCTTTATTGCACACTTATTTCTATTTGCAGAGTTATTGGACTAACTTAGTTACCGCACAGTTGTTTTACGTTATGGCACACTTATTTCCATTTGCACATTTATTCTTCTTTACCGCACAGTTATTGGATTATCTTAGTTACCTCACAGTTATTGCTTATTTTGGTGGCACACTTATTGTACTCTATTGTGGCAGACTTATTGTTAACGTTGTCGCACACATAATCTAAATCTAAGACTTAATAATTTTTATTTTTTTTATTTTTTTTACTCTTTTTTATTTTAAGTTTTTTTAATATGTTATATTTTATAATCATATATTTTAATATATTTTCATTATTTTTTTTATTTTTAATATATTTTTAAAAAAATTTAATTGTTATTTTTATTTTTATTTTTTTTTTATTTTTTTAAATTTTGTTTATTTATTTATTTTTCTTTTAGTTTTTTTAAATTTTTTATTTTATTTATTTATTTTTTTTTTTTTTTCATTTTTTATTTTAGTTTTTTTTTATTTTTTATTTTTAATTT
Source organism: Barbarea vulgaris (assembly GCA_963667165.1). NCBI lineage: Eukaryota > Viridiplantae > Streptophyta > Magnoliopsida > Brassicales > Brassicaceae > Barbarea > Barbarea vulgaris. Next base: position 7,506,379 of record OY763894.1, on the reverse strand, counting down.
ATTTTCAATCTATTTTAATTTATTTATTTATCAATTAAAATATTTTTTTGTTTCTCTTTTTTATTTTTTCTATTTTTTTTACTTTTTCCGTTTTTATTTTTTTATTTTTGATATTTTATATTTTTTAAAAAAATTTATTCTTTTATTTTTGTTTTTATTTTATTTTATTTTATTTTTATTTTTATTTTTATTTTTATTTTTATTTTTATTTTTATTTTTATTTTTATTTTTATTTTTATTTTATTTTTATTATATTTTTATTTTATTTTTATTTTATTTTATTTTATTTTATTTTATTTTTAAAATTTTAATATATTTAGAATTTAAAAAAATAAATCATAATGGCAATTTCGTTATTATCTTAAAAAGGGTAGATAGCAATGTCTTTTAAACAAAACTCTAGATCCATCTCTCAAAAGAGGTCATTCTAGTTATTTCCTATAAAATATACGTTGAGCAAATTTCTCTTTAATTAAACCTAAAACTATGTTAGAGGAAGCGAGTGAGATTCAATTTCCACAGCATATTATTTTGTAATTCTTTTAGCTTAATTTTAATACGAGTCTCCCCTCACCCACCAGAAAAAAACAATTGGATGGTTTTCACTTTTTACGTCGATTACTCAATGAAAAGTGACAACGTATTTTGAATAAGATTATTTACAACCATATAAATTTAATTAAACCTAAAATTAACCAGTACATATTTGTTTAAAATTTCATTCACGTCCAAGCATAATACCAATTCATTCCAAGTAAAGGCTAGATTATTTGTAAAACATTTAGGTTTCGATCATTGAGAGTTTGTTAGCGAAATTGATATAGCGGTAAAAATGATTCAATGATTAAGATAGTAATAGTTAAAAAGCGGTAAGAGATAGATTCCACTTATCCGAATTACTTTTTGATAATGAAAGTTTTTAAGATCTTACATCCAAAAATCAGAATAATTGGAGTTTTCAGTATGGTTCAATGATCACATATTTACATATGTATTATGGTGTTGGCCAAATTTTTTTTTTTTTTTTAAAACATATGTTCTAATTCTACATATATAATAAAGCATTAATTTTTTCGCAAAAAAATAAAATAATAAAGCATTAATTCATATTCCTCTTACGCAACTATAATATCATAAATTCTCTTAAGAAAATTATTTTTTTCCCCGAATTTCAGATTTAGTTATGATTTGATCATTATCATTAAAAAAAAAAAAAGAGTTAAACAAGATTTCTTTAACCCAATTTGACATTTACTCATCCGTCATGGTAGATTAGCGATGATGCTGGATTGGGTTCTTGTACGATGATTTTTCAGAGATTTCTAGTTCGTATATTTTTTTACTACTACTAATATTCATGTTCGGAAAATCAAATATTTATTTGAAAATTTCATTCAAGACGACGAGAGACTCATATATAACACTATCTTCGTTATTAATGCCCACAAAAAAAAAAATCTGAAACAAGATTCCTGCCAAACAAAATATCGAAGTAACAATCGTAGATCGGATGAATATATTGTGACATTTCTATTTAATTTCACTACAAGAAAACATTTTATCTCCGATCATCGTATCGGTCGAAAATTGGTCGGAATAGTGAATTTTCGACTGATTTTCGACCAAAACAGATTAGTCGGAATATGCTAGTCGCGAATCAAAATTGATCGGAAATTGGTCGGTATTTTCCGACCAATTTTCCACCATCATTTTTCCGACCAAATTCCGACCCTCTTTTCTTGACCAATTTCCGACCGATTCAAATATATTCCCAACCAATTTCCCACCAAATATATTTTATTTTTATTTTTTCAAAAAAAAATTAATTAATTAATTAATTGGTCGGAAATTGGTCGGAATGACTGTAATTTCTGACTAATTAATTATTATTTTTTAATCAAAAAAAATAAAAATAAAATATATATGGTCCGAAATTGGTCAAAAATATATTGAATCGGTCGGAAATTGGTAGAAAATTATATATATTTTATAAAAAAATTAAAAACTTAAAAATAAAAAATTACAAATATCTTAAATATAAGTTTTTTTAAAATCGTAATTATTTTACAAAATTTTAAAAATGAAATAGTAATTAAAATTATAAAATATATACAATAATTATAGAGGGATTTATAAAATTTATAATTTTTATAAGATTTATAATTTTTATAAGATTTGTAAGATTATATAAAATATATACAAAAATTATGGAAAGAGATTTTAGAGAAATTTTAGAGAGATTTTAGAAGAAGATAGAGAGATGTTTAGAAGAAAATAGAGATGTTTAGAAAATATAAGTGATTGGGAAGAAAAATCGTTTGGGTTATATAGAAAAATGTATCGGTCGGAAATTGGTCAGAAACTTCTTTTACGCGGGATTTGAAAATTTTAAATTTTCCGACCAATTTCTGACTAATCCGTAAAATTGGTCGGAGATTGGTCAAAAATAGTTGAAAATTTCCGACCAATTTTCGACTAACTCGTAAAATATGTTGGAAATTTGTGATTTATGTATTTTTAAGTTTTTAATTTTAATTTCTTAAATATATAAAATTTCCGACCAATTTTCGACCAAATATCGTAGATCGGATGAATATGTTGTGAGATTTCTATTTAATTAATTTGGGTCTTTTGTGTGTACTGTAATCAGACTAAATTAGTGAAGTTTTTTACCCTAGATTGATTTTTAAATGTATTTGCTATTTATTTTGAATATGTGGTAAATGTTGGGATCAATAAGGTGACAGAGTCGTGACTCACATGAGTGATTATTATAGCTTCAGTGAAAACGACTGAAAGCACAAACATTTATTTTTTTAGAAACTTAACAAAAAATGAATTTTAATATTTTTGCTCATGAAGAATTACATAGATAATGTAGGCAATACCATATTTACTACATAAAGTCATAAACCATGAGACTACAAATATTATGAAAGATCTTTTCGGCATATTTTATTTTTATTGTTTTGGGTTAAATGTGCTTGCATTAGAACATATGAATATGAGAAATATGAGAAATGTAGCATTTTGTTTCTTACATAGTTCATAGATTACACAAAAAAAGAAAAAAAAAAAAAAAAAAAAAAAGAAGAAGAATGAGATTGCAAATAATGTGGAGTTTAGGGTACTAGTGTCACTTTTACTATTGGAACAACATATATACTTGTCACTTTAAAGTCTTGTGGATGTTCTGGAAGAAGAATATAACACTATATATATGATAAAAGAATTTAACAAAACGATGTGCTAACTGATAAACGAAAAAAAGAGATGACTATTTCTATAGCGAAAACTACTTTTTTAAAATAGTTGAAAAAATTAAATATTATAACATCATAATCTTCAATGATTGTCTTTTAGTGTCACAATCCCAAATGACTATTTAACGTTTATAATATTTAATTTAGTAGGACGTCTTAAACTATTTGGACGTTTCAAACTATTTGGACGTTTCTGTTCAAAAACAATATTTAACATATATTTTATATTGCAAAATAGTATTCAAAATATAATGGACTTATTTATATGAATATTTATATATAAAGTATTTCCAATCTATATATAATAAAAATTGAAAAGTTTTTTTTTTCTTAAATCGAGATCATGTACTACTGCTCTAGCTACTTATACATGCTAATAAGTAATAATGGTCATGATATTTAACCTTTACGGTATCTATTGGACATTAATTTAATATTAATGTCGTATGAAGATTAGTGATATTTAAAAAATCAAATGATCCAACCTCGTTATATAGTTCGAGTTATTTTATTTTCAGCCTTTGAAGCTTTTCTGAAATCAGTACATTTATATCATAGGGATGCATGTTGCATTACTTCAGTAATATGATAGGAGGCACATTTGTTAACCGTCTCAAAAGTTCTTAAAACGACAAGATGAAAATGAAATCAAAGATTTATATGTAATCATTAAAGAATGAATCACATCATTAAAACAAAATAAAGCATGTAAAATCATTATAAGGTCGTTCCTTTTATGACTAAGATGGATAATCTCTGTTCTCCTTATATACATTATACATATATATATATATATATATATATGTATATTTAAGTCGTAACTGAATAAATAGATACAGAGAAAATTCCTTTAAATCAGGCATACTAATATAAATATGCCATGATCGGTAGCTTAATACTCATTACTACTTTGCTACGACTATAAAATATATATAAAAAAAAGGTTTTTACTAAATTATATTTTGTTAAAGGGAAAGCATGGCATACTTTTAAATAAACTTCATATGTAAACAAAACATCGGAAACTCTTCCAACAGAGGACCAATGGCTTATTGGTAGATGGATTTGTAAATATGTTTAAAAAACCTTTAGATTCCGTTGTTATAGATATACATATTCTTTTATTTGAGATAAATTCAATGTTAATGGTTTGATAATAACTTTTAAATTCCATTCAAAATCTCCAGTTATTCAAAACATTTACTTATTAATGATTATGTGATTCTATTACAATATAGCGTTGTTGAGACATTGATTTCTTTTACAATTTGTTCATAAACACAATTTTCAGAATACCATGAATATCCCATTGGATGCCAATGTTTAAATTTGTTATAACTTAAAATTTTAAATACACAAAACTCTCTATAAATCCAATTTCCACTAATATTTGTTAAAAATCCATGAATATAGGTAAACATATTTGGTAGCATCCATTAAAATCTTTGAAACTTTTAACATCTTCCAACTTCTAAATCCAAAAACTCAACACACAAATCAATCCCTCATAGTTGATAGATTCGGAATGGGCTTAAACAATATTTTGTACAACAAGAATAATAAAGGTGGGCTCAAGTAAAAAGCTTAAAGGTTCAAGTACATTTTTTGTTTTAGTATATGCATTTTAAGCGGTGTTATTGAATATTGTATTTTAATAGAATTTGATGTATTCTAAATCCAAGGAAATTCCATAGAATTGGATGTATTCTAAATTCAAGGAAATTCCAATGTTACTGGTGAAAGTCAGTAATATCATTGAGCTCTTCATATAATAGCTCTTCATAATAGGTTTGTTGTGTGTTGATTTAATAGGAGTCACCCACAAGTCAAACTGATATGGTTAAGTGGTAGTACACACGATGTATCAACAAGGAGGGAGGGCATATTCGGAGAGTTTCTTGGTGTTCAAGATAATCGAAAAAGGAAGAAGTCGTTATCTACACTAAAGACATTGGAGATCTCTATCTATAAGGAAGGCTCCTTATAACACTTGAGTTTACTTAAATGTTATGTGGAGTTTTAGCACACAATTATAGAACTCCTTGTGATTCTATAGGGGTATTGAATGAGCAGTGTGGAATGAGAGCAAAAGAGAGGTAACTTGTTAAGTTATACTAAGATTGTGATGACATTGGAGACATAAGATTGCTAAGCCAAAGGGCTTGTTGATGCACATGAGAAACTCTATGAATTTGTCACAAATCAAAATACAAAGAGCGAAGCAAATGAGTATTTCGTGTAACCAGAAATAAGATGTCACTCTCATTGTAACACCATATATATAACTTAAGTTGTTGTTGTTTTTTTTTTTTTTAATGTCATGGTGAAGCATATTATAAATGAACGACAATACCATGACGTCAACATAACATAAAATAAAAAATCTGTCAGATTTATTTCCACGTTAAAAATGGAAATAAGAAAAAAAAAAAAAAAAAAAGGGAAAGATTGCAAAAAATAATGACAACTCTTTACACGAAACACATATATATATATATATATGGTGGTTAGATCATATATAGATGATCCAAACAATTTTAGTAATATCTAAATTACTATCTTTCGATTAAGGTTTCTTCCTTGATTCAATCGATTTGGCACCATGGATAATAAGTTACGGAAGAGGGATATAATAAGTGGGCTTCCAGATGAATTGCGGTTGTATATACATTGTCTTCGCTTACTACGAAAGATGTCATAGCCACGAGCGTCTTGTCACAACGGTGGCGTTCTCTTTGGGAGGAGGTGAAGACATGTAGGTTTGATGATGTATCCTCAGTTAGAGCCAACACTATCTTCTGGTTTACGTCATTTGTTTGGAAAAGACCAAGGGTAGAGAGCTTGCACCTCAGGCTATAACCAAAACTATCCGGCTCGTGCCACCAATCTTGTGGTTCAGCATGCAGTTGCTCGCTCTTTGAAAGAGCTGAGAATCGAGATGGTTTACAATTCGTTCACTCTGTCCAAAAGCTTGTATATGAACTCTTCACAAGTTGAAACCCTAATACTGGAGAAACTATGTTTGGTGGATGTTCCACCTAATGTTCTTTTGACATCCGTCAAACGTGTCCACCTTTTATCTGTTAGGTTTGAAACCGACGAGTCTGTGAAAAGGCTTCTAAGCATATGCCCAAAATCTTGAAGATTTGGTAGTGAGACGAACCTCCTACACTAGTGTGATGATATATACCATCCATGTGCCTACACTGACAAGTTTAGCTATTGATTATTCTTCCCAGACATCTCGGCCTACCGGTGTTCATGGGTTTGTGATTAATGCACCTTCTTTGATGCGCTTTAGCATTAAGGACATCTTCAGCAACTATTTACGGTTTGAAAATATGCCCCAGCGTGCTTAAGACGACGCTTTGGTATTGTTCCAAGATATGCAAACAAGCAGCACAAAACCCAACAAAATGATCACCATGGTCATTTGGATCCATGGTTAAACATCGAGAAACATAATCTTAGTCTACTCTCCCCAATCGAGAAACATAACTCTATTATGGCAGACCTTCTAGGAAGAGCCGGGAGGGATACTCGAAGAAGCAAAGAGACTCATGGAAACTATGCCAATGGAGGCAGATGCTTCGGTTTGAGTAGAGCTTTGATGGAACCAAGAAAGCAGAGTGCTAGCTCCATGATGAGAGTGCTCGAAGGAGGAGGAAGATGAATTTCTATTGTATAATTGGATTCTCGGTTCAGCTATACTTAACCGACCTTTTTTTTTTTTTGTTTTAATCGTCTATGGTATTGTTTCTTCAGTTTACAAACATTTTATCCACATCATTATATGGCGGTCATGTTCGTTAAGGAGAGCAAAAGAAGAAGGGACAACTTGCTGATGCACACTGAGACTGTTGTGTGATGAGATTGGAGTCATAGTTAAGATTGCATAGTCAAAGGCCTTGCTGATGCACATGGGAGCTGTAATGAATTTGTCACAAACCAAAATCCAAAGGGCGAAACAAATGAGAATTTTATATAACCAGATATAAGAGAACATGGTTCTAAGTGAGTTTTTTCATGGGATTTTTCCAAGGGTTTCATCATTGGACATTGAACCTATTTCATATGATGGGAGTCGCCGGTGTACTCATGAGAACTTCTTCCATAGGATGCATGTCATATAGAATGGCTCAAATATCTTTTCAATAAACAACAATGAATTAACTAAAATAATTTATCTGCAAATTTTAACATTAATTATTAAAGATATTAACTTAAATAAGGACAAACAAATATAAGTTTGTAAGAATATATGTGGTACTTTCCAAATTTCTAAACATATATAGGGTGTTTTAAAAAAAATCTCTAAATTAAATGCACAATAGTTTAGATAATAAATTAAATAGTTTGTATGTTGTTATTTCTTACTATTTTAGTTTTTATATAAATCAAAAATAAATTACATATTTATCATGAGTATTTGTTTAGTTAATACAATAATATTAAATATAAGAAAAACCTGAGATTTATAAAATTAAAAATAATATTTTGAACATTTATTAAAATCATGTATAGTTATTAATTTATTTCTTGTATATAGACTTCATAGTTCAAAATTCAAATCTTCAAGACTTCATCTTATCAGTAGACCATAATATTTCTTAAAATGTTTTCTAGCATTTAAAGTTTTCTTTCTCATAAGTTTGGCTATGTAATTTTATGATTAATTGTGTTATATAAGAGAATATAATTTTTGATTATACTATTTATAATGTATTGCATTAATAATATTGCTATTAAAATTATCAATATTAACTATCTTGTTATTGTTACAATTATAGATAAATAAATAAACATAACTAATTAATATAATTGAATATAATTAAAATGTAATTTGATATGTTAAAACAATATAAATAAGAGATCATTTGAATCTCTCACTAATGGAAGTAAAAAGTGAAGGTAAGTTCCTCAATTTTAAAATAAGTAGTTTTATTTTATATTAGTGAGATACTTACTCATGAACATAGGATCCAATCTTTTGTAGGAACATCCTCACATTCCAAACACTTTGCAAAGATGAACCTCAATTTCAAACTATGTTGTCAGTAACTCATGCATTGCTCCGCTGCTGTCTCCTTCGGTTTCACCTCTACCTTAGGATTTGCTTCACAACTGTTGCTCCTCTTCACTCTTTAAAGTGTCTTATATGGAATGAAATGATATATAAGTTTTTTTTTTTTGATAGGAATATATATATTTCATTAAATATGAAAATTTATAGGAATTATACTCAATACATCCTAAGTTCGATCTTATGCAAAAAAAAAAAAAAAACCATGGAAGCAAAAATAAATCAGTCCATCAACAACAATAAATCTTTCAAAATCAATGAAGTGATAACCAATTTCGAAGTGTTATTGTAGATAAAACCTAGGGGAGGAAGTTTCATGTTGTCAAACAGCGTAGAAACAAAGAGCGAAACAAATACCAACTCTACCCACGCCACGTGAGAGCGTCTCTTTAATCTTACCATGAACTATCTTAGAGCGGATCCACACGAACCAAAAGAAACGAAAAACGTAAGTTCACTCTACCAAGCTATTTTTTCGAGGTCGACTAGCACATAGCATAATCCATCTAAAAAAACAGTGCTTCACATCCACATGATCTTACTACCTCCTCTGAACCAAAACACAAGCCAACAATACTAATTAATACAACTCCACAAAGAGTCAACAAACATTAGAACACAATCAAAACCCAGGCAATGCATCATCAATGCGGTACAGAAAATAAAGCGGAGAAACATGATATATAAGAGCAACCGAAAACAAGATCGCTGAAGCATGAGAGAAGAAAAAAAATCCCTAAGCACATAAGCTCATCGACAAAGCCGCACGCTTGATCAAAAGTGACCCAGCGCTCGAAACTCCAACCTCACACACCCACCTTGATCACTACTTGACGAGATCCAGAAGCAAAACCAAGCAAAATCGTTGGATTGAAATAAAAAATGGAGATTAAGTCTTCAAAACTATTCTCTGGCCTGACGCAAATAGCAGGGAGACAATAGTAAACCTTCACAAATCTTCTGCCATCCTCACACATCAGAACGGGAAAACTCAACACCATGTGTCTCCATTGCCGTCATGGTCCGGCGACAACAACTCACACACCTGAAGATCTAGAACCCTGATGCCATATCAGAGGAGAGCACGGTAGCCACTACACCACTCACCAGGGCCGGTCCAACGATATCCATGGCCATAAGTGAGATTAATTTTTTTTTCCGGATATAATATTAATATTTTTAACTTTAAATGAAAGAAATATAAGTTCTACTCTAAAGTAATGACAATAAAATCATAAAACATTAAAACCAAAATAAAAATTAAATAAAAATACATAATCATAGAGAAAAAAAAAATATAAATTTAAATCATAAGTTAAACAAAATCTAAGACCAAGACTAAATAATAATTAATAAATAATAACCCAAAAAAAAATATTTCTAAAAGAAATATGACACTTTTTGTATAGCACAAAAGAAATATGATATTTTGTAAAGTACAAAAGCTCATATCTAATTAAAAGTTTTTTTAAAAAAACACATAAAAGATTAAACCTCTACAGTCCAAAAAATTAGAGGAACCTAAGCCATGGACAGGGCCTGCCACTCACACACCTGAAGCGAAATGATAATAATTAAGTTCACTAAACTCTAATTGAATGACTAGATTATGGTCTACTTATGGAGATGCTAAAATCTAATCTTTTTTTGTTTTGACCTTAAATTTGTATGTTTACGGTTTGTATATAAACTATTTACGATTACAAGATATCAAAATTGGATCATTTTATGATTTGTAGATGTATCGTAGAAAGTTGGATATTTATTGAACCTTTTGTTAAACGATAATTCCATATAATTAACTAACATTTTTTTTAACTAATAATCTAAATATTTGTATTGACACCATATATAGTTCATGAAATTTTAAATTATAGCTTTTTTATTTACAATTATATACATTTTCCTACACAATAATAATTTATATTTGATTTTAACATTAAATAAAATAAATAATGTACAAAAATAATCTCATTAATCTTTCCATATATTAGCTAGGTATTTAAACCCAATCAGAACTCCTGACTAATGCTAAATTTAAAACATTGGCAAATACTGATGACATATATAGATTAATATATATATATATATATATTTTTTGCTTAGAAATATACTAGTAAAATATAATGATGGAAATAGAATTTGAAATATAAACTAAAAAAAAAAAAAAGAGAACATGCATGCCTTAGTCAGAGTGGACCAAGGATCAACGAGGAAAATATACCATACGAACTAACATACGATAACTAAAAACACCAAATATAAATCCCAAGACATCCAACGGTTCATATCACCCACAACAAAATTGGACGATCAGTATCAAACCATATCTGGTTTCTCCAAAACAAGAACACACACATACACATACACAAACACAAACACTCTTTTTAATATTTTTATTTTGTCTGAATGAGAACAAAAGCATGCGACATCTCTGTGTCTTTTATCTTCTCTCTCCTTCCCTTGAAAAACTGAAACTTTTAAAGTTTAATTCTTTACATCTCCTTTAGCTTCTCAAGCTTCACATTCGAGCTCAACCCTAGAAACAAAAACAAAAAAATGACGCCGACACAAATGCTACTTCTTCTTCAACTTCTCTTCGTTTACTTCAGTAACCAAGTTGGAGCAGATTCCACCGAGGAGTTAAAGACATTACTGGAGATTAAAACAGAGCTTGACCCAGAAGGCAAACACTTAGCTTCATGGAGCATTAATGGAGATCCATGTAAGGATTTTGAAGGAGTTGGTTGTGATTGGAAAGGACAAGTTTCAAACATATCTTTACAAGGGAAAGCATTGTCTGGTAAAATCTCACCGAACATTGCTAAGCTTAAACACTTGACGGGTCTGTTTTTGCATTACAATGCTCTAGTCGGAGACATCCCTAGAGAACTTGGTAACTTGTCGGAGCTTACAGATCTTTATCTCAATGTTAATAATCTCTCCGGTGAGATTCCTTCAATCATTGGGAAGATGGAAGGCTTGCAAGGTTAGTTCTTTTTTAGTAAATTAATTTAATTTAATTTTTGGCATTGTAGATCTTTGGTTTCTGCAAAAATACTTACCCCAAGATTAATTAAGATTTCATTCATTGGAGATTTAAAATCTAGATATCCGAGTTCCTTATTTTGTGGGTTGTAGTTGTAGTAGTTATTGCATTATATCTAGATGTTGATAAACTTTTGAAATTATTTGAAATGTTAGATTTGGAATTTAATGCTTTAATTAATGATCTGTATTGGAAATGTCATTTTCATGTCTTTTGTTAGGATTTTATCTTTTTTGTAATCTTGTTCTAATACTCTATTTTACATGTCTTTTTGTAAAGAAGAATAGTCAAGATTTTTGTGCTACTTTAAAGAAGCAAACTTTAAATTTGAACCATTTATTGCTTACTGGTCCCATAATATACGGACTTGAATTGAAGATAAATGTACTTGTCTTGAGTAATCTTGTTTATTTTAGATAAAGGATTCAATTACTTCAAAAAGCTTTGAATTTGAGGTTTAATTATAGTACTGAGACCAGGTTTCTATATCTATAATTCAGTTCTAAGCCAATGGATGTAGAAAGTAAGACAAAAGCTAAGCTAGCAAACATGTTTCTGCTTTTGTTAATCTGATCTTAATACACTGTTTGGTCTTCATTGTTGTGTAGTTTTGCAGCTGTGTTACAACAATTTGACTGGAAGCATTCCAAGTGAGCTTGGTTCATTGAGGAAGCTTAGTGTGCTTGCTCTTCAATCTAACAAACTCACTGGTGCTATACCTGCGAGTTTAGGGGATTTAGAAGGTATAGAGCGGCTAGATTTGAGTTTCAATCGCTTATTTGGTTCTGTACCAGCTAAATTAGCTAGCCCGCCTCTGCTTCGAGTTCTCGATATCCGTAACAACTTGCTCTCTGGCAATGTACCTCCTGGTAATAAAACTGATCCCCTCATTTGTTAGAAATAGCAAATTGGAAGAGTGTTCTTATGAAATATTACACTATGATCTTTGAAACGAACTTTAAGATAATTGTTTAGTGTTTCTTCTCATTTTGGTTTATGTTTCTTATACTCTTTTGTTACCAATTTGACAGTATTGAAAAGATTGAATGAAGGTTTTGCTTTTGAGAACAACTTGGGGCTATGTGGAGCTGAGTTCTCGCCTTTAAAATCTTGCAATGGCACAGCTCATGAGGAACCTAAGCCATACAGTGCAACTGTGACTGGTGTTCCATCCAGGGGTATACCAGAATCGTCTAATCTTCGGCTACCTTGTAATGGAACAAACTGCAATGCTCCTCCAAAGTCTCACCAAGGTTCAATCTTAATCGGTTTGGTTGTCTCGACCATCGCCTTATCTGCTATCAGCATCCTCTTGTTCACGCATTACCGTAGACGAAAACAGAAGCTTTCAACCGCTTATGAAATGTCAGACACTCGTGTCAACACCGTAGGAGGAGGCTTTAGGAAGAACAATGGTTCTCCTTTGGCCAGTCTTGAATATTCCACTAGTTGGGATCCTCTTTCAGACAATAGAAATCTCAGTGTATTTGCTCAAGAAGTTATTCAGAGCTTTCGATTCAATCTAGAAGAGGTCGAAACCGCTACTCAGTATTTCTCAGAAGTGAACTTGCTTGGAAGAAGTAACTTCTCTGCGACTTATAAAGGAATCTTGAGAGACGGCTCGCTTGTGGCGATCAAACGGTTTAGCAAAACCAGTTGCAAATCAGAAGAACATGAGTTCTTGAAAGGACTCAACATGTTGGCATCTCTCAAGCATGAAAACTTGGCGAGGCTAAGAGGTTTCTGCTGTTCAAAAGGCCGTGGAGAATGCTTTCTCATCTATGATTTTGCTCCCAATGGAAATCTTCTGAGCTATCTTGATCTCAAAGATGGCGATACACATGTTCTTGATTGGTCCACAAGAGTATCTATAGCCAAAGGCATAGCAAAAGGTGTGCATCTCCATTCTGAATTTGAGCATTCTGTCTTTTGGTTCGGTTTGGTTTGATTCTCTGTGTTTGATGTGTGTGTTTAGGGATTGCTTATCTACATTCATACAAAGGAAACAAACCGGCATTGGTCCACCAAAACATCTCAGCTGAGAAAGTCCTAATCGACCAGCGATACAATCCGCTACTCTCAAACTCAGGCCTCCACACGCTACTAACAAACGACATTGTCTTCTCTGCACTCAAAGACAGTGCAGCAATGGGCTATCTCGCTCCAGAATACACTAACACAGGACGGTTCACCGAGAAATCCGATGTCTATGCTTTTGGGGTTCTTGTGTTTCAGATAATCTCTGGGAAAGGGAAGGTTAGAGATCTTGTTAAGCTTGGAACTGATGCTTGTAGGTTCAATGATTACATCGATCCAAATCTTCAAGGAAGGTACTTTGAATACGAAGCCACGAAGCTAGCTAGAATCGCGTGGCTATGCACTCATGAATCCCCCATTGAGAGACCGTCCATGGAAGCTGTTGTTCATGAGCTCGGGAACTGTAGTAGCTGCCTCTGAGAACTCTTTTCAAGGCCAATTTGTGATGTACCTTAGGAATCAAGGAAGGGTTTGTTTAGTCAGTATTTTTCTTGTGTTTAGGGTTAAGAAAAAGTTGCCTTTTCCCTTCCTACTGACGTTTGAAACTGTTCAATGTGTTGTAACCTTTTTTGTATAATTTGTTCTGTTAATTTCTTCAGTCAGACTCTGATAGATGCAAGATTATTTATATGGATATTTGTGGTACTACTACTACTGTGTTATTTTTCTTACCCTTTGAACCAATTGTTATTGTCAGGGGAAACCAAAAAATAGAGATACAAAATAAGAGAGGCAGAGCCAACACTTGATCCGTGAAACTAATGATATCATTTACAAAACAAAGGCATCCACATTTTTGATTCAAGTGAAGTTCATATATGATCCAGTTAAGGCATCAACGAAGAACCCACCGAAGCAAATCAAAACATGCCTAGAAAGTAGACAACAGACTAAAGTTGCTAGGAGAATCAAAATAAAAAAAAAAAGATAACAGAGAGTAAACTAGAGATCAAACAGACCAAGAATGTGCACAATCCCATTCATGTTCCAACAGACTAATGCAACTAGGATGACCAGAGTCTGTTTTGATTTGGTGGTATTTTTTAAATGATCTCGATCTTGCACTTGGACGAAGCTCTTGGAAGCATTATCAGATCCCTGAAGATTTTTATCTTATCCTTGTCGCTTAAACTTTCCCGACAATGAACTTTCAGCAACTCAAGACATGGCAGTTTTCCTAAGAAATGTTTGACTTGCTCCAACTCACCCATAGTTCCATCGTCCCCTAAGGTTATCTCCAAGACCTCTACATGACATGACAACAGACAAGAATATCCAGCCACACACTCGCAAACAAAGTCAAAGTCAAATTCTTCTTCAACATCGTCAGATTCTTCTTCAACATTGTCAGATTCTTCTTCAAGATAGTCAGGTTCTTCAACATTGTCAGATTCTTCTTGAAGATCCTCAGGTTCCTCTTGAAGATCCTCAGGTTCCTCTTCAACATCGTCAGGTTCTTCTTCAAAATCGTTAGGATCAAGAAAGTGAAATCCACACTGCAGCAAGAGGTTGAGATTGAAGATTAAGGAGTATATATATAACATGAGGTTTTGGAAATGCACAAAATACATGGTCATACCTTGATAACAAGGGTCTTCAGATTTGGAGTCTTGTTTAGCAAAAAGGGAAAAAATTTCCAACAGAATCTCCCATCATCATGTATCATAGTCAAATGATGTAGCTTTTCAAATACCGGAATTGCATCACGGAAGAAGTAAAGCGTCTGAAACCAAATAAAAAAATCAACTATAAGAGCTAACAAAACCTCAGGAAAACAAGAATAGAAAGAAAAAGAGAAACAATAACACAACACTATACCTCAAAAGTATAAGGAGATGATAATTCCAGGATCTTGACATTTCTTATCCCTTGAATCAGATTTGTTGCATTGCTAGATAAGACAACACCATCATTAGCAAACACTCCATTCCATTGGTGATTTACCATAACAAGAAGATTGAGCTTAGCTTCCACAAGGCACTCAAAATTAACAATTGTATACCAATCAGGGACAAAATCACTGTAGTCTAAGTAGGCAAGACTTGGAGTATCAAAAGTAATGTTCTGATGATCAAGCCCCAAAAAACCTTGGGACAATTCACGACCAATCTTAAGTCTTTGAAGACTTTGACTAGACACTATGCCTGACCATTTCCATGTTTCCCAGTACATACCATCTATGGTTAGTTCCTTAAGCACAGGGCAAGCCGAAAGAAACGCCTTGAACGCACAATCACCAACATTAACGAACTGAACAGATTCAAAAATGAGAGTCTTAAGCGCTGGTAACAAAGCATTCTCAGGGAGAAGAGTGATAACAATGCCCTTGCCTAGTTTCAGCTTAATGAGTGTCTTGCAAGTAAAGATCTCCCAAGGCAACGTATATCCATTACTACGCAGTTTAAGATCCATGATGCCACGTTTAGAAAGATCACGTATCCAGTGGTTGATACAATCAAGAACCTTTTCAGATTTTACAGAGAATCTTCTTACGCACGTATTAGTTCCCAGCCGAGCCAATGCTCCACTTACGAAATCCGTGAAACTCCCATGAAACTTAGATGTGTCATCGAACTCAAGATCTGGTACGATGGTGTAGAGATTCCTAAACCTTCTTGAGATAACCAACACAGAGGCAGCATCCTTGGCATCAAGAAATCTCACGATTTGCATTATAAGATCATCTGGTAGACCGCTGATCCTATCCATCTTCTTGCAGTAATTAAACCCTAGCGAACCCTATTGAGACGATTTTGGAACCAATGATTACGAACTTAATCTAGAAGAAGAACACAGAGACGGAGGAGCGTCAAGAAGAAGAAGAGAACTAGAGACGAAACTGTTTCATTTCTTTCTTCTTGAATTGATTTAAGGAGGTTTCTAGAAACGCTGCGTTTTTATCTTTGATGAATTTGGGTAAAACGCACCGCTTGGATTAGTGGAGGCCCGTGGGCCTCTATAATATGCGATAAGAATCATCACTAAACCAGCGATTAAAGTTTTATGATTATTATGTTAATTTTTCCCAAACTCGAAGGACAGAAAATATCTTATTTTCTTTTTTTTTTTTGTCAAAGAGACAAAAAAATATCAAATAATACTTTTCCTGGGTCAAAAAAGGATAATACGAAAGAACTAATAGTGACGTGCACATATATATATCAACTAATTAATCAGTAATCGTAGCCGTCCATTTCTCTTCAACCGCTTAATCGAACAGCAACAATAGCTTTGATCCTCTAGACCCGATCGATCATATAACAAATCGTTCAGAATTTATAAACCAAAATCGCTCTCAAGCTTTGTCTTCTTCTTCTTCTTCTTCTTCATCTTCATCTTCTTCAAAAGCTTGAGTGACACGTAGAGATGGGGAATACTTATTGTATCCTTGGAGGTTGTATTGATCAAGCGAGCGTCGGTGTGGTTGAACGTTGGGGACGATTCGAGCATATAGCTGAGCCAGGATGTCATTTCTATAATCCTCTCGCCGGTCAATGGCTCGCCGGAGTTCTCTCCACCAGGATCAACTCTCTCGATGTTAAAATCGAGACCAAAACTAAGGTTCGAGATCATCTTAGGGGAATAATTCGATTGTATTTTAAAATTTATGTGAATTGGTTTGTTTTTGTTTTTGGTTTGTAGGATAATGTATTTGTGCAGCTGGTTTGTTCGATTCAGTATCGTGTTGTGAAAGCTAGTGCTGATGATGCGTTTTATGAGCTTCAAAACCCTAAAGAACAGATCCAAGCTTATGTCTTTGATGGTAACTTTTTTTTTTTTTTGGCGGAATAAGCTCTGTTTTGATTCTTAATTTATTTATTTGTATGTTTGTTTTGAATTTATTAGTGGTTAGAGCTTTGGTTCCAATGATGACGCTAGATGCTCTGTTTGAGCAAAAGGGAGAAGTCGCCAAGTCTGTTCTTGAGGAACTCGAAAAGGTAAATAACATTCTTGATGTTTTATTATCTTCATTCATTGTATGTTTAGTTCTGCTTGAGACTCTATAGCTCGCTAGGATACATATCAGTTGTGAGATTCTTGATGTTTTATCGTTATCTTGATTTTGAGCTAGCTAATGGGTGAATTTTGAGCCTTATCAAGTGTGTTATCAAGTACTGTATATATGTTTGGATTTGCATAGAGAAATGTTAATTATTCGAACGCTATATATAGAGAGCGTGTTTTCGGGATTGGTGGTGAGTTCTGTAATGGTCATGATTGTAATTGTTTCTTCAGGTGATGGGGGCTTATGGATACAGCATTGAGCACATTCTAATGGTTGACATTCTTCCTGATCCTTCTGTACGCAAGGCCATGAACGAAATCAATGCAGGTAAACTTTATTTTTCGTTTACCGGGTGAATTAGTATCGCATACTTTTCAGGTCTCTAATGATTCTCTTACACATCAAAGCATAGAAAGGTTTAGACTTTATGATTGTTGGAATTTATTAGTATGTTTTGTCAAGAGTTCATGTGAAGTTAATTTACAATTTTGATGACTTCATTTCTACTTTTGCTTCTCAAATCCAGCACAAAGGCTCCAGCTTGCGAGTGTTTACAAAGGAGAAGCAGAGAAGATTCTCCAAGTGAAGAGAGCAGAAGCAGAAGCGGAATCCAAGTACTTGGGTGGTGTCGGGGTGGCTAGACAGAGGCAAGCGATCACAGACGGATTGAGGGAGAACATATTGAACTTCTCTGACAAAGTAGTCGGCACATCAGCCAAAGAAGTCATGGACTTGATCATGATCACACAGTACTTTGACACAATAAGGGACCTTGGAAACTCGTCAAAGAACACAACAGTGTTTCTCCCGCACGGTCCAGGACACGTGAGGGACATCAGCGACCAGATACGCAATGGTCTGATGGAGGCGGCTAGTGCTCAAGTCAACGACGAATAAAGGAAGATTCACTTCAGGTTGTGAATCGAATATGTTGTTTTTTGCTTTCTTTGATTATGGATGAAATGATGTTTTACCAGTTCGGGGTGTGTGAATTTGATGGATTTTGATTTCCATGGTGACATTGGTATTATGGTATATATTAATAACCCCCAAGTCTGGAGTCTTATGGAGAAGAAGAACATCACACCATTTATGGTGTTTGCTAATTTGTTCTTGATTTTGAGTCAATACTATTCTTATACCATAAGAGGAATGAATGATTTTGGTAGATTTATGGTGTTTGATTATTATTATTATTTTCTGTCATCTTATGGTGTTTAATTATTTGTTCTTGAATTCGTTGGATTTTGCTTCTTTTTTTCGTTGGGGTTTCTTGGTGAATTGTTGATATTGGTAGTAACATGGTATATATAAATGAATGAAACCAAGTATTGAGTCTTGTCAGAAAGAATCAGAAAACTTGGGCAGAAGCCATTTATGGTCTTTGATTCTTTTTTCTTTCGTTTTGACTCAAAACTTTTGATCCATATTTTGGGGTTTTTAAAAAAAACACCTATGTATGTTTTCCAATTTGAAAAATATTTTTTCATTTTTTCTTTTAAATGACTAAAATATCTTTAAAACTCTGATTAATAATTTTTAGAATAAATCAATTTTTTTAAAATAAAATTAATTATTTTTTAGATAAAATAAATATTTTATTTTTGTGCTGAAAAAATCTAGAGATAGATATTATTAAAAAAAAAAATTGTTAGTAAAATCTCTAAAATATCTCTGAAAAATCTAAATATTTACGATTAATATTATAATTTTTAAAATTTTAGATAAATCCTAACTCTAGTTGAAATAGGTTGAGCTCTTGTGTATATATAGAGTTGTAAATCATTCATTAATCAAAAAACACGAACCCAAATTTTTCTCTGAACTTATCATATAACGTGTTCTCACCAACATCAACAAATTGAACAAGGTAATCGTCCTTCTTTTCTCCTTTTGTAGGTCCGATGTTAATAATAAATCACACATAAATAGGTATTGCATAGTTTAGTATGTAAATCATTATTTCACTCTAAACATTTGATTAAGTGTTTATATATGTGACAATTTATGATGAATTTTTTTTTGTTTTTTACTGTTCAATTAGAGATGACATACATAATTCACAGAGAAATAATAGAAAGCGTAAAGAAGAAAATTATGACAATTTGAAACGTAAGAAGCAAATTGTTTCACTCATTGAAGTCTTAACAAAAGAATACTTTGATGAGTGTATTAGTGAGTTGAGTGAAAGTCTTAACAATGGATTTGTAAGACTTAGGTCAGAAATTTTTGACATAAACACTAAATTAAAACTACTTGAAGACAGCTTCAAGAGTTTACAAAAGACGAACAATGTGAAAAACGTTCAGCATGATGATTTAGTCAAACAACATCATCATGTCCAACGTTTTTCACCTTGTTCGTCTTTTGTAAACTCTTGAAGTTGTCTTCAAGTAGTTTTAATTTAATATCCATGTCAAAAATATCTCTGACCTAAGTCTTACAAATCCATTGTTAAGACTTTCACTCAACTTACTAATACACTCATCAAAGTATTCTTTTGTTAAGACTTCAATTACCGAGACAGTTTGCTTCTTATGTTTCAAATTGTCATAATTTTTTTCTTTCCACTTTTTATTATTTTCTCCGTAAATTTTGTATGTCATCTATAATTGAACACCATGTAAAAAACAAAAAAAATGTCCTCATAAATTGTCACATAGAAACACTTAATCGAATGTTTAGTGTGAAATAATGATTTATTTAAGATGATTATGCAATACTAAGCTAGCAAACGTGGATGACCAAAAGAAAGTGGACGACCAAAAGATCACATACTAAACTGTGCAATACTTATTTAAGTGTTTTTATTATTAAAATCAGACATACAAATAGAGAAAAGAAGGACAACTAATTAATAGAGAATAGACATGCAATTCGTTGATATTTGTGTAAAAATTAATTGATATGGAGTTGATTTCCGAGGGAGGGAAAGGTCAAGCTGGAGACAAAGGCACGTTATATGCTAAATTTTGGGAAAAGTTTGGGTTTGTGTTTTTGATTAATGAATGATTTACAATTCTATATATACACAAGAGTTACACCTATTTCAACTACATGTAGGACTTACCTAAATTTTATGGTGTATTCTAGAATATTAACAAATTCTTTAAACAAACCTGTATTTAATAGAGGTAGGACTTATTTCAATTTTATGGTGTATTCTAGAATATTAATAACAAAGTCTTTAAACAAACCTCACGTACGAAGAATATATAGTACTAGATTTGTACCCGCGGTATATTATTTGAATATAAATTATATTTGTTTTTATTTTTATTTTTAATAAATATTTTTATTTTGTTTGTATAATGTTAATTTAATTTTTTATAATGTTTTTAAAGATTTTTATTTCTGTTAATATTTGTAGTTTTTATTTATTTATTTTTTATAATATATCTAACGTGCTTTTAACATCAAATTGTTTTATTTCTCTGTAACAATAGCAAATTTCTGTTATTTGAATCAAACATACGCCAAATGAATGATGTTCTATACTCTCATTCAAACAATTTAGACCAAATCGTACTGAATTAAATATTAAATTAATCTGAACTAAAAAAAAAACAATAGAATTGTAAATCATATGTAATTGTCAGTCATATCTAAATCCATTTTAATATTTGGTAATTAGTTCTAATATTGAAAATAGTAATTATACTTATTATGTATTTTATGATCAGTTCTACTTGTCTTAAACCTGCTCATTTTGGGACAAAAACCCGTATTGTCCCATAGTTGTCGGGAACTTTCCATTCCATTTCGGATTGATTATTTTAGAATTTTTAGTCTATTTATATTTAAAATAACTTTTACTAAATAATTTATTATTATTATAAATAAGTAGTTATATATATATATTATTGATTAGTCGATATTATATAGTTTTAGTATTAACAGTATTTTAAACTTAATATTTTAATAGAGTTAAAACGAATAAATATTTTAAATTTTAAATATTATTTTAAATTTTAAATATTATTTTAAATTATTTCAATAAGTACCAAATTAAACCGGACATTTTTAAAAACATTTGTATTTAAAATAATTTTGGTCTTTTTTATAATATGACTTTGAACTGTTGCACAAAAAAATTAATCGATATGAGACTTTTAAATTATTTCAACTAATGAACTGGATAAAACTGAATAAGTTTTTAAAAAAAAATTTGGACGCATGATAAATCAAGTTTCTTGCTAATTCGCATTTAAAATCATTTTTGTGTGTTTTATAATATTATTCTGAACATCCACCAAAATTTTAATCAATGTGAGATGTTGAACACATTTTTTTTTCTTTAATTGAGTAATATATGTCCATTTTTTAAATTTTGAATCATAATATATGGAAAAAAAAATTTAATTTTTTATTAATTATATGTATGATATAATAATTTTAAATAATTTGAAAATAAGATTTAACAAATATGATAGGAGAATTATAATTCATAGTATTAATATTGCAACATTAGATAAGGAAATAAATGATAAAGAGGAAAAAGAAAAAGATGGAAATAAAGTGTTTAATTGAATTTTGATGGAATTAATATTTTTTTTTATGGGTGTTTGGATATAAGATTAGCCATAAACTTTTTAATTTTATACTTATAGAGTGTTTGGAAACACCTTATAAGATTGGGTCTTTTTTAATAGTTTAGTAGATTTAGTAAAATTCGTGTAATAACTTAGAAAAAATAATTGTAATTATTTACGAGATTCGTTTTTATTTATAGATAAACTTTTAAAATTTATAATAATATAATATTAATCGTAAATATTTAGATTTTTCTTCCTAAATATTTTGTTTCAAATAAATCTGTCTGGAGATTTTTTTTTATTTTATCTACAAAACAGAATAATTTATTTAATTTTTTAAAAATTATTTATTCTAAAAATTATTAATCAATGTTTTAAAGATATTTTAGTCAATTAACATTAGTTTTTAAAAAGAAAAAATGAGAAGGTATTTTTCAAATTGAAAAACATAAATGGGATATTTTTCCTAATTTTTTTAATTTATTTATTAATAATTTAGTTAAGAGATCTAAATTGGATGGTCTAGAAAGGTTTTTTTTTATATGAACAATTATTACTCGATTACTTGATTCATGTGTACTTTGAAAAAAGTAAGGGTTGCTTTCATATATGTCATTTATAAATTTAATCTATAATATATATACATTAAGTTTATAAAATCAAGTTGTTATAAAGGAAGAAAAATGAAACAATTTTGCCTATCTTTAAAATTTTCCTCATTATTTTTCTTTCATTTTTATATATCGCTTTGAAATTTCATTGTATCTTTACATCTTTATTTTTCATTATTACCACTTTTTCGGTGGCTAAATTTGAATTTACGTTTCTAAAAATTATGTATCTACTCATTTTGTTATATAAGACAAGGGATGATAATAATAATAATAATAATAGATATTAAGATATATGATCTAAATTGCGAAAAAGAGCTAGTCCACTTTTGATTTTTTTTTTTTTTTTTTTGGTTAGCAACCATAAATTTATTAAAACGGTTCAGAGATCCAAACCAAAGATACATATTTTACATAAATAACAAAATGCAAATGACGTCTAGCACTGCGTGCTAAATTATCCGGTTTTAAATTTAAAGTACGAGAAATTAAAAAAAGTGAAAAAGTGAAAATAAGCTCTTGATTCTCATAAGGTCTTCCAGAAGAGTTGAAAAGGCAGGCCAATCTGCTGGCGTAGACACCATCTTCACCAACTCAGAGGAATCCGTTAAAAAAACTACGTCGGTTTTTTGTTGAGCGATCATACTTGACATAGCCCATATAAGTGCTTATAGTTCGACATGTAACGGGGAGAGACTTCTCCGAGTACTACAAGCTCCCATAATTGATTCATCCGCATCACCCTGAAGACAGAACCAACCTAATCCAGAGAATTTGTCTATTTTTTTCCACAAAACATCGAATCCCTCGGAAAGCTGAAGTTTGGGTAGGTAAAACATCATGACTCGGAGGAATTTGATTATTTTCTATAGTATCTTTGACTTGTGCTGATTCTCAAGCTAGAGCTTCAGCTTTCGCCAATTTTAAAATTTCTTGTGGATTTCTATCGATATTTTAAAAGACCTCATCATTTCTACATTTCCAGATATACCACATAATCTATGGAAAACTATTATCCTTGAAACGTTCAGGAATTCTCCAGAATAGATGATCCATATTTGAGAAAAGCGAACTTCTTGGGAATCTAGTTACCGATGGTATTCTTGACAATGCCCATACTTATGTAAAAGAGTATGATTGATTGTCTCTTCCTCCGCTCCACACCGAGCACAGTGACTATCACAATTTATTCATCTTCTTCTAAGATTCCAATTAATCGAGAGACAACCCGTAATACCTTGCCAAATAAAATGACAAATTTTATAAAAAGTTTTATTTCTTTTTCGAATTTTAGCGACAAATTAAAAACTGAGTTAACAATTATGGTTGCTTAGATTAGTTTACTCATTCACCTTACTCTCATGCTTAACTTGTGTAGTCTATGTGTCATGATGTAAATTCATTCATGAAAGTTCAAACCAATGGAAAAAAAGAAAAGAAAACCAAATCTTATCCTCAAATCCCAAATCATACTTTAATATTATAAACCCTCTGTTCAAGAAGGGTTTTGGATACCAGTAGTTGCCAGTACCATTATTTACAGTCCAATGAATATACTTTAAAAATTAACAAAGACCCCATGTGATTTAAAAGACTTTTAGTTGTTAGTAAGGACTTATTTAGTTTATAGTTACAACTTAGCTGGCAAGGAGGAGTTTTAATCACTTGTTTTTTTTTTTTTTAAATTGTCAATTAAACAATAAAATTTCAACTACTTTATTGAGCAGTCATTGTCACTATCGACTTGTCTTAGAAGGCTCGTCCTCCATTTATACCTCTTTCAAGCCGTCTCTTTCGCAGAAACAACCTTTCTTCTTTCTTCTTCTTCTTCTTCTTCTTCTTCTTCTCTCTTTCTGATTACAAAGATGATAGATTCTGTAGTGGAGCTTGTTAACAAGACTGCTTCTAATTCTTTATTTATGTTCCTTTTCTGCAATTTCATCATCATCTTAATCCTCATGGGCAACTCTAAACCGGGTTCCAATGACAACTCAAATCCCGGTTTGCAGAAGTCTGTGATGATTTCTGACTCGGTTCTCTCTTCCAAACCCGGTTTTGAGAATTTTGTGTTGATATCTGAGTCGATTCTTTCCTCTAAATCCGGTTTTGAGAAATCCGGGTTGATGATATCTGAGCCGACGAGACTCTCTTCTAAACCCGGTTTACAGAAACCTGTGTTGATTTCTGAATCGGTTCTCTCTACCAAACCCGGTTTTGAGAAATCTGTGTTGATATCTGAGTCGACTCTCTCCTCCAAACCCGGTTTAGAGAAATCAATGTTGCTATCTGATTCGGTTATCTCTTCCAAACCCGGTTTTGAGAAATCTAAGATGAATCTCAGCTCTAATCCCGGTTTACAAGAACCTGGGTTGACATCTAAGTCGGCTATCTCCTCTAAACCTTCCGGTTTTGAACAATCGTTGACCTCCAGAACCGGTTCAGACTTTTCAGAGAAGGACGAGAAAGGGAGCTTGGAAGAGAATGAGAACGAAGTGGAGTGTTTGCTTCGAAGACGAGTTGAAGAATTTATTCGTAAAGTTAATACTCAATGGAAATCAGAAAACACTAAGAGTAATTATCTCTTACACTAATCAGAATTTTGTTTATAATTATGGGAAAAATGCTCTAAAAATTATGAATGGGAAGCACAAGTTAATATTAGTGACTATGCGAGGATTAATGTAATTCTCTTCTTGTGAATTAAAGTAATTAAATTTGTATATGTTTTTCTTTATTTTGTTGTTCAAAATTTTTTATTTGTTAAAAGACAACTTTTGCTATAAAACAAAGTTATCAAAAGAAGCAAAAGCAAAACGACGCTAATACCAAAACATAAAATCAAGCCAGAAAACATATCATATATTTTCTGATCCGATTCAACAAGGATTTGTGTGGATAATTTGCAGCCATAGTTCTCTCCAATAAAATAATAAAATTAAAATTTAGGCTAAACGTCAACCAACCAAAAAGATTAATGCATAAAACAAAAATTAAATTAAAAAAAATACAATATGCATGAGTCGCATAAATTTGTGTTGATGCAGTTTAGTTTTGGTTGGTGGAAACTGCAATTTATTTTATGGTTTGTTCGACAGAGAGAAGAAGAAAAAAAAAGGCATCTTGTTACGTTGTTAGTGTATCAAATCCATAAGTCAATAAAAAGACAAAGTTAACATGTATAAATCCGACAAAGATGATATGATTAGTGATTTATACAGATTATATTAAAACGCTTGCCAACTAAGTACGATATATCCAATCTTATCAATTGTTTACTTGAAATTAAAACTTCTCTTATACAAGTCATCTTTTCGAATTAGTAATAATAAATTTGTTAATTATTATGCGAATGCCGACTTCATAAACAACATTAATGCATTTTCTTGTGATTTTTTTGAATCTTTTGTTATGAATCTCATTTTTCATATTGATTTGGATTCATATGATCATATCATTGCCACTAAGTATGTATATGAGCCTACAAATTAGCAAAATAGTAGCCTACAAATTTTTTCATTTAATTGCTTAACTAGTTGAATAAAAATCTTCATTCAATTGCATAAACTAACAAAAATACAACTACCGGGACAAGAAAATACAACTACTAGTGCTTTTAAAAGTAGCATAAATACATTTAAGTTAATATGTCAATTCAATGAAAATATTGCTAAAAAATCGGATACTTGTAGAATGTAGATATATTTTATAAAGACGAATCAGTAATATTCAGTTGAGTTTCAAAATGAAGTAGTTGAAGGAGAGAAATTTGAAGACTAAGGACGGTACCAAAACCAACATTATGAATTGTTTAATTTGGAATTGCAACTTCTTTTCAACGAGTCATTTTCGAATTTGTAAAAATATAATCTGTCATTTACTAAACGAATGACACTTTTTATAAGCCTCATAAACAAAATAATGTTCTTGTTATATACTATGAACCTTTTTTTTTTTCACTTCTTCCAATTCATATCATATTGAATACACATCTACAAGTGCGTTTTAAAGTAGCATATACATAAATAATGCAAATATTGTTTACAATTCGAGTAGTTGGAAATTGTAGATAGATTCTATAAAGACGAGTCAATAAAATTTTAGTTGAGTTTTAAAATGAAGTCATTGAAGAGTTTGATTGAAGCAGAGAGTTTAAACACACACTAAAGTTTGGTACTTCTACAACAAACCACTAGGGGATAGAAACAAGTCAAAGAACCCTAAGATTACATCTTCTAATAATCAAACCTAACTTCTTTAGTAAGAGATCTCTGTTTATGAAAACAACTAAAATCTGAAAGGAGAAAAAAACCATTACACTCTAAAGAATCTGAAGGCTCAGGAGCAACTCAAGATCAAGAATGACCGGTGTTGGATTACCTCATTCAATCATCAGCTTGGAACCTCGGTGTCAGATTCGCTATGGCCACCGAATTCTTCGTCATCTTCACCTTCTAAATCCTCTTCTCCTTCTTCCTCATCATCTTCTGGAAGGGTAGAGAAGAGATCTTTGATATGGTTAGCTGTGTTATTTGAGTAGTAACCACCATGGACCGGGTTAGTGCTTGGCTCATGCGAAAAGGACACAGGTGGTGCGGAAACAGGTGGTGGCTGAATAACAACAGGCTTGTTGAGCCCATATCTAGCCTTTGGATCTTCGGCTGAGCCACCGAATGAGATATTAGAAGCTTGTGTTGTTATCGGTATCCCGAGTCTTTCCCTTCGTTGCTTCTTTATCTGCTGCTGCTGCTGCTGCTGAGATTCCTCTTGACCCGGTACAAAACTCCCCACCATTACCTAAAATACATATACATATCGATGATTCGATTCAGAAACAACAATGCTTAAAAAAAGACAAAAAAAAAAAAACTTGAGTTCATTAGAGAGATCAAACACCACCTCATGTTATAAATTATTTACCTGAACAGGACCAGCGGCTATAAAGAGACCAGCAAGTCCACCACCAAAGACACGACCATCAGGTCCAGCAAGAGACACACTCATCCCACCAGCTCTGCTTCGTGTTCCTCCACTCTCGCTTGGTGTAAATGAACCAGTCAAAGAAAGAATCTCAAAATGTCCCTAACCACAAAATTGTTAAACTAAATTTAGTAAAAAAAAAAAGAAAAAGGTTTTAAGGAATCTAAAAGAGAGTGAGAGTGAGAGCAGACCTCATAAGTGAGAGTACCACCAGATGTCAAAGATTGACGAAGCGTAACATTTGAAATGGGACCGTTTGCTGAAAGAATGCAAATAGCACGCGACCCTTGTTGAGAGAATGTCATTATCTTCATTGTCACGTCCTATTACACACAAATCAGTAGGGCCAAAAAAAGAGTAAGTAACTTCCACGACCACGACTATGTCAAGATTAATATAAGCTTCATGAATCACAAAATCATTCAGTAAATCTCACAGGTAAAGAGAATTTATCGAAAACATACCTCACCGGCATTTACTGTGAGCACATGAGGAGTAAAACTTGGACTGACATATTCTGCAGTCCCTCCTCCTCCTCCTCCTGTAAACATCAAATGAATCAGAAATAACAATTAAAAAAAAAAAAAAAACGAAACTTAATCAAGAACAAAAGCTTTCTATTCGGATGAAACAATTGGTAAAACCAAAAACACAACAAAAAAGTTCCAAGTAAAATTCCACGGTAAAACACATATACACAGGCAGAGACATTGATATTTAGATTTCTTAATCATACAGTTTCTGTCACTCTCATCTAAGTTTCCCTGACTCGACCCTTTACACAAAATCCAGGAAACAGTAAACAAAACATTCACTGGCTTTTATTATAGGACAAAGATTTTGTCCTTATTCCAACTTTTATCTCGGGCTAAGTCAAAAGAGATCCAATATTAGCATAAGATCTATTAAAAGCCAATACACAGACCACAAAGAAATAAAGAGACATTACCAGAACTGTTATCGAATTCGAACACCTGAGGATTCTTGAACCAATTATTGTTGCTATGCTCTCCTAGTCCTTGGTCTCTTCCACGTCCTCGTCCTCTTCCACGTCCTCGACCTCTTCCTCGTTTCCGAGAAGAAGTAAACCCAGTCGACAATGGAACTGAAGATGAGATAGGCATAGGAGAAAGAGTCACAGCGAGTGAACCATCAGGATTATACTTTCTTGGTCTGCCTCTCTTCTTCTTCAACTCAGAAGATGAATTCTCCACCGGCATTGTTAAGCTGAAAGGAGGAGCAGTATTCTCAGACGACGCAGCGACGACGACGGCGGCTGTGGTGGTGGTGGTAGATGGACCCATTGGAAAAGGATTAGGGTTTTCAGACCGAGGTGGGTCCATGTGGTAACCAACAGGAGGAGCTTCAAGTTGTTGTTTCAGACCAAAACTGGTTGTGATGTTGTTGTTAGTTCCTTCTCTTTCCTCCATAGATTCTGTAAGGAGAGATTCCGACAATTAAGGAGAAAGAAGACCAAAAAAAACAAAAGATATGATCTTTAAGACACAACTCGAATCTTGCTGATCACGACAGATTCAAGCTTCACTTTAAAAGTAAAGAAGAGGAAAGATCCAGAGCGACGTAAGATTCAGAGAAAAGGGGAAAGAGATTTAAAAAAAAAAAAAAAAAAGATGAAGTTTTTTTTTTTTTTTTTGGAAGAGTGTTGAGAAATTAGTGAAGAGAAAGATCAAAGCTTCAATGGCGGAAGCTTAATTTTCAGATGAATTTCTCATAAAACATTCATAATTACCAGAAAAAAAAAAGGTTTTTTTTTTTTTGTTTTTTTTGTTTTTCAACGGGTGGGTTAAGTTTAGGGAGAAATTTCTTTACAGATGTGAGAAATTAGGGTTTTGAGGAGAATGGAAAGAGAAATGAATATTGAAAAATAAATTAAATAAATCAAAGGAGCGGATTTTATTACATTATTACATTTTGATTTTATAAATAAAAAAAAGGAGAGTGAAAGAGAGAGAGAAACAAGAAAAGTGTAATTCTAAAAAAAATTGTAATAATGGGGTTAATTAGAAAATTCAAAAAAATTACAACCCTCTCTACTAACAAGTCTTGGAGTTTGCGATACAGCTAAAGCTTTAATTAATTTAATAGAATTGAAAGTAGGGGTAACTTTTTTAATTATATACAATTGGACTTTGATTTTGTTGAGATTTTCCACCGTATTAAATTGAAAATTAAATAAAAAAATTAAAAAAGTTTTGAGACATTTTCTGTCAATCTAATATTATCTCAGTCTTTCTTTTCCAGTCTACCCACGTTGACTATAACCAAAACACGTTTGACCAAAATCTCTTGTCTATTAGGAGTGGTATGGCTCCGACACTCCGTACGGAAATTATCCATTTTTTTTTCATTCGGATGTCTAATCTCCGCAAATAAAGCTTAACATATTTTAGATAATTAATCATCTTACCATGGGAATATATTATATATAGATTCGATTTCGTTTGAAAGACGTTGGAGTAAGTCCACAAAATATTTGGTTTTCAAAAAGGCCACTTATATAATATGCGGTGAATCTCATGGGCAACGCAATACAAAACTATGCAATACGAAACTAACTTATGCATACAAATCGAATAAAGTTGATTGTCCTCTAAATTTATGGATAAAACGAATAGAGCCAAAAAAAAAAAAAAAAAAAAAAATAGTGACAAGTCACGTAATAAAACCAAATTAGGTTGAGTAGTTTTCTGCAAGAACTCCATTTTCACGAAAGGTTTTCTTCTATATGAAACCATACGTGTAAAAATGATTACTTAAAAGAAAAAAAAAAAAGCCAATCATATAATTGACCTTTACAAACCAAACCACATTTTCAATTTGAGTTTTACAAAAAAAACACAACTAAAGACTTAATAAAAACCAAAGGATGATGATCAAACCAAACCACATTCAGACTGTAGCATAAAAGCGAGTCTTCGTTCCTCAAACGAGTACTCAACAGCAACCTCAGGCTTTTCAGACATCAATCTTGCATTGTTGTTGAATGGTGTTGGTGCAGTTTGCATTGGTACAGAGACTGTTGCTGGTGTCGATGGGATTGGTATCATTGCAGCAACGTTCTTTGGTGTTTGCATCATCATCATAGTCATCATCTTCTCTTCTTCCAAATTCCTAATACTATTGTTGTTCTTCACAGGAGTTGCAAACGATGAGATCTCTTTCGGACCTTGTTGTGTTGTTGCTATGTTGGCCTTTGATGCAACCACTGTAGTCGAAATGGGTGAGAACGGTTTGCGAACTAATGGAGATTGCAACACTTCACAAGGATTCATTGATTGTTTTCTTGAAGGAAGTCCTGCAATATCAAGCCCTCTTCTTCCTGCAAGAATAAAAAAGATTGCAAATTAAGAAATTGATGAGCGATGGTTACATTTTGTTATAAGACTTTTATAATTTACCGGTTGATAAAGCTCCATCAGTGTGGCGGTGATCTGTTTTCTTGTTAGGTTTAGGAGTCTGATGCATTGCTGCACCTAAGGAGAGTCTTCGGTTGGTTGTTGCTGCACCACCGGTTGACATTCTTGGAGCCTTTTTACCTAGAGGTTTTGATGGGCTCGGTTTTGAACCGTAAAGCGCCTCTTGTTCTGCTATGAGTTGTCCTTGGAGCTTCTTCTGATCCTTTATTATGTTTGCATAACATGGAGTTGGATTAGAAAGTGTTAAAAGTTTCAGATGGAAACAAATAAAAGAAAGGAAGATTTGTATATACCCGTTGGCGACGGTGTTCTTCCTCTCTTTCTTGCCTCAGTAAGTTATACTCCTCAAGCATTGAAAGTAAACGGATCTAGACACACACAAAAAAAAAAAAGGATTACAAGTGGGTCAGTTATGACATAAAATGATCTAATATAGTCAAACCAATAGAGATTTTAAAGAGAATTCATACACCATCATAGAGAAATTCAATCCCCTTCTCTTGTTCCCAAACTATTGTCTTCGAGGCCAATGCTTCAACCATTCCTGAATGTATGAACATAAAAAGATTTCTACCTTCATAACCTATCCAGAGCAGAAAGATTTATGATATCTATTAATGAAAACAAAGAGTAACTTACCTGGAAGCTTGTTAACTAGATTACGAGCTTTTTCAGCACGTTTGAGAGTAAGATGAGCTCCTCGCCCAGCATTGTATCGGTTATCGTCCTGTAGAGTGAAACAATGTCAGATAATGTGACAAACTTTGTGAATTGTTTAAAAAGTTTTTTTGGGATTCTGTCTCTAACCCTGTTATATTCTTCAAGCCAGCTTTCTTCATCACAGGCAGATAACCATTTCTCGACCTTTTCAAGTATCTCTTTTCTGCTTAAAGCTTCCTCTTTGATCTTAGATATATGTTGCTCAAGATGCTCCAGGACCATTGTAGCATCCACAATACCAGATTCTATCGCAGCTATTGTCTGATCTATGGCACTGTCTGACACTGGCAACATGTGGGTTTTCCTACAAATGTCCTCCAACTCTGACCTTTTCTTCAGAACAAGTTCTTTCATTTTGCTTGCCTTCACCTCATCCAATCGAACAACTTCTGCCTCAACCTGTATATGGCAATGGAAGTCATGTTATCCTTTACGGACGTGAACATCAAAAGGCTTGGTCATAGAGTTATAGAAATCATGACACAGCTTACGTATTTGATAAAGTCTTCAGAGAGACTATTGGCTTCAGTTATTTCATGTTCTGATGCAGCTATATTGCAGGTAATATGCTGATACTCTTGCTGCTCTTCAATGGGTGTATCCATCAAATTCCACAGCTCCAACATGGTTGTTGCTAGATCTTGAAGCTTCATTAAATTCAATAGACAACTATGAGAAACAACAGCAAAAGAAAACTCTATACAAATCGCCAAAGTTCTTAATCATTTACCCTTTGCATTCTCTGTATCTTGACCTCCCTCAGCTTCTGAACTGCATTCCCCAATTTGTCAATCGTATGATCACTTAAGCTTCTTGGTCCGTCTGGAGCACTTAATGTGGGATTCACTTGGCCAACAACCTCACTGAAATCCATTCCAAGTACTGAACAATGGGAATACAAAGTACACAGGTGCTTTCGAATTGTCTCCACGCGATCACTCTGAGGGAAAAAACAACACAAAAGGAGTAAACACATGAAAGTATAATCTAATGGTTGGAATAACCAAACCAAACAAAAAAAACGAAGGCAATTATGCAGGTTCAAATCAACTATCACCTTCTCCTTCTGAAGTGCTTGCAGCTGACAATGTAACTCTTCAAGCTTTCTCATAGACAAGTCAGTCTCATCAATAAGTGGTTTAGAATGCACATGTTCTCCTTGACCTTTAATATCATTAGTAATACTCTCTATTTCTTCAAGGACAACTACGAACTGGTTTCTTCTTTCAATTTTCCTCTTTTGCATCTCTTCAAGTTCAGGAAGAATCGTCGCAAGCTCTTGTTTCAAGCTCCCAACGCTTTGATCAGACTAAACACATATACAAAAAGGGTCAAAATTTGAAAAATGCAGAAGCATGGACACTAAACTTCCACAACAAATACAGAACTCACCTGTCTAATATGCACAGGACGTTCCCCCATAGCAGAACAAATAGTAGCTAGTTGAGCTTCAGCATCAGCTATTGCTTGTCTAAGCTGAGCTCTACACCGATTAGCTTGGTCAACTTTTCTTCTGTATACTTCTAAACATTCACGTTCAAGCTCAAGTAACATCTTATCTCTATCAGTTTCTGTTTCTCCAACTTCATCCCAAATAATCTAAATATACATAACAAAACAAGATCTCATAAACACTTGACACAAAAAATTTGAAAGATCACAGTATCAAATGGAAAAGACTCTTTATCTCCCAAAATAAACCTGGAGTTCGTATAGAAGAGATCCACATGTTGTCTCTACTTGAAGAATCGGATCTTTTTGAATACTTGCCATTTCGAAATGCTTCAGCCTGTAACAGAAGAAAATGGAATCCCTAATAAATTTTGAGATTTCGCTAATGATAATACATCTCTAGCAGCTAATTGAAGGAATATAAGCATTCGAATTCGAAGCAAACAATGGAATTAGAGAGTTGTAAATTTGATTGAAACCCTAATTGGTTTTGAGATTGGGAAGCAACAAATCTCAGATAAATTGGGGGGAAGATTTTGAAAGCAGATTGAGAGAAACTCAAAATACTTGCCTGAAACGGGAGATTTCTTGAAGACTTTCCAGAATTGATGAATTTGGAAGTTTGATCGCTCTGTCACTGAAACTGTGTGAGTAAAAATGGAAGAAGAAGAAGAAGATCAGATAAACCCTAGATCGAAGATTCTGTGGAGAGAAAGAGAGAGAGAGAAAAATAGAGCCGTTAGAGAGATGTTAAGGTTTTGGTAGATTTTGAGAGTGATGATGACGAGATTGGGAATTTTCGTCCGTTACCCGAACCAGCTCTTCTAATTTTGTAATTTTGGGATTTTGTTTTTTCGAACTTTTGAATTTCAAAATCTTATGGGAGTTTACAATCTAGTGCGCCGCGGTTTGAGTAGACGATTAGATCTTAACCGTTCAAATATTTTACCCCCTATGAACGGTTAAGATCCGACATTCGATACCATATTCAAGACGCAAGATTATGGACAAAAGTAATTTTGTATATGTGTTTAGTCTGATCAAAGTAATTATAGGGTCAAAAAGTAATTATGTGTTTAGTCTAAACACATATACAAAAGTAATTATAGTCTATACCAGTAAGTATAGACTATAATTACTTTTTTTTTTTTTTTTAATTCTTGTTGTTAAATAATTGGAGAATCCTATGTTGAATTCCAAACTAATCTTCTAAATTTATAAAAAGACATAAATATTACTACCATATAAAGTGTTTATAATATCCAGCAATGAATAAAACTCGATCCATGCTAGCTAATTCCAAAATAAAATTTTCAATAACATGCGTTAGAAAACTATCACTTTTATTTGATTTCATGATTTTGTTTATACTTAAAACTTCAAGATATACGAGTTTAGATTTGGATCAACTGGATCTTTAATTCGTAAAATTAATTTAAAACTATAATATCAAATTAAATAAAAAAAATATCATGTAAACTTTTTTAAAAAAACATTGTAAAACAAATTTATAAGAGACATTCTAAAAGTTACTTTATTTTTCTAAACAAAATTTTTGTATGAAATATATTATACATATTTCAATTTCAAAGTATGATTTATGAAATGGATTCGGTTAAAAATAAGTGATCTGATTTGAAAATTCCATATATATAAAATATAGGTATCCAACTTTTTTGGAGCAAATCAAACCTCGTGATTTATTTGGTCTAGTCCTGTCAAAATACATTAAAAAAAAAAAAAAAATTGTTCGTTAGTTTTTCTAAAAAGGAGATATTTTAGAATACATCGTATGGTCTGTGGTGCATCTATACTATTAATTGAGAGGGAGGGGCAGAAAAAATGACGAGCCGTTTAAGCCATTTGTAGTTAATTACGGCTTATGCCACTAAGTTTTAGTGTTGAAAAAAAAGAAAAAAAAAAACAATTGGGCAATTTTGCCAATTAACATAGCTATCTAAGCCGATCCAAGCCGAGGTTTATTGCCGACCCGCTTTAAAGCACGCGGATCCTGTATCCGAACCGGATTCCTGATACGCGGATCCTTTTGTGACCCGGTTTCGTGTTTTTTTCTCTCTCGCCTTTTTTTTTCATGAAATCGAAGGTATTGGTGGCTATGGCTTCGTTCGAAGGTTGGAGGCGGAGCAGGCTTTGTTGGCGGTTTCGTTGTCTTCGAGTGGGGGTTTTGGCGGTGGATATAGGTTAGATCTATTGTTCAATGTCTGAAGAAAGTAGTTTTCACTCCTTCCCTGATTTGAAATTCATTGTCGCCGCCGTCTGGTTCTTCATCTTCTTTCTGTGCTACTTCATCTTCTAGCTCCAATTCGATTCCTCAAGTAGTTGTAATCTGAGAACGAGGAAAGAACAAACAAATCATCAAAGCATTGGTAATGGATTTTTAACCCTTCTCAATCTCTTTCTCGCCAAACAAACGTTCCATTTTTGAATCAGTTAGATGTACACAGTTTTAGGCTGATTTGAAGCAACTTTGGTTAGCACTAAATTGAAATTATGAAACCTTTTCCAGTAAATTAAGTTTCAGGATCATGGAAAGTTAGTCAAGTTTCAAAATTCCTTCTTTTACAATGGTTACTATAGCTAATAGAGTTTTTTGTTGTCTGGTAAATTGCAGGAGAAATTTGGGATATCATCTTTAAAGCTTCCTTAAATTCAACATGCACAAGGACCTGATTTTCTCCGGCTTGCTTCTGTATTAACTGGTGAATTCTCATTTAGCTGACTTCAGTGACTTCGTTGCTCTTATAATTTAGCTAATTATTTAGAATTACTTGCTATAAGATTTCATTTCTTTATGTGAGTAAGTGAGTTACGTACTGAATTTTGCATCTCTTAGAAATATCGGGAATTCTGAAACCGTAATAGACCATTTTCTTTACAAAATATCCAAAAAGAATACGAATTGTTTTGTATGCTTAGCTGATTGAACAAGTTGTTGCAGGTTTCTAGGAGTCTTAACTTCCCACGAAGTTTAATACGTGTGCTTTTATCTTCTGAGTGATATTGTGTCCTTTTTGCAGAATAATCTCATTGAGCTGTGGTCTCTTTTTGACTTTTTGATGCCTGGATTTCTTGGGACAGAGAGACAGGTAGCATGTATTCATATTTCTGTTTGGTTTTTTGTTTTAATTTTGTGTGGTATTAGGAGCTTGATGAGATGAGAAGGAGAGTAAAGGAGATGGAGGAAGAAGCTGATGTGCTGCGTGAGATGTGCAAATGTCGAAAAAG
The DNA here is from genome assembly GCA_963667165.1 of Barbarea vulgaris. Lineage (NCBI taxonomy): Eukaryota > Viridiplantae > Streptophyta > Magnoliopsida > Brassicales > Brassicaceae > Barbarea > Barbarea vulgaris. The sequence goes on along the minus strand of OY763894.1, from coordinate 7,469,963 downwards.
AAATGGCAGCTAATCAAGGTTTGTGGATCTTTCGTTTCTATGCTACAGTGTTTGCTCAAGACTGTCTTTGAATCTTCTTTGCAAAACAGTTGTTTCAGATTCAAGCAATTAATCAAGTTGTTTTCTGATTTTCTGATGATATATTAAGTGTCAATGAAGCTTTTCATTTCTCTTTGTTTGCCTCCCATCGACTCTGGCTGAGGTTAGAATATGCGTCTATGAACGGATTTTTGTTCGTTGATTTTCATATCGTTGCCGAGAAATTATGCCATTTGGGCCAATTGAAGTATATAGGGTTTAAATCCATCAATTTAAATAGTTTCTTGAAATTTCTCCTTTTATGTCATGAATTAAGTAACTTTAGGGGCTACTAGCTTTGCTTCAAATTACAGAAGTGAGGTTTATTGGATTTTGAGTCTAGGAGATTTCATCAATGCATTTGTTTAGCTTCTAAGAGTGTAGTGGTTGGATAAAAAGAGAACCACTTTCAATTTTTATGCTTTGAGGTCTGGAATGATCATATCTTTTGTTTCACCAGATAATGTGATTCTTCAAATGTTTGTGGAACAAAGGAAACATTGCTAAGTATAATTGGCACCTTTTGGTGTGGCTTATGAGACTTCATTGATGGTGTTATAGCCTACTGGAAGCTCGGTTGAACACATGAGTTGCTTCGGAGATGCAGCAGGATGGCTTCGGGAAAGTGGTAACTGGTAAGAAAGTTACATGTTTTAAGCCTACTAATGTTTGTAATCTTATTAGGGACTTAGAGCAATAGATTCGATTTGCCACTTATCAATAAACAGCTGACTTGAGCCGGTTTTCTTTGTTTCATGAATTTTTTGCTCTAGATGCAGCCACCAAAGGAAACCGGTACATCAACTCTTGCATCAGGTACTTTCATAATGACTTGGATATTATTACTCTACCTGATCACATAGCACGCCAAGTTTGTGTCCAAATACATTGCTTATTACTCGAGGAAAGAGATAAATTTCCCTTTGTTTTATCTCAAGGCTTTATGTGATTCACAAGAGAAGTTTTTGGAAAAGTATAGATTGTTTGAGAGCATCAACATGCACACTCACCTTAAAGGACCATTGGATATATGATATTCCTCTTACCTTGGTTGCAAGTTCTCTCTACATGACTGTAAGTCCATATGTTCAATTTCCTTGCTGTTTTGTCTTTGAATCTATCCTTTCTTTTGGTACTATTTTGTGTAAAGTGTTTTATCGGGGTTTATAAACTGTTACAAGCTTACAATCGACTGTTTTTTTCTAAAAGCTGAATATTTTTTAAAATGGGATATTTGTTTGTTTTTGCTGATACAGGGAACAAGAATCTAGAGCATGTCAAATGATATCGGGAAAATAGAGATAAGCAGCTTCTTCTTTTTTTCCTTCTTTTATTATATATTTTTGGTTTCTCAATGTATTAGTGACTGTCATACGCAGTAGCAGATTAAGATTGCACTGGTCTTTTTCTTGAAGCTATTTTTTGCGTCTTGCCATTAGTATCATTGTATGTATTTAGGAGTTCATATAAATAATCCAAGATACGGATAATTATAATTATTTGAGCACAAAGCCGAATTTTAAATAAAAAATATTTGATTCTGATAATTATAATATTTAAATACAAAGTATATTTTTAAATACAAAGTATTATTCAATTGCGCAAGATAAAACTTCATGTAATATTTTTATAATATTTTATTTCGGGCACCCGCATGCATCTTAATTTCAATTTAGGGTTTTATAGTGATGAAAGCTACCTAAAATATACATAACTTAAATCAAATATTATATTAATAATTAAACTTTTTTCTACCACCCAAATAAATTAACACAAAACATACAAAACTATTATTTAAAAAAATTGCACCCGGACGCAGCACGAGTTATTTATCTAGTTAGTATAATAAATGGAACGGTTCGATCGTTAGGCTTTTGTCTCTCACTCTCTCTTCTCGTTGTGCCTTGCTCGAGCGTCGAACACGTCACACGCACATAAATCTACTTCGACAAGGAAGCTTTGAAGGTGTACACGTCACATTAACAATTTTACTAACTATTTATACCACCAAATCTCTTTGAATAAAAAAAAATGTAAGTTTACATTGTATGTTAAAAAAAAAAAAAAAAAAAAAACAGACCTACAAGTGAGTGTATTGAGTTTACAAGTAATTAATAACCATATAAATTAGAAATCTTTAAGTCAACTAATCCGTGGTATGAATAAATATTCTCTTGTACGTATATAATATAAGTATATATATCTCTTCGGATCCTAGATCAAGATGATGGTGTACTTCGTTTACCCTCAAAATCTCTCCTTATAATCTCCAAAACCATCTCATTCCATGTATCCACCGGTCCTGGCATGCACCAGTGCAAGCAGTCTTGTGGTGGAGGCTGACCATCTGGTCCACGTTTTGTGATCTTTTTCGGGTCAGGACTCCTATATGGACCAGGATGACCATCGTGGCGATACCCGAAAGCCTCAGTGATATCCATTAGCTTCAGTTTCTTTGATCTATTATCATCCGCGACAGCTCGGTGAAACCCTGCTGTTTGCTTCTCGTGCATTATATCTGTGAACCCGTTTTTAACTAACTTCCCGGGAGAAATCGGCTCTACTTTACCAGTACATGACCCGCCCGTGTTCCACGCACCGCCCTCGTAATGATCAGGCGACCAAGTACGCAAGATGGTCAGACCTGTGTAGTTTGGATGTTTAGCCATTGCTTTTATTATTGTTTCTACAGAGATTCCAAATGCTTCGACGTTGTTGACCTTTGCGGGTTTTGATTTGTCTGGCCACCATAACTGGCCTCCAACAATCTCGTCGTTTAAAATGTAGACAGACTGTTTTGCAAACCAGTGACCCGATGAAAGTACAACCACATCGAATTTCGGAAGAGCTTCCATTATTCGCTCATCAGGTTGGTCAAGCTTGAGTTTGGTTACACCGTCTGTTGCAAAACCAAACGGTTCATTGAACTGATGAACAAGCCACGATGACCACATCCTAGCTATCATTACTGATGATGACCTGAATAACCATCTCTGCATCTTTCTGTTCCCACGGTTAACCGGAGTTTCTACCTAAAAACAACATCATATAAAAAGTTTAAACCACACAAGACAAAGCAAACTCTTGGAAAGTAGAAAGAAGCTTTATATAATGACACAAAGTAAAAGCTTGCCTGCCAAAGAAGGCACATCATGGACTCCATTTGATTACGTGCTACAGAATCGCCTATAAAAGCTAGCGTCTTGCCTCTCATTAGCTCGAGAAACTTTTTGGCATCAAACCGTGGAAGATCACACTGAGATGGTTTCCATCTCCAGTTTTCATATCCTTTGTCAGGTCTTCCATTGCCCTGACAGTTTTGCATCTGTGTCAGAAGAGGGCAAGAGTTGTTCGTATACAACGGTCCCATTGGATCATAAAACCAATTACCATGATATAAATCACATTCTGCAAAATCAGAAAAGCTTCAGTGAGAGAAGTGATAACACTATTTGAAAAAGCTAAGATCTTCATAAGTTAAACGGCAGTTATATTTTTACCAAATAAAGTTGTAGTATTTATTAGAAAGGAGACACCTTTATCTAAATAAGTCCAAATGTTATTAAGAAAGGATCTTCCTATTGTAATTAAGTCACAAATGCATCATTAATTAGTAGTAGCATTGGTCTTGTCTCAATGTGATTAAGTCAAATGTATCATTAAATAGCTACTTAACTTTACTATACCCAAATTTGCATAATAATCTACTAATGCTAAAGAACCTTAAGCTATCATAAACCAAAATGTTACAGTACCTTTCTCTACTGAATCTTGTGTAGCTTCTTCATCCATTGAAACATTTGAAGACTGGCTTGAGTTGGTTTCTTCACCTAAACTAACATCGGTCAAATCCTGAGATTCCTTGGGAAGTAACTTATCATCACTACTATCGAGTGTCAATGGTGGTGAGTTAGAGCTAGAATCAGGATTGATACTATGATGAAATTGGACATGTTGAGTGGTCTCTGTTCCATAGAAATAGCCAGAAACAGAGGAACCAATGGGATAGGTGAAAAGAAGCAGAGAAGCAAAGATGATGAAGGAAACTAATCCACCAATAGCAAATGCAATTGAAGACACCTTTCGAGGAAACACAGTTTTTGAAATTGGAAAAACTCGAGGAGAAGCCAAAGTCATGATTTTTCTTCTGCATACAACCTATACATAAAACAGAGTAAATCATCCAAAGGATTAACATAACTATTGGGTTCTTCTAATCACAATAAAGTTTCCATTTTTACGATTTGTTTTACCGATCTACTAATTACATGATGTAGTTTTTGAGATTGATGGAGAAAGTAATCAAAGTAAACTTACATTTAGAATTGAAACCAGACAGAGGAAGATCGAAGAAGCTTTTGATTGGGAGCAGAGAGTAATTAATTAAATCGAGAGGATCTGAGAGTTTGTGAGATAGAGAGATTGAGAAGCGTGGGAACAAGAACAATGGTTTGATGAATTACACAAAAAGTACTATTTTTAAAGACGAAATCAATATTATATATATTTGTATCATGACTTTGTAAACTATATTTTCTCATATGCTACGAACTTAATAAACAAACTAACGAAATTATTTTCTTTAGTTGTGATTTACAAGTTATGTACTGTAATCCTAATAATATTCTTTGGAAAATATAATTAAATTGAAGGGAAAATAATCTTAAAATTCTTTAAAAATTACAAATGATGCCATTATAAAACCATCTCATTAGAATAAAAATGTCAAACAGAATATATCTAATTTACTCACACATAATATATCTGATATTTTTTTTTTTAATATGGAACGACCATTTTCACAAATCTAATTTTTATTTCATTTAAAAAAAAATTAAATAACTAAAAACAAAAATATTATTAAAAACTTGAATTTACGAATTAATATTAAATAACTAATAATCTAGAAAATAAACTGATAAAAGCTAAATTAAATTTGTTTTCTCTCCAAATATATACTAGATACAAAATTTTATATAAAAGTTATTAACATATTTGATCAAGAATAAAATCAAATTTATTTATTTTTTAGTTTTATTTTATTTTATCGTTTAATATCTTATTATTATTAGAGATAACTGTTTTAATCCTAATATAATATTATATCAGTTTTACAACCATTTTTTCTGTAGTCCAATTTTACATTCTTGTTAAAAAAATTATCTTACGTATCAATGAAGTTGTTTTTTACAGAAACATTTAAAAAAAAAAAAAAAAAATTAAAACCCGTTTGGGGTTTAAGGATTGATCTATAATGTTTTACAGACCCTAAAATTGCTCACTGTCACTGGATTCCAAATCTAAATTCAATTTCAATTTATTTCATCTCCATCTGAAAGTTTTGAATCTCTGGATCCCTAGATTCGGTTTAGAGAAGATGAGTTTCGCGGCGTTCAAAATGATGCATTGGCCTACCGGCGTCGAGAACTGTGCTTCCGGCTATATCACTCACTCTATCTCCGAATCGACGGTGCAGATTCCGATTACCTCCGGCGACGATCTCGAGGCCGATTGGCCTGCTCCAAAGCGCGGTATCGGACCATTGCCCAACGTCGTTATAACCGCCGGAAATATCCTTGAGGTGTATGTGGTTAGGGCTCAAGAGGAAGGTAATTGTCAGGAGCTGAGGAATCCGAAGCTTGTTAAGCGTGGTGGAGTTATGGATGGTGTCTCCGGTGTTTCTCTTGAGCTCGTGTGTCATTATAGGTACGTGTTATTGACAAATACCAGCAAATTACTTCCGATTTGGACTTTGATTTCGATGTGACGATGTGATTGGTATTGAATTGTAGGTTGCACGGTAACGTTGAGTCAATTGCCGTTTTACCTATGGGAGGTGGAAATTCTTCTAAGGGAAGAGATTCGATCGTATTGACCTTTCGCGATGCTAAAATTTCGGTTCTTGAGTTTGATGATTCGATTCACGGCCTTAGAATGAAGTAAGTGAGAGTGTTTTGATTTCAGCTGTATATGTTCTGAGTTACATTTGCTTACTTGATTGCATTAGTATTGAGTTGTTTTTACGAAATGTTTAGTTCAACTGTTCTTATTGTCTCTTTGTTTTTTCTAGCGATGAAAGTTATGTAGCATTGGCTCCTATAGTTAGCTTAAACAAGTACTAATGGATATGTGGTTCTGTTTCAGTTCGATGCACTGTTTTGAGGGTCCTGATTGGGTTCATCTGAAAAGAGGAAGAGAGTCTTTTCCAAGAGGCCCCTTGGTAAAAGTGGATCCTCAGGGCAGGTGTGGCGGTGTTCTTGTTTATGGTTTGCAGATGATCATACTCAAGGCTTCTCAGGTTTTTTTTTTTTGAGCATCCTTGATCAACTTCGTGTTAACTATTACTTCATCTGCTGGAAGTCTCCAACCTTCATTCTTTCCCTTTAAGAGCTTTATGATGTGGGTTTCAGGTTGGTTCTGGACTAGTTGGAGATGATGATGCGTTCAGTTCTGGAGGGAAACTTTCTGCTCGAGTTGAATCATCTTACATTATCAACTTGCGTGATCTGGAAATGAAACACGTCAAAGATTTTGTTTTTCTACATGGTAAGTTTAGCAAGCTAGGTTTCTCCATGGAGATCCAGCTATTTTGTTTTGTTTTGTTTGTAGTTCTCGTTATATCTCTGAATCAGTAGTTAATCATAATATACATATTATTGATGATTGTTTCCTTGAGTGGATGTAGCTTACTAATTTGTTGGTTATAGATGCAATACGATAGCAAACAACTTGTGTATTTCCTCGCTTTTTATTCCCGGTGATGCATTTTGGTCATGATAACAGTTTGAAACAAGAGAAATTGTATTGTTGATTTGATTTTTCGATAGCTAGCTGTCTGGAATTTTGGATATTCTGGTTTTCCAAGTAGACATGGTGTGAATAAACTAAGTGGTGCTTCTTCTTTTGATTATGGTGTTTTTGCATCTTGTGTCTTGTTCAGGTTATATTGAGCCTGTAATTGTCATCCTTCAGGAAGAAGAGCATACTTGGGCTGGGCGAGTTTCATGGAAGCACCATACTTGCAAGCTTTCTGCTCTTAGTATCAATACGACATTAAAACAACACCCAGTCATCTGGTCAACCAGTGTATATTCTTGATTTTCCTCTTTTATCTTAAAGATAAATTTCTTCCCAAGAATTCAAATATGTGAGTTGCTTGAGTAATCTATATTGTAAGCTGAGAGCAGAAATTGAAATCATATTAAAAGGTTATTGTACATTCACTGTTGTTACATGACTAGGCTTTTAAAAGATCAGAAATCAGAAACATTCAAACATGCATGCTGACTTTTTTTGTCTATGTTTGTTTAGAATGCTCAAAGGTTTGAGTAATCCTTCTTTCGGAAAAGAACAGCTATTTTATGCTTACTGGAAAGATTGAACCTACTGAAAAGGTTCCTTCTGCAATTTTTAGACCCTGATCATACTTATTCCCATTCGTTTGGTATTTTACAGAATCTGCCCCATGATGCCTACAAACTACTTGCAGTACCATCTCCTATCGGAGGTGTTCTTGTGTTGTGTGCAAATACAATCCATTATCATAGTCAGGTTGGTGATATCACTCAGCTTTTGGTTTATTTTTTGAAATTTAACTCTTTCCAGCCACTCCACTCCACCCTTTTGATCTGAGATACCATATTGTTTTGTAGTCAGCCTCCTGTGCTCTGGCACTGAACAGTTATGCCTCCTCAGCCGATAGCAGGTACAATTTTCTTGCACACTCTCTACTCTTCAAAACATGCATTCTGGTTTAGACTTCTATACCTTAGAATTAACTTTCACAAATTGTAAAACTCTGTTTACACTGTTAACTTATATCGTTTTCTTTGTGTGTCTGATTTTTTCAGTCAACAACTCCCTGCATCAAATTTCAGTGTGGAACTCGATGCTGCCCATGGAACCTGGATATCGAATGATGTGGCCCTATTGTCAACGAAATCTGGGGAATTGTTGCTGCTGACACTTATATATGATGGGCGGTAATATTTTAATCTGTTTTAAGTTTCTGCTGACGCTTGTAAATATGACTGCAACTTATGTAGTTTATAATATGTGAAACTGACTGCTACTTTCTTTCTTGAAGTGCTGTACAGAGACTTGATCTTTCCAAATCAAAAGCCTCTGTGCTTGCTTCGGTTAGTAAATATGTTCTGTCAGCATATTTGTGCTTCAATTTGGATCCAGCTCGGTTAGATAATCCCTAATATGATATACCAAATTTCTTGCAGGACATTACTAGTGTTGGAAATTCCCTTTTCTTTTTAGGTAGCCGGTTAGGAGACAGTTTACTGGTGCAATTTTCCTGTAGATCTGGACCTGCAGCATCATTACCTGGGTTGAGAGATGAGGTGATAGTTCAATCTTTCTTAGGCTGGTCAGAGTAACTTCTTTTATAAATGTTTATCCAGAACTTGAAAATTTTCTTACCTAATTATGCAGGATGAAGACATTGAAGGTGAGGTTCATCAAGCAAAACGTTTGCGGATATCTTCTGATGCTTTTCAAGATACAATTGGAAATGAGGAGCTTTCATTGTTTGGCTCAACTCAAAATAATTCCGATTCAGCACAGGTAGCAAGTTCTGCCTTGGTAGAGTTTTGTAAAGTATTCTGTTGATATTGGGTTATATTCTTAGAAAAGTTTTTGTGAAGCCACTTCTTAATCATTAGATGGCATTACTATTTGAATTGGGGTTCTTTTTCTGAACATTCTCCATTTTGCTGTCTGTGTGTGCTTTGAATAGCAAACAATTCAATTTAAAAAATTTTATGTTGAACGAAAAATTACTTTAGTAGTTTAATTACTGACAAAGACTTTGCCTTTGCAAAAACTGCAGCATGTATAATGTCAATAAGAGTTGTCAATAAGAATTAGATAACATATGTTCTCCTTTCCATGAAGTTTCTCATGTTTTCTTTTCCAATAAATGCAGAAATCGTTTTCATTTGCAGTGAGAGATTCACTAGTTAATGTTGGTCCAGTGAAAGATTTTGCGCATGGCTTGAGGATTAATGCTGACGCAAACGCCACTGGGATTTCCAAACAGAGCAACTATGAATTGGTGAGCCGTTTCTTTAGTAGTTCTTATATAATACTAGCCGTGGAATTTTTTTAACATGCTTAGGGTTGTTATTCATAGACGTCTATTTTTGAAGTTTTCTTTTGCTCAGTAATGAAATCCTTTGTTTCAAAACTTTTAGTGTTGACATGCTTGCTTTGTATTTGTTTAAAAATTGTAAACGCCAAACTAAATATCTATTTTTTTGGCGTTTAGGTGTGCTGTTCTGGTCATGGGAAGAATGGTGCTTTATGTGTGCTTCGGCAGTCAATTAGACCGGAAATGATTACTGAGGTATGCCTATATTACAAAAAAAATTCTGGTATATAAGAAGAATGAGAAATGTCCATTTGGTTTAAACCCTTACTCCCATTACTATGGCATGGATAGGATTTTATGTAGAATGCATTAGTTTGTAGTGAGCTCTGAACAGAATGTAGTATTAGAACTGTCTCGCGTGTTTATATCTTTCACAATTACTATCCACCACTGGAGTATTTATCTGTTTGGTAATGATATAGACAAGAAAAGTGAAAATTATCATGTTCGAAGTGTGAGTTAAAAGGGGAGCTCACTGTAGAAAAGGGGGATGTATCCGATCTTACTTATTACTGATCTGTACTGCTCTGTACTGCTCTGTATGTGACCTAGTCTCTTCGATCCTTGAGCACTCTTTTCCACATTTTTTTGTGGGTTAGGTTGAACTTCCAGGCTGCAAAGGAATATGGACAGTTTATCACAAGAGCTCCCGTGGTCATAATGTTGATTCATCTAAAATGGCCGCTGATGAAGATGAATATCATGCCTATTTGATTATAAGTTTGGAGGCTCGCACGATGGTATATTTTGCTTCTGTGTTTTGTTTGTATTTAATTAGGTCCTCCTATTGTCCACAGAAATACCTTAAATGTTTGGCTTTTCAGGTACTTGAAACTGCTGACCTTCTCACAGAAGTCACTGAGAGTGTTGACTATTATGTTCAGGGAAGAACAATTGCTGCTGGAAATCTATTTGGAAGGTAATGCCATATTATGTTTTTGCTGCATCCTTTGAGATATGTTTGTTATAGAAAACATTTTTTTCCTTTACAATTATCAGTTTTATTATTATCCCCATGTGCTGTCTACTAAGCTCTATCCATGGCTGTATAAGATACTAAATAGTATTATATTTATTTCCATCTTTCTTTTCCAGACGTAGGGTAATCCAGGTGTTTGAGCATGGTGCCCGTATCCTGGATGGTTCTTTTATGAATCAAAAATTAAGCTTTGGAGCTCCTAATTCAGATTCCAATTCTGGTTCTGAAAGTTCCACTGTGTCATCTGTTTCAATTGCTGATCCATATGTTTTACTTAGAATGACAGATGACAGTATTCGTCTACTTGTTGGAGGTATGTTATGGCAAGATGAATATCTTATTGCAATAGTTGATCGTGTAATCTATTAACTTGTGCATCTTGAAATGTTATACTCGAGCAGTCTCATATGAAACTTTGAATTGCAGATCCTTCGACTTGCACAGTTTCCATAAGTAGTCCATCTATACTTGAAGGCTCCAAAAGGAAGGTATCGGCCTGTACTTTGTACCATGATAAAGGACCAGAGCCATGGTTAAGGAAAGCTAGCAGTGATGCATGGTTTACATCAGGAGTTGGAGAAGCTGTTGATAGTGCTGATCATGATCAGGGTGACATATACTGTGTTCTCTGTTACGAAAGTGGTGCCCTTGAGATATTTGACGTGCCTAGTTTTAATTGTGTTTTCTCTGTTGATAAATTTGCGTCTGGAAGAAGCCACCTCTCTGATATGCCTAATCATGAGTTAGAGTATGAAGTTAACAAAAACTCTGAGGAGGATGCTTCTGCAAGGAATGAAGACATTAAGAGTACAAAGGTCATTGAGTTAGCTATGCAAAGATGGTCTGGGCATCATACACGCCCATTTCTCTTTGCAGTATTGGCTGATGGCACAATTCTTTGTTACCATGCTTACCTATTTGAGGGTGTTGATAGTACCAAAGCGGAGAATAATGTGTCTTCAGAAAATTTTGCTACGTTAAATTCCTCTGGCAGTTCTAAGCTTAGGAATCTGAAATTTCTACGCATCCCCTTGGACACGTCTACAAGAGAGGAGACTTCAGATGGAGTTGCAGCTCAAAGAATTACCATGTTCAAGAATATTATCGGTCACCAGGGTTTTTTTCTTTCTGGCTCAAGGCCAGGGTGGTGTATGTTGTTCAGAGAGCGACTTCGATTTCATTCACAGGTATAATATTTGTTGTGTCTAAAAGAACTGAAACAATGCTACGACTTCAATCTATTGGAATTTTTTATTTACATTGCTACGAAGTTTGTATGGTTTTTCTTGAGTAAGTTCCTCCATCTCATGCTATGACACTTTCTCAGCTGTGCGATGGATCAATTGTGGCCTTTACTGTTCTTCACAATGTGAACTGCAATCACGGGTTCATATATGTTACATCACAGGTTTGATAATGTGTCTACGTCTCATTTCTGTTGTTATTATTTTGTTCTTAGTATTGTAGCATCTAGACTCACAAGTCCTTGGAGAAGATAACTCATCTCATATTAACATATACCAGGGAATTTTGAAGATTTGCCAGTTACCTTCAGCATCAATCTACGATAATTATTGGCCAGTGCAAAAGGTAATTTCCATTTTTATTATGTTTTTAATTATCTTTGCTTACCGTTTCTGTATGTTGATTAGATGAAAAAATAATAAGTATATGAGGACTAATCACGTTAATGCCTGATAATTTTTGTCTAGATTCCTCTGAAGGCCACTCCTCACCAAGTTACTTACTACGCTGAGAAGAACTTGTACCCGCTGATAGTATCATATCCGGTGAGCATGTTAGCATGATAATATGTTCTTAATTGTTTTACCTAATCCGAATTGCATCTTTTTGGTTGCCTTGGATGAATTTGAAACTCTTTGGTGAGATGGGACAACATAAGACATTTAGGCCTCACAGGCAACATAAATCGGGTGATGGTCTTGGAAATTTAAATCTGTTTCATAGGTTCCCTAAGTTATGTAGCAACTGTGTTGCTCAGCTCCCAGTTTTACCCTTTTCAGCTATCTTGAATTTTTCTTAATTCATATCATCAATTTTACCCTTCTAGAGCAAGCTTCAGAAAGAAATAAAAATGGATTCATCTCTGAATTTCATTCATGAATATCACATATACCCGATTTTGGTTGACTTCCTTGGCTGCAACAATACTAATAGATCCTTCTTATTTTCTCGGTTTGATAGTTGAACACCTGAACTAATGCAATGATTGTATGCTTATTGATTCGTTTTCTTTTTGGTTAGTAGAAAGGAAGTTCTGTACCAACCATGTATTACCTGTCTATTTATTTGATCTGCATTGTTTGATATTTTTTATTCTAACACAAGTTATATTGTTGTCCTCAGGTCAGCAAGCCATTAAATCAAGTGCTTTCTTCACTAGTTGATCAAGAAGCTGGCCAGCAGATTGACACCCATAATATGAGCTCCGATGATCTCCAACGAACATACACCGTAGAGGAATTTAAAATCCAAATTTTGGAACCAGAAAGATCTGGTGGCCCCTGGGAAACTAAAGCCACTATTCCAATGCAGAGCTCAGAACATGCACTCACTGTGCGAGTTGTCACAATTCTTGTAAGTTAGCTACTAAGCCCGCCTAATGTCATAGTGTAGTTTTATGCCTCCATGAAGAATGTTTATCTTCTCTATCTTCATGGCATGATAACTAATCTATTATATCTCTTTGTTTTAATTGCAATGACTAAGCCATGTTTTCTTACTAATGTTTCAGAATACAACCACAATGGAGAATGAAACACTTCTTGCTGTTGGAACTGCCTATGTTCAAGGGGAGGATGTTGCTGCAAGGGGCCGTGTGCTTCTTTTCTCTTTCGGAAGAAATGGCGATAATTCTCAAAATCTGGTATGTTTAGTTGGATCTCGTTCCTTGTTTTCATTTTACATATTGGATTTTCAATGTATTCTGAAGCCACTTTTTAATAGGTCACTGAAGTCTATTCAAAGGAGCTGAAAGGTGCAATATCAGCTGTAGCCTCCATTCAGGGTCATCTTCTGATATCATCTGGTCCAAAAATCATCGTGCACAAGTGGAATGGCATCGAATTAACTGGTGTTGCCTTCTTTGATGCTCCGCCGCTCTATGTAGTCAGCATGAATGTTGTACGTTTTTCTTCCTTAACCAGTTGGCGTAGTGCTGTGTTGCTTTTATGAGCTAACTTCGTTGAACTGACTTGGCTTGTCTCTGAGGATCGGTTTCCTTCTGCGTGATCTGGCTTTGTTGCTTATGTTGATTTTCCTTTACTTGCAGGTAAAGAATTTCATCCTCCTTGGTGATGTTCACCAAAGCATTTACTTTCTTAGCTGGAAGGAACAAGGTTCCCAACTTAACTTACTAGCCAAAGATTTTGGATCCCTCGATTGTTTTGCTTCAGAGTTTTTGATTGATGGAAGTACGCTTAGCCTGGCTGTCTCCGATGAGCAAAAGAATTTCCAGGTTAGCATCTCTCTTATCACCTTTAGTGTATGTGATGGGACCAGGCCTTACTTATACGTTAGCAACATAGCATCTCCTCTTATCGCCTTTAGTGTGTACGTGATGAGATCAGGGCCTTACTTATATGTACGTAATGGAATATTGTGAAATACCCTAACTCGTAAAAAAATTGACTTTTTTATCGATTCCCAACAGATATTCTATTTTGCACCAAAGATGGCTGAGAGCTGGAAGGGTCAGAAACTTCTTTCAAGGGCAGAATTTCACGTGGGTGCGCATATTACAAAGTTCCTGCGTCTGCAGATGGTTGCATCTTCTAGCGCGGATAAAACAAATCGCTATGCTTTGTTATTTGGTACTCTAGACGGCAGTTTTGGTTGCATAGCTCCACTCGATGAGCTCACATTCCGTAGGTTACAGTCTCTCCAGAAAAAGCTAGTGGATGCTGTTCCTCATGTTGCCGGTCTGAACCCACGCTCTTTCCGTCAGTTTCGCTCAAGTGGGAAAGCTCGACGATCTGGGCCTGACAGCATAATCGACTGCGAGCTACTCTGCCAGTAAGATATCTTCTGCATTCTATATCTTCAACCAATAGTAACAGCCATATGATAAAACGATCATAGACGCATATACTCATGGTTTTGAAATTTTTTTTACAGTTACGAGATGCTTCCACTGGAGGAACAGCTTGAACTTGCTCACCAGATTGGGACAACCCGATCTCTTATTCTCTCGAACCTAGTTGACCTCTCTGTCGGAACCAGCTTCTTGTGAAGGTCAAAGTAAAGTGGCAGATCGTAATCCGTTATTCATCCATGACCGACAAAGAAACAAAAAAATAAATAGCTAGAGTTGCTTAATATGTTGTACATATGCATGTTGTAACCTATGGTAACACAATCATGAAATTTGTTGCTTTGTTACATTTAGATTATGTTAAGATTCTTCTACATTCTCTTTTTGTTTCATGTCTACTTTGATTCCTCAGATTACCTTTAAGATCTGGACAGTTCATTACAACTTTTTCTAGTTTTTGAGTATTTTACAATTTATCAAGTAGAAATTTCAAAAAAAAAAAAAAAATATGAATTGTAATTTGCAAATGGGTTAGTGGAATGGTGAGAAATAGTGAAAAAGTAAAAAGAGTAGTAGGCTTGGGTAAGGGAGTGATAATTATGTCCATCACACAAAGAGCATACACGTGCGCAGACTCACCACTCCACACTCAAAAAATAGATAAATACCAAATGGTACATAAAAGCAAATTAGAAAAAAAAAAGTCTTTAGTTTTTAAAACAAAACACAATCATAGTAACATGTTATCACTTTCCACCACCAATCTTGTTTTCACTTTCGAATGTTTGTCTACCAAAGTAATAGCATTTTACTTACTACTTTTTCTGTTCCTTTTTACTTCCTTTTATCTCTTTTAAATTATATTCCGTTATTGAAAATTATAGATCGATTATGAAAACTCACTTCGCCGGTCATAATTTTTAAACTTGGCACGTATCAAAATACTCCACACACGCAACAATGTTAGAGATATCCAAATGCCAATAAATATTGTATCATCACAAAAAAACAACATTGGACATAGGGTGTGATTGGTAAAAATGGAGTAACTGAGAGTAATTAAAAGTGGATGATGACTTGAGAGTTGAGAGTAAAGAGAAAATAAACAATTGAACTGAAAATAGTTTCAGCCACTTATTAGTGGAGTAAAATGTTTAACGTTTCTTCTTTGAAACTGGAGTAACTTGGAGTAAATACATTTTTACAAAATTATTTTGATTGGTAAATATCTAGCTGAAGTGAGAGTAACTTATATTTACAGTATAACATCTATAAATTAATACTCTATAAATTAATAACTTCTATAGATTAATAAATTCTTCTGATCTTGAGTTAGACCAATGTAATAATTAACACAATTCGATAAAATAATAAGATAATAATTTTTTTAGAAAATCATATGTAAATATATGGTCTCATCAAAATCATAAATTAATAATCATATATAAATTATAAAATATAATTAAGATCATTTAGTAAAATATTAGATGTTTGTTTATTTATAAATTTGTATTTTTATTGTAACTCATCTGTACTTTTTCTTATTACTTCAAAAATATATGGTATTTATCTTTTTAATTACATAAACAATTATTTAACATTTTATATATGATAATTGTTTTCTAATATGTAAAAGATCTTTAAAAGTACTGAAGTATTCTTTAACTTCTTACTTTAAATAGAATTTTTTCTTTTAAATTGGGAAATTTTCTCTATAAATTAATAATTATTATTTTATCGATAAATTAATACTCTCTATAAATTAATAAAATGTTTAGGTCCCAACATTATTAATTTATAAAAATTTATTTCAATTTTATTGCACTATAATCACATCAATAGTTTATCCTTTATTCACATCCTATTATCATTTATTCTTTAAAACGGCCAATAAATATTTCCCACCTTTAACAGTGACTGATTTTTCATTGAGAGGTTAACTCACAAACAGCTGTTGATTTGAAATTTACCATTTACAGAAAGAGATCTGATTAAATTTGCAAACTATTAAAAGTTTAGGAAGAAGAATCGAAGAACAAATAATTGGAGTCAGAAGGGGAATGTTGGTTAAATGCTTAGCAGCGTGGCTGAGTCTCTACTGTTGCAAGTCAGCGATTTCTTCTTTTGTCTCCTTTCTCTTCATCACTTTATGATTGGATTGAATTTATTTTACTTCTTCTTTTCTTTTCTTTTTTTTACGTCATTTTTTACTTCTTTTTTTCTTATATATCTATATATATATATATATATATTTTTATAATTTGGGTGATCCAGTTCAACGGACACCATGAGTTCTGAGTCAGGTCGCGTAGACGTTTACTTCCTAGCTGATTTTTCCTAGCTGATTCTTGGATCAACGGACCATGAGATCCGACTAATCTCGAGCTCCGGAGAGACCATGTGAATGCTCCGGTGGTCAAGTGGAAATAAATAGAGAATTTCACGCTTGAAGGGAATCAATTTATGGCCTAGACCAATAGGACAACTCTTCCTCAAGTGAAGTGAAACCACTAGACCACCACCACTTGCTTTCTTATATATATAGTTATGTGTACTAAAAAAAACATATCTAAATCAACAAGAAATATTAGATTAAACATAGAAGATGTACAAAAAACGGGTGAACGTATTTTATATCGAATGAAAAAAAAAAGTCAATTTAATATGTGGGTTGAACCAAATGGATAAACAATCCCTAATTCTAAAGAACTAATTTGGTTGAATATAATTTAAAATAGTTGACTAACAAAGTCGATTGTATTTGTAGATATCATTATTTACACTAATTTAGTAACTATTGGAGAATGTAACTACAGTAGTGATAATTTTCTTAGGGTTGTTATGAAGATGATGAAGAAGGAAACAACAAAAATATTTTGGTTGGGTTCCATGAAGCTATCTCTTGACGAATGGATTCAACAAAAATATTCCCTTAATATTTTAATAAAAGGCAATTTCATAAAAATCATTTAAAAGAAACACAACAGTAATCTATCAAGATTTTTTTCTCAATAGTTTGTTTTTTTTCTCATAACTTTTTGAAGAATTCTCGAAATTACTACAACAAAAAAACAAAAAAAAAGATTGTTATGATAAATTTATTAATTAGTTATGTTCGACGGTCCATATATCATCGGCCATATCTCGCAAAGTTGTATCTGATTTTTCTAGCCTTTTCATGTTTATGTATCAAAGTAAAAAAAAAATTTTTTTGTTTAGTCAAACGATTCCTATATATCAACACACCATATACGAAAATTTAATTCATCGTAATATCAGGGTTAATCCATATTGCTCCCGCTGCTGCATCGATATTGAAACAAGTGATCACGTTTTCTTCATTTGCCCTCATTCCACCGCCATTTGGAAAGCAACAGGTATTCCGTGTGATACTTTATTAAGGCCATCTCCAACCGGCGACGCCAAACACCATCTTTAGTGCGGGAGAGCTCCAACTGGACCCCAAAACGGACGCCAAACGCCATCTTTGAAGTTTCGTGAACAGTGTGGCACCATATTTGCCGTGCCACTGTTCACGACTCCAAACGCCAAATTTGGCGTCGCCGTCTTCTCCAACCGCACGGCATCGCCAAACGCCCAATCCGGATTCTTCAATTTTGTTTTTTTTTTTTTTTTTTTTTTTTGCAGATCTGTGAGAAATAGGATGAAATTGAGAGAACGACGGCAATTCGGAACTACTTGTGGCCGGATCTGTGAGAAAATGGAAGAATTTGAGACTGAAACTGGCCGGAGAAATCTTTGGTCGGAGAGAAGAAGAGAAACGGATGTTTGATCGGAGAGAAGAAGAGAAAGAGATGTTTGATCGGAGAGAAGAAGAGGAAGAGAACAAAAGATTCGGCGGCGGTTTGATCGGAGAAAGTGACGGCCGGAGGTACCGATGTAATCGGAGAAGATGATCGGTGGAAATATATTTTTTTTTTTTTCGCCATTAAAATTTTGTTTGTAAACCGGTTAAAATTTTGTAAACCGGTTGAAATTTTGTTTGGGATAGATTAAACCGGTTGTAAACATTAAACCGATGAGATTGGTTTAATGTGAATCGATATTAAACCGAGATGGATAATAAAAACCGATTACGATTAATTATACATTACATTGAGATTAAACGGAGTAGGAAAATACAAACGGAGTAGTTGAATAAAAACCGACATAAAACATTAAACACACAACAGTAAAACAAACATTAAACATTAAACACACAACAGTAAAACAAACATTGAAACAAATTTTTGAGAAGCAAAATCTAAAACCTGGAAAAAAAGTTTCCGGTTCCGGTTCCGCTTAGGAAATCACCGTAGTTGGAGAGATGACGGGTGATGATGATGCTCGGTTTCAAGCATTTTTAGCTCGACACAGGAAAATCAAAAACCGTGATGCTCATATCGAACTTCGAAATGCGTTGGTAGAACACATATGGTCTGCTTATAGTAATTCTGAAATTAATGTTCTTTTAATTATGTTTTAATCTTTTAAGTTATCGATTGTTTTTATTTTTATTTTGTACTCGTTTTTTTCTTTTGCTTTTTTTTTTTCATCTTTTGTAATTTTTTTTTCTGTAATCATATTCCGAACTACGTAATAAAATATTAATTTCTTAATTATTAATCGTAACGTTTAATTATAGTTAAGAGAATCTTAAATTTAATAATATAATAATAAAGGAATCTTAAATTTATTAATATAATATTGAAAAATATTCTTTTTGGTGTGAGATTTGGTGTTGTGGGTTGGAGATGGAAAACACCAAAACACCAAATTTGGTGTGAAAATCACACCAAATTTGGTATCGTGGTTGGAGATGCCCTAAGTACTTCAATACCACTAGAAGATAAAATCCGACAACTACTGACCCTAGGGGAGGAGAAAAAAGTTGAAAAACATATCCGTCTTCTTCCTTTTTAGATACTGTGGCACATTTGGAAAGGTAGAAACGAAATGGTATTTAATCGTAAGCGACTTAACTTCTCTGACATACTCACCAAGGCAAGATTTGACACAAAAGAATGGTTAGATGAAACGGAGTTATCTTCTTCAGAGTCAATAAATGGGATACAAGAAATAATCTCACAACGATCCAGGTGGACAAAACCAAGCGGTGAATGGATTAAATGTAATTATGATGCTTCACATCACGAAGGAAATCAGAACTATGGATTGGGATGGATACTAAGAAATGCATCGGGTACCGTCATGCATTGTGGAATGGGTAAATTTCAAGGAAGGAATACGGTAGCAGAAGCTGAATGTTCAGCGCTTGTATGGGCTCTCCAGTCTTCATGGGGACTTGGATATAGGAATGTGGAGTTTGAAGGCGACAACCTAACCATTAATCGACTTCTCAATGGTAGAAATGATAATCACAGACTCCAAAACTACATTGAGACGATCAATTTGTGGAAGACCATATTTGAAGACATCAAATTTTCTTATAAGCCACGACAACAAAACAGTTGTGTTGACCACTTAGCTAGATCATTGATATTATGTGTATATGATTGGGTTCTTTACGATTGTTATCCTAGCTTTCTTATGACTCATGTAATGTCTGACTCTAACAATGACTATTAATAAAGTTTTTAGAAGAAAAAAAAAATCAAAACACCATATAGATCTATAGAACATCTTTATAGTCATCTCCTATACTTGCTTTCCCATTTTATTCTATGAAGGACATATATAACTTAAATAATGCATTCATATGATTGAGCAACTTTATAGTGTTTTGGTTTTCATTACAAAACATTGTATTATATTAAATAATTGGCAAATTTTACCAGCATTGCTAAATTTATGCACATTAGTTGTGCATGTGAAGACTAAAAGTGATCCATGGAATACGTATAGAGATCTTGAGCGATATCATACGCCACAAATATTTGTATATATATGTTGTGAAATCGATAAGTAGAGTGGGCTCATTTGTAAAATCTATGTTTATTTGGTCCATAATATCGTATATAAAATTTGCGGCGTGTGAGGATATTGTTTTGGATGAAACACGTTTTGACACATCGATGGTTCTTTCTCTTATAAGTTTTTACTTATATACACAATAAAGAAATGTATATGGCAGACAAAATTACTTGAGATAATAAAAGAATGTTAAGGCTTTTTACTAATCGTGAATCGGGTCAAAGCAGACAAAAACGCAGTCGTTTAGGGATGCGTCCTCAAATCCCATAGCCCAATCTCTCTTACGAAGCTTCCTTCTCAATCAACTCTGCAATTTCAAAGTATGTGAAAGTATTCAAATTCAATTAACCATTTCTGTATGTACATTTTAAGATTAATTAAGCAAGTGGGATGTCTGAAAAAATATTAATTCACGTATATAAATATATACATATTAGTGTAATGTGTATATGTGGATTTTCATGCTAATTTGACGGGATGTCTCTTTTTCCAATCACTACAAATCCCGGTGGATCAGCAGGATTTATACAATTTTATTTCATTTTTATTAGAAACTAGGAAAGAATCCGCGCAACGCGCGAATGTGTTGTTATATATTTTTTTATAAAAATATTTCGGTTTTTTTTAAGTTTAAAATATAGTTAATCATTATCTTTATTATATATAATGTTATTGAACTATACAAATTTTATAAAAGAAAAAGTAATGTATTACATATTAAATAAATTATGTCATGTTTATAATGGTTTATACTTCTATTATATTTGATGATATAGGTAAGATTTTTTTTTGTTTTTGTTATTTTTAAGTTATATTATGTAGTGTAAATATATGTTAATCTTTAATGTCTCCTTGGGGATATAGTCCAACTATTTATAAGTTTATTTTTATCAATATTTTGACTAAACAAACTGTTTACAAACTGTTTTCTGTTTTTTATCAATGCATATAAACTATAACAAAGCGGCAGTCTTTGTTGTGGCAACGACTGTATCTATGCTAAGAGATAAACTCTGAGCCTTACCTTGCCCTGAGCCTAGGCGTGCCTTTCAAAACATAGAACTGTACCAAGAAATAAATGAATCACTTAAACCATCGTTGATATGAGCATTACCTAAACAAATTTGGGCGAATAAAAAACAAAGAAGGAAAATTAGAGAGGGTCCTTATTATCATTATCTTCCTCGCATTCTGGAACCGAGAACACAATTGAAAGCATTCATCTTTTGATCAGCACAATATGTATGATTATACAGATCATTAATTGTGTAAGAAAATCATAAAGAAGTAATATGCAGTATGAGACGTTAGTTGTAGCTATTCTATTATATAGTGGCACCTTTTATTTCAGAAGATTCGAATTCCTGGTGTGCCACAGCCTGCTGTTTTTTTTTTTAGTGGTACCAACTTAAAGCATTCTATAAATGAATTGTTACCTTCATCTCTGCCGAGAAACAACTCATAGACAATTTGTGTAAAGTAAACGAACAAATGGAGAACAACCTTGATAAACCATAAAACAGAACTGCAATGTTTCTAGAATTTTAAAGAGGCATATGGTTGATCAAATCATTAGGAAAAACATAAATAAACTATCATTCTCCTTTTCCTCAATCAAACATTTCGATTAAAAAAAATATTACAAACCCATTTCTAAAATCTGAAAACAGCAAAAAGTTAAATGGATTTTGATGGCAGAGAATTCATAACCATTTATGATGGACGCAGATGAATAAAATTGATTAAGAGAAACAAGAGTCAGAAGGAGATGTACAGAAAAAATCATGATAAAGAACCAAGTCAATATCGTCAGACAATCAATCTAAAGATTCCTAAGATACAAGTATGCAAGAGCATCTTAGTGTGTGACAGCGAGAACCAGACCTCTATAAGAAACTGCTCCTCTCGTTGATTGTTTTTAAGCACATACCCATTATCCTTCTTTGGCTCGATAATCAGCTTACTCGGTGAGACTGTTCACAAGTGTGTGCTTCACCAGCCTTGGTTGTTCTTGTTGGTCAGGTTAGCTCTGTTGTGGCTATTTCATACCATTGGGCTTAAAGGTCTCTCTGAATTTCACAACTAAACAAAGAGATTTAGTTTCCATTGCTTTTCTTCTGGTTCATATTGCTAACATAGTAAAAGATGATGTTTCAATTTTTCCTAAAGGTAGAATATTTTTAGGGAATGATGATAAACCATCTCTTCTAATAATATTTGAACTTTCACTGTCATACCATATCAAAATCAGTCTTGTTTGATACAAAAAACAAATCGTAACCCGGTTTAGGAATAGGAAAATGGAAACAACTTAATAACCCCCCTTGAGATCATTAACAACATCGTAAGGAATAGAAGTAACAGTCTCCAAATCGTAACCCGGTTTAGGACATTTAGGTTGTCTTGGTGCTAATAGTCTCTCCTCTAGCTTTACCTGCAGCCTTGAGCTCATCATTCGTCTTCTTCCCCAGTTTAAACTCATCAGCACACCTCGAGTGCTGGACATGCTCCACACGCACATGTATCCCCTTCCTTATTATTCTATTTCCAATCTAAAACTCAACCCAAAAGACATAATTAAGTCACACTCCAAAAATTAGCTCTACAGTAAATTTAAAAAGAAGACTTTCACAATATCAAAAGTATAAAAATCAAAACATCACAAGAATCATAGTTAATCATAAAAATAATGTATTCAAAATCAGATACTTAGAAGGAAATTTTAAACGTAATTAGAATAATCGTGAAATTGATTACAATTGATACAAATAACATTAATCTATACACAAACAGATAACCTCAAAAAATCTATTACCTCGATGATCAGATGCAACAGAATCATAATTCTCAATATATCATAATTTACAATAACAAACTGTTTTCTGTTTCAATATTTTTATTACCTCGATGATCAGATCGAGTTTGATATTCGAACCTGATAGCACCGAGATTCAGTAACACCACCCCTAGATGCAGTAAAACATTGAAGATAATAGAAAAAAATAACGAATAGGCAAAAGGAAGAAGAGTCCAAAGCTCTGATGTGACCAAGTAATTTAACTGAAAATGATGCCTTTATATTATTCGAGCTGGGGTAGAAATCTACCAGCAACTCCCTGCAATCAAAAAACAAAGTTGCATCAATACTTAAACTCAGATTTCATGCAAGACTCAACAAAAGCCACACAGAGAAATAGCATAAGCACACATTTGATAATGCCAGTTCCATTTTTATAGAAGAGGGAGGCAATCATCTCAACCAAAGGATATTGTGTCCTAACGGAAGCTCTAGTTGTCTTCTTTTGACACCTAAATATCTGTATAACAAAACCTGTTAGCAGTTACTCAAGTAAGTAATATCACAACAATCCATACATCATACAAAATAAAAAGAACAACAGCAAACAAAGAGTGTCAAATGTATAAGATCAAATTTTACTTACTTTTGTGGTTGAATAACACCTAAACTCTCAACCATATGAATAAAATCAAATACTAAGTACTATTCAAGTAAGACTTTTCCAGCTCCATGTGCACTACGTATTGCCACAGACACAACCTAGTTAAAAAGAGAGACTTGGCTTATCCTACTGTTTGGGTATCAATATAAAACGTTGAGACTTGAGTGAACAAGGAGTGCCCCATGTCAAGAATGAAGAGTTGCCGAAGAAGATAGAAGGTGATAAATGTTTTAAACTATCTTCCTGTAGTTACTATGTAGACAAAAAAAAGGCACATAGCTGTTACGTAGTTAAAGTTGGAATATAACTTATATTAGAATTGAAGCTTCTTGATTCAAAGAAGAGTCACGAATAAAGTAGATGCATATATCAAGATCTACGGTGTCTTGATCATACGACTGAAAATCTTATTTCTCTAGAAAACAGAGAAGCTTTGTTGAATCAAAACCTTGTTTCTCTAAAAAAAACAGAGAAGCTTTGTTTAATCAAAACCTTATTTCTCTAAAAAACAGAGAAGAAGCTTTGTTGAATCTTACAGAGGCATAAACTTTTATCAAAACACAATTTCGATACCCAAACAAGCTGACCTATGCATAATAATAAACTCAGAATCCAAGAAAAACAACACAATTAGCTTACCCAACTTTCATAAAAGTTGAAGACATGACACCGAGTAGAGTTTATATCGTCCTTGATAACAACATGCTTATACCTAAATAGTAAATACATCCACATACGTTATCAGAATTTTCTGTTCAAAGTCAAAAAAGGTATAAAAAATATACATTGTCATGTCTTTCTAGTTGCTGAAAAATTTCAGTACCTTTGTGCATGAGGAAACCAGCAATTCAAATATTTGGCAACTCCCTCAGTGGAAGCATGAGCTCTATCTCTATGAGCAGTTCCGAATGAATCATTAACGTAGACATCTGCAAGAGCAGCAAGCTTCTCTGTAAATTCAGGTTCGTTCTTCTCTTCTTCGTTGTAGAACCTCACATTCTCCAACAGCAGAACACCACCTTCTGGTAGTCCTGGAACCAATTTCTGGACTTCCTCACGAATAGATTCATTTGCCATTACAACCTATTAACACAAGTGAGCAAATTCCCAAACAGAGTGAGAACAGTTTACTTACAGGCTGCTGTTCAGAAAGCTTGCAAGCCTAGAAAAACAAACCTTAACAACAAGAAGTTCAGACAATCTCAGCATAAGAGGCTTTAAGCTGTATTAAGGAGTAACACCTTTTGGGCAGCCCTGTTAAGTAAATTGAGATCAGAGACATCCAACCACAAGTTACTACTACTAAGACAAAACATAGCTTGATAGTATCCTACTTCCCACAACCAAATAAACTTGAGTATCAAAAACTTATCCAATCAAAACAAAAAATTAAATAAACCGATTAAGTCAATCAGCACAGCATATCAAAACACAAGCGCACTAAATCTACATCCTAATTAAAGAGACTTTTCTTATACGCATGGCTCACCACTTAAACAGATCAGACCATAAGTTTTACACCCACAATAACAAACAAATAATTAAGTATGTGAAGTGATAAACCGACCAGGTGACTGCAGAGAACATCTTAATATATGAATGTTTACCTTTTCTGAAACGTAATTGCTGCTCCCATTTAAAAGCTCTGGTGCCATCCATGGTAAGGTTCATGATTTCTGATTGTTCTTCCTCTTGAAGCTTTTGGTTTTTCCTTTCGACCATACCAGATCCCTTGATAAGGGTGCATAATAGCCTCTGTTTCCAGTTCCAATAGCTTGGTTGTTGAGTCGATGCGTTTCTAGTACTCTACGGTTGGAGATCATCCAATTGGGAGAAGATAAGCAGACATCTGAGTTTAGTAACAGAGGAAATGGGGAGGTGAGCGATTAGAAGAACCACCAATAAACATGAAATCTTCAATGGAGCTGCCACCTTTTGGATTGTTTGTGGTGAGAGCGGTTTCGGGGATGATTCACTTTCTTCGATTTAGGTTTTTTTTTTTTTTTTTTTTTTTTATAGGACACGTGTCGGAGCTACATAGCCGGAGACGGAGGTGAGCGACGGGAAAACAGAGAAATGATGGAGGATGCGGTGGGGGTTTTTTTTTAATGGAAAAAAGCATAAGCTTGTTTCTGCAAATGAAGAAATCGGCGAGGGAGATAAAATGTCTGAGGTGAAGAAGAGATGGAGAAACGGCGAAGGGGAGAGATCAGAGAAGATAAAACATTATTATTAATTTTCTTTTTTTAATAAAAGGGGACAGGTGTCACCCTCTGGAGTGCTGACGTGGCAGAAGGAGGGCACACTCAACTATTATATGTATGATTATATAGATCATGTAAAAATATAAGTAAAACGCCCAAAACAATTAATGTTTATTAGCATAAGCATAATCAACAAATAGTTCCAATTGATATATATATATATATATATATTTTAGTACATATAAAAGCATAAAGCCATACACCATGACTCCATTATATGTACTAAAAAGCATATATGCACAAGTAAGACCTTTTTCCATTTTATTTTGTAAACATTTTTATTAATATTATAATTTCGTTTTTAAAATTTGCAATGACGTTTAATGTTATTTTCGAAATTTCATATTGATTTTAGCATAATAAAACATTAAAACTAACATAAACAACGTTATTTTTATTAATTTTTGAGAATCATCTTTCATCTTGTTAATATATATATGTGTCTTTTTTTTTTCTATAGATATACTGGTGTAATTATCTACAAAAATTGATCGATACTGTTTTTTTTTTTTTTTTTTGATCGATACTGTTAATTTCTGACATACTACATTTTATTGATAACCAGTAAATTCCAACAAACACATCATCAACAATAATTTGGCGATAAAATTTTAAGAAGTTTCTGAGTTCTGACGCATTGTCGTTGCTTTTTACCAATGAGTAAGTCGCACAAAATTTATCAGAACTATTCCAACAAATTAATGTATGTTACCAACGCTCGTATACCAACGAATTTTCTGTTAACAGTAAGTAACACTATCGACAAAAATTTAACATTTAGACCCCAAAAAAAAAAAAAAAAAAAAAAACACTATCGACAAAATATTAGTGATTCGAGTGGATCCGTCCATCGGTATCCCCTGCTTAGATAGTGAAAGACTGATTAATTGAAACTTAAACCTTATGAAACTCTCTTTATGGTTCTTAAAAAGTAAATATGATGCATCAATTGGGGGTTTGAAAGGTATATGTAATGGATTCGTGATAGACACCTAATTCTTGATTGAGACAATTATTAAATTATGAACATGCATGCATCTACATATACTGTATATATAGTTTTTCCACAAATGCATTTTATGTTTTTTTTTTTGAGCATGTTTATACTTTCTATGTTACGCAAATATAAGATAAAATCTTCACAAAATATGGGGAAAGTAACTCAAGTTTATATTTTTTAACGTCTAGTAAATCAAACTTCTAGGATAACTATTTTTTTTTTTTTATCAAGTTGTTATATACTTGTAAGATTAAGCATTTTTTAAAATATAGATGTTCAATCTTTTAAATCAAAGCTGAAATCGACATTACAAAGAAGAAAAATCTGAATAAAAGATGTTTAAATCAATGTTATTGATTTATCAAAAGCCGAAACATAGTTGTTAAAAAGGAAAATCGAAAAAGCTGGATCTGAGACGTGCATGATTGGAAAATAAATCGAAGTTAGAGATTTGTAGAAGGTCGAATCAACGTTAGAGATTAAACTAAGTAGGGGATTTAGTATATAATCTCAAAGTAATCGAAATAAATTCAAAACTTGACAGAAGAAATGGATCTTGTGATTATCTTTATTATCGGTATACACTTGGGTTAAGTTGTAATTAGGTTTACAATTTTGTTGTTTTATTATTTTGGTAATTTATACAGGCGTTTGTGGTTTTTGAAGAGAACAGATAACGAAAATCACATATAAGCTTTTACAAGGCAATATTACACCAATGTTTATCACAAAATGTTTTGTATTATACAGTAAAGATTATAAAAAAAAAATCTACTCCATTAGCAAATTAATCAGTGTAAGTTCGTCGAAACAAAAAATTCACTTTCTATGAATCGTCCGGAAAATGCAGAAATATCCAAACCCATGTGTTTGACAAACAAAAAAAACGCAAATCCAATGTATATAGAAAAAAATATATATTTAGATTTTTTGGAATTTATAAAGAGAGATATTAAAACATGAGAGAGAAAAGATGGAGGCATGGGATTTTGCCTCTAAATATAACGACAATACTTGTCTTCCTCACAAATGGTTTGCCTTACGATTGGTTGGCATTCGCATGCATCCTCCAACTTATTTTAATTATTATTGTCGTTAATATTATAAACTATAAACCTCATTATGATTATGGTAAATGCCTATGTTACGCCTTTATTTGCTCCTCATGTGCTCACTCTCAACCATATTTTCGAACTCCAACTTAATTCAAAGATCTTTTCCGTAGCAAAGAATTGTTTCCGATGTCAACCCTTATATATGTTTTGAAGTTGGTTCCAATTTTATAAGAAAAAACTATTAGAAGAAATATAGGAAATATAGAGGTTGAATCTCTAACAAAAGAATGTATTGGTTACATTTTAACATTTAACATATGACCAAATTAACTCACCAACAGGACAATGAGAAATGCCGCAAAAAGAAGACCATACTGGTCTTGACTCTTGAGTCTTGACAGATTGGTGCAAACATTTTCCGGATTATGGTTATACATAATTTGATTTTTCTTTTCGAAGATAGAATTAGCTATGTCAAATAATTTTACTTCGAACTACTTGATCACTTTTTCGTCTAGTGATTTATTCGGAAAATTATTAGAAAGGTGAAGGTTAAAAGTTAAAGAGTTTTGAAGTGAAATTATTGAGTAAATATAGGTAAAATAAGTTTTGATGAAAAAGGTGAAGGTTTAATTTGAACATAAGAAATAAAAGCAAAATAAATCACATTCTTAAAATTTACATACATTTTCAAGACATAGAAACTTTACAACCAAATTTTCAAATTTGATTTTCTTCATGGATTTTTTTTACTGTGTTCTTGGCTTTCTTCTTCTCTTTTATAGTAATTTTAACCAAATAAGATACCAGATATTTTGACCCCAAAAAGAAAAGAAAAAGAAAAAAGATACCAGATCTCTGTAAAAACAGCAAAGAAGAAAACAGATATCTAAATCATGTTAATCACAAAAGAAATCAAGAAACAGATTGTCTTAGCAAAAAAAAAAAAAAAAAAGCTTTAGAAGTTGAAATTGTGTTTACTTGCTTCTCAGTTCCACCGAGAAATAGATTTTATTACTCTTTTACGGTTTAAGAAAGGGAAATTGCACTAGATAACCATCAAACAGAAAATTATTAGGAAAATAACTTTTTCTGAATAGTGTATATAAGACCTTTTATGGAAATGTCAAGTTAGTCCTTCTTAAAAAGCTATTGTAGCCGACAATCTTTTATTTTTAATAGTGCTCTGTCTCCTTCTTTTCTTTTCTTCAGTTTCTCTTTCTCTCTCTCTATTACTCTCCCGTCGTCATCTTCTTCATCTTACTAATCTGTGTTTTTCTTTTTTTGTTTTTTCTCTCATATCCTCTCTCTTCTTCTCCATCTCACCAATTCTATCATTTTTTTTTAATAATTCTCTGTGATTTTTTTTACTCTCTTCTTCTCCATCTCACCAAATTTCTCGTTTTTTTTTATAAATCTCGATTATATATTTTTTTCTATCTCTTACTCTTTCTCTCTTTCTCATAGTGACGAATCTGAAATTTTCTTGTTCGTGGATCTAACTTTCTTCTTTTTGTGTGTTTATTACATGTAACAAATAACTCATAAAAATTACAGCAAATATAAAAAAATTATAATTTCATCTATAAAATTATCGTCCGCTTCAAAAAATAACTTGGCATATAAGAATATAACATGTTAAAAGGAAAGATTACATGTCAACATCAAAAATATCATGATACAACACTAATTTTCTCAAGATATTATCGTCCCTTTATTAAAAATAACTTGACATATACGAGTATAACATGTTAAAAGGAAAAAATCCATGTCAACATAAAAAAAATCATGTTACCATAATTGTTTTAATTGTGAAATTAATCTTGTTTTAAATCCACCATTAAAACTTTCATGTTTCTCGACCTCTTCTTTGACATTTTAATTGCTATATTACACGATATTTTTTCGAATGTATATTTATTTGCTTGGGGTTTAGGGTTTAGAATTGTCCTTGTTTACCTCATCTATGGTAATTATACTGTACTTTTATTTGCTTGGGTTCGCACTAATACATGGGGTTTAGGGTTTAGATTTCTTCTTGTTTTTCTATTTTACGGTAATTATACTATATTTTTATTTGTTTGGGTTCACACTTCTACATGGGATTTAGGGTTTAGATTTCTCCTTGTTTACTTTTTTATGGCCATGTATTTTACATAGTAAGTGTAGTTACAATTGTGATCCGAATTTTTATTCATACCCCTTGGGTTCTATATTACTACTTAGGGTTTAGTTTCCTATTTTATGGATACTTATAGTGTGTGTTTGTCACATAGGAACTTTTAATATTAGTGTATTTCAACATGGTACAAACAATTGCGTCAAGATTGCACTGATTTGTATAAAAGAGGTGACTATATATTCAACATGGTAAGTGTAGGTATTCTGATGTTCCAAATTTTCATTCATGTCCATTGGGTTCTGTTTGACTACTTAGGCCCTATTACATAAATATTTATCCGATGTTTTCTTTTATTATTCCGTGCTTCTTACAGATAAAACGTAATGACACTTAAATCTAATTAAGTGTATGCGCTACGTCGGCGACAGAAAAGAAATATTCAAACTGTTCATAATATTACATGTAATATTAGTTAAAAACATGTTCCGATAATGTTAAGTTCTCAAACATCTCTGACACGCGATATTTTTCTGTCCCCTTAGCTGAGAGCGTTTAAGTCTTTTTTACCTCAATGAAAAGGTTATTTACTAAAGACATCTGATACGTTAATCATTTTGCTAATATCCCTCTTATATAAGGTTATTTCGCCAATTCACCCTTTAAGAAAAACATGTTAAAAGATAAGAAGAAGATAACATATCTCTATAAAAACAAACAAATCTGGTCTAAAAATATTTGTCACGATCTAGAGATGTATGTTAAAGAATAAATATATAGAATTAAGAATTTTAGTTGATTGCTTAACAAAAAAAAAAAGGAAAAAATAAATTGAATAAGAATTGCTGAAGAGGACTCTAGTTGACAATTGACATTCACATCTTAACATTCCTTCCAATCATTTAAATAATGTAAACGAATAACAAAAATCAATTATTCCAATTCCAATAAATAATATATTCTGATACCAAAAAAAGAAAAGAAAAATTAAAAATCTAAAGTGTAATGATGAATTAAACACCCCACGAGCCCATTCACACATCAACTTTTTTATTCCCCTAGAAGATGAAGAAACTATAGATTTATAATATCTCACTCTCTCCATTACTTCTTCAAAATCAATCATTCCTTTGGTCTCTTTACTCCCAAAACCTCAATGGCTCTTGAAACTTTTCTAATAAAACTCAAAAATGCTATTTCCTCCAAACCTAATTCTCGTCGACCACTCCGATCATCTCCTCCGATCACAACCACCACTTCCTCCGTCGGAGTTTTATCATTCGAGGTGGCACGTGTCATGACCAAACTCCTTCACCTTACTCATTCTCTCACCGACTCCAACCTCCTCAGTCTTCGAGATCACTCTCTTTCTTTAGAAGGTCTCAGCAAAATCGTCACCGGCGACGAAAACTTCCACCTTAGCCTTGTTTGTGCTGAGCTCGCTGATAGTCTCTCCCATACCGCTAATTCTGTTTCTAGACTGAGCCGTCGCTGTACCACCTCAAGCCTCCGCTCTTTCCACCGCTTATTCCATGAGTTCGCTGACATGGGTCGTGACCCTCATGGCTGGGTCATGAGCTGTAAAGACACCGAAGCTAAGAACAAGAAAATCGAAAGGTAACTAAATCTGTTTACACTTAACACATAAAAACAGAGCAAAAAACAGAGTAAAAACAGAGTAAACAGAGCAAAAACAGAGTAATTGAGATTGATTTTTTGCTTATTTTTTCTTGTTCAGATATGTGAGTGTGACGACAGCTTTATACAGAGAGATGGAAGAGATGACGATTCTAGAGAACTCTCTGAGAAAACAAAGTTTACAAATTGGGATCGAATTCAAAGAAGAAGACGACTACGAGAACAAGAAAGATGTGATGAAAGTGATGGATCTACAGAACAAGATTGAGAGACAGAGACAACATGTCAAGTATCTAAAAGACAGATCTCTATGGAACAAAACCTTCGACACAGTCGTAATGATTCTCGCCAGATCGGTATTCACAGCACTCGCCAGACTCAAATCAGTCTTCTCCTCCGCCGCAGCCACTGGGTACATGATCCCCAACGTTGTATCTTCTCTCCCTCGCTCTCTATCTTCATCTTCTTCCTCAATGAATCTCGTTCACCCGAGTCCAAACGACGACGAGAGAGTCAAAACGGCGTCGTCTTCTGCGTTTCTTGAAGAAAGCTCAAGACTTTTAAAACCTCCGGAGACGACTCTCGGCGGAGCTGGCGTGGCGCTTCACTACGCGAATCTTATAGTCGTGATGGAGAAGATGATAAAACAACCACAATTAGTTGGTCTTGACGCAAGAGACGATCTTTACTCGATGTTACCGGCGAGCGTGAGATTATCCCTTAGGTCAAGGCTAAAAGGAGTTGGATTCACGGCGACGGACGGTGGTTTAGCGGCGGAGTGGAGGACGGCGTTAGGTCGGATCTTACGGTGGTTGTTACCGTTGGCACAGAATATGATTAGGTGGCAGAGTGAAAGAAGCTTCGAGCAACAACACATGGCGACCGCAGGGAATAGTCAGAACAGAGTGATGTTAGTTCAGACACTTGTGTTTGCTGATAAAGTTAAGACAGAAGCTGCCATTACAGAGCTTCTTGTTGGGTTGAATTACATCTGGAGATTCGAAAGAGAGATGACTGCTAAAGCTCTTTTCAATCTACAGTCTCCTTCTCCTAATCACTGCTAATTTTTACTGTAGAGTTTTTGTCTTTTTTCTTTTTCTTTTTTTTGTTTGGTGGTTTATTTTTTTTTTTCTTGGTTTAGTTTGATAATACGAATTATGAAAACGATAAAAAAGTGAATTTGGGTGAGGTTATTTTTCTTGGCTCGAGAGAGAAAATTATGTATAAGAAAGATGATGTAATGTGTAACAAATGTAGATATTGGAATGAATTTGAGTGATTATTTTCTTATAGTTTAGATGTACTTTTGTCAAATGAATACGAACTCTCAATCATATGTAGAGAGGTTAATGAATCACTTTAGTCATGGAAATGGTATTTGTAACAAACCGACTTTGGAGTACAAACCGGTGGTTAGGTTATTTAAAAATATATACAAATCTTTTCTTCGAATTTTATTGTTTTACATTTTTAAATTTTAATCATTTGATCATAGTATATAGTGTATAGTTTATACTACTGCCTTCGTATCATAATCCAGATTCAAACCCGAATATTTGTGTACGAATTCTAGACAACAATTTGTTTTTTTTTTTTTTTTTTTTTTTTTTCTGATCACATTTTTGTAGATGATATTCACTACAGTTTTTTCTTTTGAAAGATTTTAAGAGCAGTTCTATCAGAAGAAACTCTTTAGAGTCTCTCAAAAATTAATTAATGATATTTTGTTTTATAATTGAATTATTTATTTAAATTTTTATTTGTTAAAATGTTTAAACTAATAAAACGTTGACAGATGTAGAGTCAGTTTCTGATGGGTCTCTCATTTGAGAGACTATCATCCCTTCTCTCTTACTTTTCTATCTTCTCTTTCTTTAATTTCTAATTAATTTATTTATTTTATTTGAAAGTCTCTAAACAAGAGACCTTCAATGAACCTGCCCTAAGTAGTTCTTACCGCCTCTATAGTTAAAATTTTGAATTTATTTCCTTCTTGAAGTCTTGGTAAACGTTGGGAAAACTTAACTTAGATTATAAAATCTAGTAAAAATATTTTCAAAAATTGTCTCTAGGATTCTAAGTGGCAGTATCTAGTAGCTATAATATGGATTTTCTACGGAAAGTTGTCTGCTTTACTTGATTAGTAGGAAGGAGCCGAAATTTAAAAAGAATTAGGCATTTTGATTAAATGAATCTAGAGAATAGAATTAGATGTCGAATATATCAAGTGCACCTAAACTGCTTTTAAAGTTTGTTTTGAGTCTTTTGACTTTACATTAGAGAGTACTAATTAATTGTTAGATGGGTCCAACTCATGCTAGAGATCAAGAGTCAACTAAGTTTTCCGTTTTCATAATACTTTGATGGATTAGTTTAACGGAAATTGAGTTTTATAGCCGCAGAAAAATATATTAACTAATAATTTACAAATGAGGTTACTGATCATTTAGGCAACATGGAATATTATGTTTACATTGAAAATTTATATTTGTTTTTTCTTTTCTTTTCTTTCTTGAAGCGAAGAGTTCTATACTTCTATATATAAATGTTTAAAGACGAAATGTTTATGTTAAATGGTAAGACAACAGAACAGATCAGTTAACATTTAAAGGTGGTGAATGTTAAGGTTCAGATTTGATAAATGATTAGAATTTTATATCATTTTTACCTTTTAAATGTTGAATTACTGTATGTCCAATATACGTATAATTAGAATTTATAAATTTTGTTGTACAAAAAAAATATAGTTACTTTCTGATTGGCTGTGGATTTGACTCTTCAGATTGGTCTCTGCATGATTTTTTTTCCCGTTCCTCAGGTTACCTTGCGACTTAAACCACAATTTTAAAACTTGATAATTTAGATTAGTTGGAACCGAACAGTGGCCAAGTTGTGTTAGTGTTTCCAAAAGTTGACTTTGGGCCATAGAAAAAGACTAACCCAATAGAGAATATAAAACAAAGGCCTTAGCCATTCACGTTTTATTAAGCCCGTCCGACGACACGCTGTTCAGCAAGCGTAGCAAAGAAACGGCATGCAGTGCGTCATTGAGAAGTTAAAACGGCAGCAAAAATGTAGAGAGTGGGTTCATGATAAAGTGATTGTCCCACATCGGCTACAAGGAAAAAGGAGAGGACCAGAAGTGAGTATAAGAAAGAGACTCATGGGACCGTACAAATTACTTACCTGGACGGGGTCAACACTTGATCAAGAAGACGAGTGGCCTAGGCTAGTGACTTCCATTGCACATTAAGAAAGGGTGCTTAGCCTAAGGTCTTCCCAAGTGGAAGAACCTACGTCATTATTTGTGGCAGAGGGGGTTTGCGTTCGCGCAACCCCTACCATTCTTAGTCTTATGTTTTTTTATTTGTCTCTTTTGTTTGCTTACTGTTACATTTCTCATGGTAGATATCGAAACCCAATTTAACAATCTTCAGAAATTTAGAAAAAAAAAATTATATATATATTGACTTATTAATATATGAATATTGTACACCGTAAAGAAATGGTGATCGTTGATCCATGACCCACAACTAAAGGTATCAGCTGTATTGTGTTTGTTCAATTAATGGGTTGGTGAATATCTGTCACAAGTTTTGTATATGGAGAAAAAACACTGTTTTGTATTGAATGATTTATGATTGACATTTTTTTTTTTTTTTTTTTTTTAGGAAGTTTGTTGGTGTTTCCAAAATGAGAAATCAAAATTGGGTTGGGACTCGACTTTTGTGTTCATACCCATATTAATTAACAACCTTCAAACACTGACACGAGAGTCCTTTTTCAATTGAAAAGATATATAAAGATAAGATAAATGGATTAGATAGTAAAGATTAAGTGGAAGAGAAATGATGACAAAAAAATAAAGTTATATATAGTCAATGTGAAGTGGATCTACAAGTTTGGTGACACGACACCAAATGGTTTAGGTGAATCTTCATGACAAATACAAAAGTTAGCTCTAACCTCACAACACGCACACTTTGGTTTACTTTAAAAACCAAAGTGGTTTCAGTTACACTAACACAACATCTCTTTGACTTAATCAAACTCCTAAAAAAAAAAAAACTATAAATAAAGAGAACCCACCTAAGAGAAACGAGCAAATTTTTTGAAATGGAACCCAAAGAAACGGAGCCACCTCGAAAACAATTGAGACAGCCTCCTTCTGTTCCTTTCGTTTGGGAAGAACGACCTGGTTTCCCCAAGAAGAATTGGCAACCTTCACTAGCCACTTTCGTGCCTTCTCCTCCTCAGCTTCCGCCGCCTGTCCCAGTCCCGGTTAAGCTGGTTACGTCGGTTCCTTTCCGTTGGGAAGAGACGCCGGGAAAACCGCTTCCTTCTTCCTCAAATGACCCACCTCAGCTTCCACATCCGCCTTTGGAAACAGCTACGACTCCTTCACTACCACCGCCGGTTCCAGTTCCGGTTAAACTGGTTACTTCGGTTCCGTTCGATTGGGAAGAAACTCCTGGACAGCCATACCCTTGCTTTGTTGATCCCAACCCACCTGAGCTGTTGGATCAACCGCTGCCACCACCTCCCATGTACGGTGAGGTTGAAACCAGTAGCGATATTTATGATGATGCAAGCAGTGATTCCTTCAGCTCTGTGCCGTCTCTATTAGCGACAAACCGCTCGGTTTCGATATCCGGTGCTATGGTGGTGGATGAATTTGATGACAACGTGCATAGAGAGACGAGCTCGATGCCAACATCGCCAGGTTATGAATCTGATGACAGTACGAGCAGTTACATGACGGGAGCTTCCAGTCTTGTGGGAGCTTCTTTCTTGGAAAAGCTCTTTCCTCGTCTTCTTCCATCAGAAAAGGTCAAAGCTGCTGATTCCAAGGATGTTCAGGTTTCTACTCATCCGTTGCATGAAGAAGTGAAGATGACTACAGATTCTGACAACATGAACATTGGCTTTCCTGTGAGGGCGCCGCAGACACTCGGGGAGCTGATCATGATGAGCCGAAGGAGAAGTTATATGAGAAGAGCTGTTGAAATGAGAAAGCGATATCCTTCCACAGTAATACTCTCAGATATCTTTTCTAGCATTCTTTTTCAAAGCCATATACACCATAACTATATATCACACTCATAATCACGAAAAAATATTCTGAAAAATGTTGACACTTGCCTTGATTAACTAGCAGAAATTTACAAAGAATGGAGCTGATAACTGCTGCCTCTTTGTGCCTGGAATCAAAATGATAGAAGGACTTGAGTGGAAAAAGTACCAACCGAGGCTGAAGCTCATTTAGAAGAAAACTCTTACAAAGTTCCTCACAATTTGCATCCGGAAACAAAAATATCGGAATGTCATTCTCTTTTGCATTGACAGGAAACTTGTATATGCAGTATTGTAAAAATAGAGGCGAGATTGAATGCCAAACTCTTTCTTCTGTAAAACAAGTCACATCTTTCCTTTCTTCTAAAGCTCTAACAATGTGCCATGACAATGCTGCACTGACCTAAAATTTGGTTTCACTTAAGATCTAGATGATTCAGCAAGCCTTCTGATCCGTTCCACGATCACTGGGATATCTTCATCAGCTAAAGTGGTAAAACAGCACCTGAACCAACCTGGTTCTATACAATAACAGGCTGTTCCTGGAGTGGCGTTTATCTTAGCAACACTCAACAGCTTCTCAAATAACTCGAGTTCTCCTTTCTCACTGTAAGATGACAGTAAACTGCTCATGTCAACCCAACAATACAACCCGCCACCACTCTCAGCACAAGGAATTCCTAATTGTTTCAAACCTTCCACAAACCGAATATACTTA
Organism: Barbarea vulgaris; assembly: GCA_963667165.1. Taxonomy (NCBI): domain Eukaryota; kingdom Viridiplantae; phylum Streptophyta; class Magnoliopsida; order Brassicales; family Brassicaceae; genus Barbarea; species Barbarea vulgaris. Next base: position 7,432,430 of record OY763894.1, on the reverse strand, counting down.
TCCCGGATCCTTTGCCTGTGCGCTGCCATGTATTCTTCAATAAATCTTGTATCTGATAGCAGAGAGATAAGTATCCTTTGGACTGGAACTGGCACAGCTGAAAATCTCATGAGCTTTGACGCGGCTTTTACTACGTCTTCGTGAAAGGAATAGATGACTCCAGCTCTAAAACCAGGAATTGAAAGGTCTTTTGACAAACCATAGATAATATGAACCCTACTCTTATCAAATTCCCCTGAGCCAGCAATCTCTGCCATGCTAACAAACTCTTTATCCCCGTAAACAGAACCAGCGAATATTTCATCAGAAATAACATGAATGTTTTTCTCTTGAGCAAATTTCAAAATATCATGAAGCGTCTCCCTTGATAGTATGTTTCCAACAGGATTCGAGGGGTTTGAAAAGAGGATACCAGAAACCTTACTTCCTCGTTTTCTAGCTTGATTGAAAGCTTGTTCCAGCGCGGAAACCGTTACAGTAAAATTATCAGAGCTACGGCAGTGTACTGGTATAAGATCCACTCCTGTCCGAAATTTAATATCTCTGTCAAAGCTGCGAAATTCTGTTTCCTTAGTACATCAAAATGGAAATAGACTTTCATCAGATACAAACGGTCGAGAAGTTGTAGACAAAAAATTACCCGGGATAATATGGCGACGGAATGAGAAAAGCGTTTCCATGATCAGCTAAGCAAAAGGCCAATACTTCGATAGCAGGAGTCCCACCGGCTGTTATCACCATGTTCGAGGGGTCAAATGACACATTACCTCCCATTATTCGTGACATGAAATCAGCAAAAGCCTGACAAGTCCCCAAAAAAACGAAACATTAGAAAGTAAGCTTAAATCCATCCAAGCAATGCAAAACAATTAAATCCACGAGTTTGAATAAACAAATTTCTTATATACAATCAAACAAAATCTAATACAGTTTTGCAGTCAAATCTTGAAACCAATAGCTACATATCTTACCACTCTGAGTTCCAACAATCCTTCAAAAGGTTTATACATGACAATACTACTGATATCGAATTCACCATCATTAGATTGCGTTATCGACTCCATCAAATTCTCAGACATCCATCTCTGAAGCAAGTCAAAGCACAGCTACAAATACAAAAACCACAAAAATGAATCAGTTTTAAGATATAAAAACAATCACAAAGAGAAGAAAACATCGGAAAATTTTCAAAACTCACAGTACTCTCAGCCAATCCAAGCTGAATAATCCCATCCTTATTCGAAATCCGATCGTATGGATCCGTCTTGACTCTCTCCAACCCAATATAATAAGCTGAATCAGTAGGCTTAGCTATAGGAACAGCTCGAGAAGAGATTCGAACACGTCCGATTGAGTTCCCGCGGGAGAAGAGATTGGACCGTGACGACGTCCTCGTTAGTTCCGTCGGATCGGAAGGAGGAGAAGGAGGAGGACGGCGTCGTTTTAAGTAAAGCTGGAGAAAGTAGAAGAGACAACAAGGAATTAAAGAGCCGACGAAGAGACCACCACGGCCTTGAATTACTCCACGGAGAGGTACTATTAGCCTCATCGCGTAAACTGCTCCGCCGCCGTGATAGTTGTTTGCCTCCGGCGTTGAAGAGATTCGAGCCGTTCGTTGTGAGTAAACCAAATGGAAAAGATTTTGGCATATATACAAACAGTTTTTGAGATAAAACTGGCAATATAATTAAATAAATAACCCTTTGATATTTGTAATATTTTGGGATAGATCCTCAAAGTTTTTAAAACAACAATTAACCCCTAAAATATTCAAAACAGTATATATGACTACTGCTTTCACCATTACATATTTCTGTCAAATGAAAGGTTCCATATGCATTATAAAAATGTTCTATTGGATAATCTCAGACCGCTTATTCGTCGCCGCTGCTGCTGCTATGCCAACCTTTACTGCACGGAGGTATTTCCATGAACTCGTCGAACTCTTTGACGTGAACATCGCAGCATTTCCACTGTACAAAGAAAAAATAGTCATATTCAAACAGTGGGAAGAAAAAGGATCGTAAAACCGATTGAACAAAGAAGGTGTGCGTGCGTGCGTTACCCCTTTCATTCTGTCGTGGAAGACCGCAGGACCTGGATGATGGCTACATGCAGTTTCGTGATTGTCTCGCTCTTTGAATGTTTTGCCACATCCTTTGTTTTTGCAGACTTGTGGTTGATTAATGTCTATAACAACCTTTTTAACTGAAGAAGGTGTTGCTACAGATTCAATCTTTTCTTCTTGCGGTTGTACAGGAGTGTTCAAGGTCTGCCTGATCTGTTCTTTGGGTTGAGAGCCTATGTGGTAAAGGAAACAACATTAGGATTGAGATTTCTTGCATTTAAACGGGAGAGGAGTGAAGATACCAACCGTGGTCTGAGCAGAAGAAGCCTTGTTTGCATCTAGAGCAAGAGTCTTTTGTTGCTGCATTGGCATTTGGAGATGAAGTAGGAACGGGAACAGGATGTTTTGGAGCCGGTTTAGCCAAAACTGGTTTCTCAGTTGTGTGTTTACCTGTTTTACATCTTCATTGCAAGAAACGGAAGAAAAAAAGAAAAGTATCAGTGTTTGCAAATAAAAACCACAACCTGAAGAATCAAGAAAGATTAGATAGCATGAGTTATTCATTGTTACCCTGGAATTTCCAAGAACAAAGTGAAATCATGACTTCTTTGCTTGCAGCAGCTCCACTCTTTCATCCCGTCGTGAAAAAATGGCTACAAAGTTTGCAAATTTTCTAAGCTTTACTTCTCTGAGCAGATGAGTGAAACGGAAAAAACAGTATTTGAAGAATAAATAATTCGACGTACTCCCTGCGTGAACAAAAAGCCGGTGGTAGTCAGCCAAAAGCCAAGCCAAGCCACACCGGAAAACAATAAGTAAAAATGAGTATAAATATGTTGCAATGTCAAAAGCAATAGATGAAAATGAAAGCAACAATAGTAAAGAGGAGCCAAACGTTGAAATGAAGAGTTTGTATTAGGTCTGTTAAGATACTAGATGATGCATTGCATTCTACTGTTGTTTCTTTCTATGAATATTTTCAATTTTACACTTTTGCTTCCTTGCATCAATTCTTCTTCTATTTACGAGCTCTTCAAGCTCACTGAGATTATTACTACCAAATTAAAAGAGGTTGCAAGCAAACCAACTTAGTTCAAATTTGAGAATTAGAGAATTAAAAACTGTGTTCAAGATCAGCTAAATCAACAAACCTAATTGACCACTCCCACATCATCTTCTCAAGATCAAAGTCAAAATTGATAAATAACACATAATAAAATCCACAGATTCTTAAAGAGAATACTTAAGAAAACAATGAAAGAGTCAATTAAAGAAGGGAGACGAACCGAAGAATGGTATTGACAAGAACCTTCAGGATTGTCGTCATCGGTGAACATGGCGTTGCAGCCAATACGTTGGCATTGAAGCTTCGTTGCAGATCCTACTTCCATTATCTCTTCTTCTTCGCAATGGACGAATCTGTTTGTGAAATCAAAATCAAACTGAAGAAATCAAAAGGGGCTTTTTCGTCTTTGCCACAATCTTGACTTTTGATTATCGACGGAGCGATGGCTAAGCCTGAATACAAAAGTTCATAAATCTAAAGGTAAGTGACAGTAAAACATAATGGTTAAAATCATATTTACTAAAAAAAAATAAAAAAATGAAAACTCTAGATTCTAGAAGCCCTATAATTAGTTTTTTCCAATTATTTGTGTTGTCAACTGGGATACCTAAAATTCGATTTTATACTAGGTTCGTATTTCGTAACTCGTAGGTGGTATTAAAAAAAAAAAATTACGAGTAAGGTATCAATCGTAGGACAAGAGTCCCATAGAAAGTAAAAGTGGACTTTAAGATAAATGATCGTTTTAACTTTTAAGGATATCAGAGTCGCAGAGAGTGACGGAGGGATCATATGAGTTCACTAAATTTCGGATTTCATAAAATGAAACAAACTCGTAACGAATTCTTTCTTTCAAGTCTTCAAAAGTCTTTAAGATATTTTTACTTGACTAAGTAATTAGTCGGTTTTTAAAATGAGGTCAAACTACGTAAAGCACCTCCATCGGTGCTCATTTGTCAGGTATCTCAATATAAGAAAAAAAAATTGAAAGAAAGAAAAGTTGGAGAGAAAACGAGATACGTTTCTTAAACGAAAGATGTTCTCAACCGTATGTCATTTGTGTAGTAGTCATAATTTTTATTTAAATTAAAACATTAATTTTTTTAATTTTAAGAGACTCTTTTGCGTATCTAACCGATAATGGTTTTATATTATCCAACTGCTGCATCCATTCGAAACCTTATACTAATTATTTTGTAGTTCATAAAGCTTAGTCATTGAAAATTATGTAAGCCACCCACACTAAAAAAGTAATGAAGCACCAAAAGGTGAGAAGAAACGCCATAGACATCCACATGGCAATCTAAGGCTCGTAGTCCTCCTCCTCCATGGCTTCCCTGAGCTCTGATACTCCTGCCGTCACCAGATCCTTGGACTCGTCGCTCGTGGCTACTGGCTCTTGACCTACGTGGTTACGGTGACTCGCTCCTCTAGAGATCACTTCTCTTACACATGCTTTCACATCGTAGGTGACCTAGTCGCCGTCATATCCGCCTTAACTGCTTTTAAAGAGGAGAAGGTGTTTGTGGTTGGACACGACTAGGGAGCACTCATGGCATGGTACCTCTGTCTCATCAAACCTGATAAAGTCAAAGATATGGTCAACGGCAGAGGGCCTACAGCCTTGTGAATAAGCATTTGCCTCATATCCTATATTTTATATTAAATTTAAGGATCACAAAATACAACTTTATAGTTTAGTTTAGTGGTCATCAAATATTTTATTTGAGATTTTAACTTCCCCATCTGAGTTTAAATGCTATCTTTGTTAACTAACAAAAGATTTTGTTTTCCTTATTCAATTATATTAATCTTTTATTCATAAACTTTAATAAATTACACAACACTAATACTTGTTTAGTTTTGAAGAAATCAATTTTGATTAGTCTTTTATTATAAAATGATTTCTAATATGTGTTTTACATTTTTATTAATACATTTTTTATTTTGTTAAAATAAAAATTGTCAAGAGAAAGGAAAAACAAATACGATAAGCTTGATGATCAAATAATAATAATTATTATGTTTATTTTGATATTTTATATCATTTGAAACTTGATTATCTTTAAAATATTATATAGAAATAGCTTCTTCTTTTTTTATTCGCCTTCAGCCTATATCTATATCTATATATATATATATTATTTGACATGTAGTTTTGAGGCAACGGAGGCCTCTGAGCCTAGATACGAAAAAGTGAGCTTTACATATGCACTGTTGATACAAAAAAAATTTCAGCCTGCCTGCTAGAAGCTTTAGGCTTAACTGTTATCGAAGCCATGAAAGACTCCCGAATTTCCTTACAAATCAAGGTGGACCTGCGGATATAATTGTTGTTGGTGTCTCTGATTTCCACATTGGTCCGAACAATGCTGATGAATCTGTTACCGAAATCGGAGATTTATTCAGCAAGTGTCGTACATTCTAAGGCTGGTCTCAAATGTATCTACGAGTGGTAAATAGAGATAAACCTTTAAAAAAATCTTATCAGCTGTAACATTACATTACTTGGTTGTGCAGCTACACATGGAAGACTTATGCAGAGTTGTTGAAAATGGGTAGCATTTTTGGATTTTGGAGACAGGTGAACGAAGATAGAAAGAAAGCGAAGCAGAGATACATTGATGATAGCTACAAAACTAACATTTAAAATGGTTATCTTTCTTGTAAGCCAAGAAAGTGACAATCCCTGAAGATACACCTATGCCTCTAATAAGACAGGCTTCACTCCGTAACTTCCTCTCCAAAAAAGCAACATCTTTGGATAAGTAAAGTAGAAGGAAGTCACAGAAACTGAAAAGGTAAAACAAAAAAATAAGGATGGTCAAGAAATAGATGATGTCAAGGTCGGAGAAGGAGAAGTGAGATAAGGGTTTCTTGCAGCTGAAGCATCACAGAGGACGAAAATAGTCTTAGAGACTTCGGAACCTATTAAAAATTTCAATCACCAACAAATATGGGAAGTCTTAGCTAAAGACACCTCATGTCGTTTAGAAGGAAAATTTTCAAAACACCGTTTTGTTCTCAATTTCTTAGTTTTTGGATTTTTGGATTTGTTTTAATTTAATTTAGATTTGACTGCATTTGGGGCTTTAGAGATTTTATTGTGTCGGGACCAATTACATGCAACAATTTGCGATATTTGATTTTTGACTTCTAAACGAACGACTAAACTAAAAATTGTATATTGTTTATTTTAAAAATTGATGTATTATATAACATCTTCTGAAAGAATTCTTTGACTAAATAATTGATATATTTTGTTTCTTTTACATTTATTTGGGGAGATTGTTCACATGGACCTTTGGAATTGCCTCATTTTGATCGCTCAAATAATTTAAAAAACATATGGCTTTTGTGTTGCGAGATAAACAGTAAGTCTATCACCTTGCTATTATATTTTTTTAAAATTCTTATTAAAATATTGGAGATACAGTGGAGAGACTATACGATTTATGGCATTGGTTGACGTTGCTGTTAAAATCTCTTATAAGATCGAAGAATCTGGTGATTTTAAATTGGTTGTTGTTTTTAAGATGGTGGGACGTCTATAAACGTTATGAAGGTTTGGTTTTATATCTACTTTCCAATTTTTGTGTTGATTTGGTTGTCTTGTGTTATTTTTAATTTTTGATATCTTCTTAGTTTTTAGGTCTACTAATTATTAAGAGTCATGGTAATGTATCTGATATCATGTTTAATCTTTATCTGAGTGACGTAACTAGGCTCCATGACATGTAATTGTCCAACCAAATTATCATTTTTTTTTCATTTCGGGTTTGATAATTTTAAGTTATTGTTTTGAACTCGTGTTCGCATGTTAAATGCTTTGTGATTTTCAAGTATGGATTGATGATTGGAGTGGTTGCTCTAGGTTGGATTGAATGAGTGTGTTTAAAGAATTGGCTTATGATTTTAAATTTATAAGTGGTTATTTTGGTTAATTTTAATTCTACCTAATTATTAAAAGAAATTATTTCAAATAATTTAAACAAAATTAATCCAAAAAATTAATAATAAAATATATATCCTGCCCGCGCAAGGCGCGGATACCTCACCTAGTAAGCCGTGAAACATGTTTTTAAGCCAATGAAGAAATGGTCTGAAGACGAAGAGGACCTCCTTCTTGCGGTTTGTAATCTCTGCATGTAACCCTTTGTTTTTTTTCTCTTTTAATTTTTTTATTAATTTTTGTTTTTTTTTGTGTGGAAAAAAATATCATGGACTTTGAAAATGAATGTAAAGTAAGATACATAGATGACCATAATGCCTTATACCGCTATGTCAAAAGTAATTTTGAAACAATCATTTCTAGAAAGCAACCCGTGGATAAGATCGCACATTTGAAAAAGAGGTTCTTCCGACATCTCAAAGAGATATCTAATACCGATGACGTTGATGATCTCTTTAACTTTTCAATGATTATTTGGAGACAAAGTTAATAAATCGTCTCCAGATGATCATTGAAAAGTTAAAAAGATCACCAATGTCATCGATATTAGATCTCTCCTTGAGATGTCGGAAGAACATCCTTTTCAAGTGCTCGATCTTATCCATGAGTTGCTTTCTGGAAAAGGTTGCTTCAAATTTACCTTTGACATAGCGGTATAAGGCACCATGATTATCTGTGTATCTTATTTTCCATTCATTTTTAAAGTTTATAATTTTTTTCACACAAAAAATAAATTAATTAAAAGAGAAAAACAAATAAATGATTAAATCTAGAGATTACAAACCGCGAGAAGGAGGTCCTCTTCGTCTTTAGATAATTTTCTCCTTGGCTTAGAGGCAGATTCCAATATTTTCATCATCGGTTTCTTACTCTTCCAAAACATATCAGTTTATCGTAGATCTGGGAAATGAGTCTCTCTATGACTCTATTTATAAACTCAGCATCTTTTTTTTTTTTTGGTGTGCGGCAGAATTTTCAAGTGTCAGAAAACGTTAATACCAAATATACTCTTCCCAACAAAAAATCCTAAAAATCTATCATCTCCCGCTGCCACGTTATCCACACGCGAGAATGACATGTGGATATTTAGATTCACCAATCTTCTTCTCAACTCTTTTTCCACTCTACAATCTTCTTCTCAACCAACTAAATACTTGAAGGCAAAATGCAAAAGCATAAATGGGTCTTGTAATGGTAGGAACAACGAGCTGCTAGGTCCTTGGGTGGGGAAAAAACAATTGAGGTACCTCTAAAGTTTGTGATAGAGGAGCTAGATATGGTCAACTATATGTCTGGTGCGAAGGAATACATACATGGTCCTAAGTTCAAGGAAGATGTGTCTTTGCTCGAAGAGAAGCCCCAAATATATAAATAGAGGTTTTGAAGAAAATCTAAATTATTTTTAATACAAACAGATGAATCCAAAGAATAATTATTATGTTTATTCGATATCTTATATCATTTGAACCTTGATTATTTTTAAAATATTATATAGAAATGGCTTTTTTTTTTACTCGCTTTAAGCCTATATAAACATTGAAACATGCTTTTAAACCAAGGAGGAAATGGTCTAAAGACGAAGAGACCTCCTTCATGTGGTTTGTAATCTCTGCATGTAATCCTTTTTTTATTTCTCTTTTAACTTTTTTATTTATTTATTAATTTTTATTTTAATTTTTTGTGGAAAAGAATATCATTGACTTTGAAAATGAATGGAAAGTAAGATACACATGCCATGGTGCCTTATACATCTATGCCAACGGTAATTTTGAAGCAATCCTTTCTAGAAAGCATCTCGTGGATAAGACCGAACATTTGAAGAGGAGGCTATTCCGACATCCCAAGAAGATATCTAATACCGATGACATTGATGATCTTTTTAATTTCTCAATGATCATTTGGAGACGATTTATTAAAATCTTCTCCAAATGATCATTGAGAAATTAAATATATCATCAATGTCAACGATATTAGATCTCTCCTTGAGATGTCGGAAAAACCTCCTTTTCAAGTGCTCGATCTTATCCACGAACTGCTTTCTGGAAAAGGTTGCTTCAAATATATCTTTGATATAGCGGTATAATGCACCATGGTCATCGGTGTATCTTATTTTTCCATTCATTTTCAAAGTTTATAATATTTTTTCACACAAAAGATAAAATAAAAATAAATAGATTAATTAATAAATAAATTAAAAGAGAAAAATAAATAAATGATTAAATGCAGAGATTACAAACCGCGAGAAGGAGGTTCTCTTCGTCTTCAGACAATTTCCTCCTTGGCTTAGAGGCAGATTCCAACATTTTCATCCTCGGTTTCTTACTCTTCTGGAGCATATCAGTTTATCGTAGATCTGGGAAATGAGACTACAGTAGAACCTCTATAAATTAATACTCTATAAATTAATAACCTCTCTAAATTAATAAATTATCTCGGTCCCGAATTGGGCCGGTGTAATAATTGACACATTTCGATAAGATAATAAGATAATAATTTTTTTTAAAATCTCTATGTAAATATATGGTCTCATTAATAACATAAATTAATAATCATATAAATTTATTGTATATATATAAGATACATTAGTGAAATATGATTGTAATGTTGTTTATTTATTCGTAAATTTGTAATTTTGTTTGAATTTATCTCTATTTTTTTTTAAATATCAAAAATATATGATATTATCTTCTCAAATTGCATCAAAAATTATTAAAAGATTTATATATATGCAATGATTATTTCCTAATGTGTAAATACATTAAAACACATCGAAGTATTGTCTTCATTTTTCTACTTTTTATATAACATTTTTCTAAATTCAGAAAAAGTCTCTATAAATTAATAATTATTAATTTACCGATAAATTAATAATCTTTATAAATTAATAAAATTCTCCGGTCCCAACATTATTAATTTATAGAGGTTTTACTGTATCTATGACTCTATTTAGAGCTGTCAATTAGGTCTGCCTCGCCTGTTTAGTATCACGGCGAGGCGGGTCTGGAGTTTGCGGGTCTAGGGGGTGATGACTAGGCGGAAGGCGGAGTTTGCGAGCATGACCATGCGGTTATGTGGCTTGGCGGGCGGTCTGCAAAACATAAAGCTTCTGACTCATCTAGAGGAATTGCTTCTTTCATGTTTCAATTTTCTAATGTTTTAGACTGAAACTCTAGTGGCTGAAGATCATTAAAAAAGCTAACCAGATAAAGACCAAAAACAATTCAACAAACAAACAGTAACATCAAATCATCAATACTGAAGCTTCCGAACAGTAGAAGGAGAAGTCACTAACCAGATTAGCAGAGTCTCAACTAAGCCTGTCAATTTAATCAGAAACCCGTGGGCCCCGCCCCGTTAGACCCTCCGCGGGGCGGGTGCGGATCGAATATTTTTTTAAAAAAATTGCGGGTCGCGGGTGTGGGTTGAAATATTTTTTAGCGGGATGGGTGCGGGTCATCAAATTTTTTAAAGCGGGTTTGCGGGTACCCGCATTTCAAGAATAAAAAATTAATTAATTAATAATTATTATTTTATTTATTTTAGTAGTTAAAATTTAAAATATTATAAAAATATATTTTTATCCAAATTATTATTTTATTTTATTTTTAAATTAAGAATTTCTGTTTTTTAATACAAAAAATTATTAATAAATATTAATTTTACTAAAAAAAATTTAAAAATTAATTTTTTTTTTAAATTATTTGCGGGTTACCTGCGGGTACCCGCAAATTTAAGCAGGGCGGATGCGGGTAAGGTTTTTGTGTTTGGCGGGTCGCGGATTGCGGGTTGATGCAGGTAGAAAATTTACTAAAACCCGATGCGGGGCGGGTCGCGGGTCGCGCTTTGACCCGCTTGACAGGGCTAGTCTCAACAGTTACAAGAGTCTTTAGCTTGCGATCACTCACCAGCTTTACTCCAAGCATCAGTCCTCTTCCTCGTACATCTCCAATAAATAGATTACAAAACCATAATAAACACATTAAATCATATAATTCCAACATTACTCAAAGGTTGATATTCCATCACACTTTATGAGCTAAGTATTCACAGGAAAAAACAGAACCATGATCTCTATTCTCTAAGAGCTAAGTCAAAGACCATTCATCAGATTTTTTCATCGTGAACATCATTAGGAGGTTCATTTGTCATCAAGATCATTCATCTCTTTGATATTAGCAAACAAAGGTATAGTGACTAAACTTAGATTGAGTCTACATAGATAATTCGAGTAAGCTAGAAAGCTAGATTAAACTAAAAGCAGTTCGAGGTTTGTATAACTTGAGTAAAGTTCGATTAAGTTTAGAGAGATAACTCGAGTAAGCTAGATTAAACTAAAAACAGTTCAAGGTTTGTATAACTTGAGTAAATGGCATCTATTGATGAGTAAATGGTTTTTATAACTTCAGTAAACTAAAACCAGTTCAAGGTTTGTATAACTTGTATAACTTCAGTCCGTATAAGTACCTTTTATTATTGTTCGCTTGTTCATCATTTTCTTCTCCTAAGTGTTGATGAGATTCGCTAACAGGAACAACTTCTATGTCTCCAAGATTCTTGATGTTTTTCTTGAAACCATCATCTTACTCGGTCTCATACAAATCCAAGAGAGATCGTACCTGAAACTTGTTTTCAAAATTAATTTAAATAAAAACTTGACGAATAATGTAAAGAACTCAATAGTTGATGCTAAAGCCTACATAGAATTAAAGATAAAGAACTTGAAAATCAATTTCAAAGTGAAGAAATTCAATCGATTTTAATCTTGGAAATCTAAAAGTAATTCAATCTTGCAAATCTAACAACAAATCAACACAATCTATCCCAATTTGTCAACAAATCCACACAAACTAACAACAACAAATCAACACAATTAACTTCAATCAAAAAAGAGAATTCAATCAATTTCAGTCTTGAAATTGGAGATTGATCATGACTCAAGAGAATTCAAAGCTAGCATCAACCAACTTCAATAGAACAAGATCAATAAGCAAAGAACTATCAGAACAAGAAGCTAACCAAGATCAAAGAGCGAAGATATTACAAGAACAAGATGCCCGCGGGCCGACCCGCATACCCGCTAGGTTTTGCGGGGCGGGTATGGCCAGTATATCTCCTGTTCGCGGTCCTTGGCGGGCTGACCTGCGGCGGTCAGGGAAATCAGCGGTCTCCGGTGGGCACGGACCAGGCGGGGGCGGACATACTCTTTTGACAGCGCAAACTCTATTTATAAACCAAGCAGCTTTGTTTTTTTTTTGGTGTGCGGCGGAATTTTCAAGTGTCTGAAAACGTTAATACCAAAGATACCCTTCCCAACAAAAAACCCTAAAAATCTATCATCTCCCGCTGCCACGTTATCCACACACGAGAATGACACGTAGATATATAGATTTACCAATCTTTTTCTTAACTCTTTTTCCGCTCTACAATCTTCTTCTCAGCGAACTAGTACTTGAAGGCAAAATGCAAAAGCATAAAATGAGTCTTGTAACGGCAGGAACAACGAGCTGCTAGGTCCATGGGTGGGAAATAGAATTGAGATACCTATAAAGTTAGATGTGTCTTTGCTTGAAGAGAACCCCAATAAATTAATAAATAAAGTGAGATTTTAAAGAAAATCTAAATTATTTTTAATACAAACAGATGAATCCAGATTGTATATTGAGCTATTATCGTTACACCAAATAAACAAGCTACAAGTTGCTTCAACTACACAAGTAGGTAGAGTGAATACTAAATATATACGATATTACAAAAAGAAAAAATGAGAAAAGCAAGTCTTGGATCTGATCTAGTCAGTTTTAAAATGTTTGTTTGGCCTCCTGGGTGAGTTTAATCGGATCAAAATCTGTTTTGTCTTTCATAAATCTTCAGTCAATGTACAAAAGAGAGATCACTTGGTTCTGTTATGTACTTCTATCAATGATGCTTTCTCCTGCAAACTCTATAAACACAACTCTCAGTCATAGGATTTACTCACTGCATTTTATCAAATACATCTACTTTTATTGGTCATGTATTATTTTAGCTCTTAAATAACTATGAATTTTCATATAAAATAAAAAAGGAGAGAAAAGATAAGGACCTCGTTCTGTGAATTGTTCTCAGAAGGGAACCATCGAAGGAGGGTACCGAGGTTCATTGCATACGGTATTAACTTGAACAACAATGGAGTCGTTACCTGTAACAGTTAGCATTTTTCATACGTAAATAAGCTTTGAACTACATATTATTTCTTGGAATGTGAAGGCTTTGATTGTTATGTTGAGGTAACTTACGAGACTCAGAGCTGTTGTGCCCAACAGGAGGAGATACATTTTCCCCTACATTGCCATTCATTTTAAACCCAAAGTCACAAAGTTTAGTACGAAGAAAATGGTAAAGGGTGTTCAATTACAAGAGCACAAAGGTGTTACCTCGATAACGTGTAGGTTTGAGGCTCGGCTTAGAAGAACAAAGGCGAACTCTCCAATCTGAGCAAGCAGTACCCCGACCTGTTACATTTGTGACAACAAATTTACATGATTGGTGGATGATGGGTTTCAATATGAAGAAACTCATATAAGCTTTAGAATAAGAGGCAAAACTCACGTGAAAAGATATCTTCATGTTGTACCTAAAAGCCTTGACTACTACTGCTGCAATTGCTGTCTTAATAACTATGACTAGAATCACAGATGCCAGAAGGATATCCACGTGGTTCCATAGAAAGTGCACATTTATGAGCATCCCGATACTAGATAGAAACAGAGCGGCAAACAAATTACGAATTGGTTCCACCTACATCACAAAGTAATGGAGATTCCTAAATGTCAACGACCTGACCTAGAGACTTCATTTTGTACCAAGTACTGGCAACGTAATAACGACCTGAGTTTTGAATCAGTACCTGCTCTAGTGTATGTTGAGCAAATTCGGTCGTAGACAACATCACGCCAGCCACAAATGATCCCAACTCAAGACTAAGACCTAGCTTGTCACTGCACTGAAGAAGTTTTGCAAGGAACCACCACTAAAGTTAAGAATTGGAAATTACATCGATATGCTATTATACTTGAATATTTCAGTGTCTATTGTAATCATCATTATTTTCTTATGTACTCTTGTCATTAAAATGCAACTTATGCAACATTTTACTCAGATTTTTATAATACACCAATAGGGATCAAAAAGCTAACCAAGCACCAGTATGCATAAAGAAATGATAGAATAGACTTACCCATGCGGATAGTAAGCAGAATGCGACAGCTGCTAATTGGTAAAGTTCATTTGTCTGCATTATATAATGAAAAAACATTGGCAAAAATTCGAATCCGGCTTGAATAAAAAAGGAAGATAGTCAATGTAGTGTCCAGGGAATAGTCTAAAACTTACTTGAGATGATAATTGAATCATTAGCTTCAGAAATCGGGGTACAAATGACCACGTTAATAGAGATGCCACAGTGAGATATATGGACAATATCAGCAGCCTAAATTGTAATAAGAAATCCTTTAAAGTCAGACACGGTAATGAGACTATATAAGATGTTTCCGGAAAGATTTCTTCCTACGGAGCCACTTACAGCTTTCCCATTGATATGATTCCTTGTAGTAAACCACTGTTACCACCCAAAACTGGAAGCAAGGCGAATAGTAAACCAACAACACAATCCTGAAAATTCAAGATGAGAAAAGAGCTAAAGGAAACAATTCATATAACGAAATAATCAATTTGTAATATGTCATGAGTGAAACCTGAAAGATAAGTATCCCTATCGTAACTTGCCCATGAAGAGAACTTGTACTGTTCCGTTCTACCAGAAACTTTACCACCTGGTCAAATTAATATGTGGATAAAAACAGAAAATTTAAGATGAAACGAGAAAAAGAGTAATTTTTGTATAGAACTTGAGAAGAGAAAAGACAAGAAAAAGTACCACTGCGGTTGATGACATAGATAAAAAGGCACCAACAAAAATACCTTCCGATAATCTTGCTCCACATAACTGCAAATGTCAACAGATTTCAATTTTAAAAGTAATAACCAGAATTCCAATATATGCACCAGAACATACTACACTGTTTGCCCATACCATGGCAGTTACACCACACAAAAACATTAGTAAAACAATTTGAAGAAGCCCTCCAATGACAGCAACTGGGCCTACAACTTTCAGCTGCAGCATTAACACAGGAACAACAGACTATCAGAGTGAGATTTCGAAACCCACATGAAACTGTATTCAAAGGACAGTCAACGGCAGACAGATGTCTACCTTAGTCATTGAGAATTCCAAGCCCAAAGCAAAAAGAAGGAAAACAACACCGAACTGTGCTACAGTTTCCACCTGCCATAGCACCAGAAGAATAAATACAGAAAATATGAGTACCTTTTCAGAATGAATGACACAATAAGCTGACTGTATGAATGTGGAGATCCACGTCATGCATTCATTTATAGCCTTATTGATGGCTTGAACTCCAACAACAAGAACATATCTCAAGTCTATTTTCCTCTGAATACAATAATCTTTAGGCAGCCAGCATTAACATACTCAGACAAGAAGCAAAAAGTTTATCCAAAAATACTTCACATCCTTTTTGAACAGAAGGCGAAGACAAAAGAAACCATGATATATAAAGAGTTTTCATGCCATGTAGAGTCACCAAAGATCTGATTGCTATACAGTAGAGAAATTATATTCTAAACAACAGTAACAGTAGAAGCAAGAAACGAGAAATCAGAAAATGGATACATGTGATAACAGCCCTGAAACTAAACTGGTCTTATAATGTCCTCTCATAATATTTGCATGCCATCACCTAAAATAACTACCAAAATATGACTTCCAATTTTCAGAATACCTGAACCATTTCACTGATGAATTTCAGTCCTCCTGGACCAATGATCGACCCAGCAAGAAGATATCCAACAATGACCTAAGGCACATAAAGATAGTATAACATAACATCAGAATGGTACTTGACCACAATGAAAAGCTCCAGATACTACGAACACAATATCAGATGTATTTCAATGCTAATATGTAAAGTTGCATACCGGTTGTCCAAGACAAGAGAAGACGATGCCACCAATGGCAGCAAAAACAATAATAACCACCAAATCTGATATTAATCTGAAAGAAATGTCAAGAACCTTTCCATCACAAGTCTGAAACAGTGTAAGAAACGAAACGCTCCCAAATAGAAAGGAAATCTAAGAGAGACAAACCTCAAATCCACTTGAAGTATCGGATACTTAGATTTCTTGTTAGACATGACGAAAACATTATTCTGAAGAATAGCAAGAGAAGAACATTAGCTGAAACTGAAAATAAAGGGTGAGCGCGAATTAAATATCTAGTTTTGGTAATCCAAAAACCTTTTTGTCAATAAGAGTCATATCATCAGAATCTTCATTTTCCAAGGAAAACACATCTTGAAGTTGAAACGGTCTCGTACCGCTGGACAACAAAATTCGGAGAAACAAGTTATAAACCTTCATAGGAAAACTAATCATAGACTTTATATTCAACAGCTAGAACAAGTTTCAACATACTTATTTTCTTGAGTATCATTTCTTTTGCCCTTCTCATGTGTTACTTTAGCAACAGTCTCTATCTCAGCCTGACAAACACAATGATAAATTCAATATATCAAAACATAGACTCTGAATAACACAAAGCTCAAGAACATCAAAAAACAAAAATCACACTCAATAAACTAGAAGAAGTAACTAAAAACTTACTTGTTGATCAGCAACACTGCTATTAAAGCTAGCTCCATCCGATCCTAAAGCAAAAAGAAACAATGGTTATAGAAGATATTAAAGCTTCATCATCCAACAAACCAAAATGTAATCACAATCACAAACTATTTATAATACAAAATTATTTATGTTTGCTTTTCACATTCAACCAAAAGAGATCGAAGAAGAAACCTAACCTTCAGGCTGATCGTTTTCGGAAAACTCTTTCTCCAGAACCCGATCGAACATTTTGGCGATACTTCCTTCACCGTTTCCAGGCGCCGTTGAGTTCACTAGGTTGCCGTAAAATCGTTCCCGCGTTTCTTCATCAGATCTAGCGGATAAAGTTGTACCAACTAATAGGAGAAACGAAAATCCAATCACTGCGAATCTCGCCATGGATTCGAAGTTCCCAGGAATTTGGGAATCGCAGCAAATTCGAAATGCTTTACAAATCAAATTGATGACTTTTTTTTTTTTTGTTTCTTTCTTTTTTTTTTTTCCAGATGAGAGTTTGCTTTTTAGATCCAAAATTTTGAAATTAAATCAATGGAAGAAAGTTTTTGGGTTGAATGGTTGTTAATTAGTGAAGTACGTGCCATTGGTTTGGTTTGGTTCTATGCATTGGTTTGGTTTGGTTCTACAACGTGTAAAGGAAGAATATTAAGAACAATTGTACAACAATTTAACTCAACTTAAACAAATAGAGATAAGCAATAAAAGATATGGGTTCGAAATTTTCGATTGTTCGATTTGTTAAAAAATTTCACATATTGGACTGAAAATCTGTATTTTAATGGCCTTGAATATTCTGGTAAACTCGATTTAAAAATCAATTAAAAAAGTTAGAGGTTTTAAAAAAAAAACAACAAGCATAGCATAGGACATTTTATGCTTGCCATTCAAACTCAATGTATACACAAATTAAATTACATATCAATTAAGACTTTTGTAGATCATAAGATTTAAAAAAAAAAAAAAAAATTGTACCTCAGAATGGATTTGGATATCTAAAAAAACATTTTCATTTGCTTCAACTTTCAGATTCTTCATCTAAACGTCACCAATATAGTCTAATGTCATGGACTCATGATTACGAGATTGGTAGAACATATCTTGCATAGATTCAAAGATGAGATGGCACTGACATTGTTAAAGATATATATTTTCATATATAGTATTACTATTTGCTAACAAAATTCCATTTTTATTTATATTATGGAATATGAAGTCATATTAATCTCTCATTTCTTCTATGAACATGTTTATAATCGAATACCATACATATGAGATGACGTGGCGTCCGTCTCATACACACAATTTTACGACGTTGATAATTAGTAGAGAGAGCGTGACGGCCACAAGCTCTCTTTCCCTTTATACCTTTCACATATCTTCTTTCTTACTTCATAAACAAATCACCGCCACATAGAGAGTACTAAGTGAGAGACATTTTCCAATGGCTATCATCGCAAGCACGTTCGGCTCGGTGCTAAGTTACTCCGGACAGCTTCCGTTCAAGCGAGTCGTCACCGCCGGAGAGGTGGGACGTAAGCAGCAAAGAATGGTGGTGGTTAGAGCAGAAGGCGGCGGAGGAGGAATCAATCCGGAGATCAGAAAGAACGAAGAGAAGGTCGTTGACTCAGTCGTCGTCACCGAGCTTTCTAAGAACATAACTCCCTATTGCAGGTTTCTTTCATATAGTTAGATGCTTTTGAATAATCTTTTTATTAAAATCATGCATAGAGTGATTTATAGATTAATGTATTTTGGTAGTAATCTAATCATCTATATGTTTTGCTAAATCTTTTTTTTTTCGTGGGATGTTTCTTATTATAATGTTTACAAACGAAGAAATGTGTATTTATGTTTATGTAAATGAAATTATGGTTATGGATTTGAATTGATGTTAGGTGTTGGAGGTCGGGGACGTTTCCATTGTGTGATGGGAGTCATGTGAAGCACAACAAAGCTAATGGAGATAACGTTGGCCCTCTTCTTCTCAAGAAATAGTAGTTTTTTGTTTTTGTTTTTCTCTCTTTTCAATTTATTTAGTTTCTCTTTGTTAATCTTTGGGTGTGATGTCTTGATATTAATGGAATAAAGCTATGGTTAAGGTTTTATACTATGACTTTGAAATGATTTGTGATGCCTCTTAGGTAAAAACTACTAATTTATTATATGCTCAGTAGGATAATCCGATACATTAAAATGAACAGAACAATTCAGGAACAAATTATTTTATTAGTGTCAAAAATAGCAAAATCTAAAGCAAATGAAGCTTAGAACTCGTCCAGAAGATGGCAAGGAACAAAAAAAATTCAACATTTTCTTAGCAATCGTTTTGACTTGTAAGTTCCAAGTATTTATAGTTTCATTGAAAGTTTACAAACTATAAAAATGAATTAAAATTGACCACTAATGCAAACTGCACCAACGTACCATTTCTGAAAAGCTTGAGATTGTTGAGTACTCGTTTGAGGAACGAAGACTCGCCTTCATGCTATAGAACTCCTTGATCTACGTTTGATCATCATTATTTGGTTTTCTTTTTATTTGTAAAACTCAGAATTGGATGTGGTTTTGGTTTGTAAAGGTCAATTATATTATTGGCTTTTTCTTTTATGTAATCAACCTAATTTGTATTATTCAAAATCTCCTCAATTTTTTTTTGTTATATTTTCGTTTTTTTTTTTGTTGGAAATCTGATAAATAAATAGGGGTGGTCCACCTGCATACAAATATATGATTATAAAATTTCTTGTAAGCGATCTATTCAGTTTTTCATAAATTTAATCAATGTTTGATGATGGTGTATTGTTCAACTTTTGTCTCCATACATAGGAGTTCGAAGCAAACCAGCTAGTGGCGAACTAAGATTTTACCACTAGGATAATCATCTTTAATCGACTTTTATCCATAAATTAATCTCGGACCTTTCGAAATGTAGATACTTTCAAAGTTATATGTCTTGCGTTACCTTTTTTTATGTTACTTAAGATGGTACAAGAATTATATTTTCTAAACAAAACTGTTTAAAATATTTGGATAGTTCAAATACAGTAGTAGTATCCTAAGTTTAGATATATACAAGTAATTACATCTTTGAGACAGATGATAAAATCTAGGGTGTTAATTACCCATATATAACATCTAGAGAAAGGTGTTTGCGAGCCTCTATTTAACTCATCTCTTCTCTCATGACTATTCTCACTATGATTATAAGGTGATTTGTATTCATAATTTTCTTTGGCTCTATTCAATTTTTTCATAAATTTGTTAATGATGAGCAATAAATATTTTACAGCTTCCTTTTGTTATGATCACTGTTTGTCTCCGAGCACGTAGGAGGGTAGGAGTTGGAACCAAGCTAACTGGTGGAGACTTAAGGTTTTACCACTAATGAATAAGGATACTATATATTGAACTAAGATTTAAAATAGATCTCGTTTGGGTTGAATGGTTGTTAATTATTTGTTAATTGTCAATTAGTGAAGTATACGTGCATTTGGTTTGGTTTGGTTTGTTAAGACTCGTGAAAGAAGCGGTCCCTTTTAGAGAACACAAATGAAATAATTAATAAATATTATAGTATTGAAATGAGTGATTTGTACTGTATTAGAGAATATTTGGTTGTTTGATTAACAATACCAACTGATTTTATAGAAGAAAAAATACCAACAATATATGTTTTTGTAATCATATGTATATTAATGGCGTTGAATACTTCGATAAACCCGATTTAAAATCAATTTAATTAGTTTGACGTGAAAAGAAAGAAACAAACAAGCATACAACATTTTTATTCTTGCCATTCAAGCTTTCATGTATCTTTATAAAGTATACAAACTTTGTACCACAGCCACTTTCAAATTCCATCCTAAACGTCACTAATAGACAAATGCCATGGTTCTTTGTTTTTTGTTTTCTGAAAATCTAACGTACGTAAAACTATTGGAAAACTTGAGGGGATTGAAATGGTTAAGATATAAATTTCGTGTAGTCTTTGTTAACAAAATTTCATTTTTATGAAATCATATTATAATCTCTAATCTCTTCTATGAGCATGTACATATGAGATGACGTGACGTCCGTCTCATGCATATATAGGTGACATAGAGAGTCATACTGCAATCATTGAAACTGGTTCTTCTTCTGCAGTTCACACAGACTTTTGTATTGATCCAATTCTTAGATTGGTCTGTGGATGAGATTATGAAAGAGGTTTTCTCAGTTTTTGTTTCGAAATTCTGTTAATTGAGTTAGCATCCTTATGCATAAGTTCCCAAATACTGTATGCATTTTCATAACTAAAATCAAGGTTTGTTTTTAATTTCGTTCAGAGTTGATCTTTCACTTTCTCTGCATTTAACACCTCCAAAAATCTCAAGGAAGCTACGGGATAAGCATTACCTTGAAGCAAGTTTCTGATCAACTGATGAATAACTTATCTCTAAAATGAAAACTTGACTGTGTTATTGAATTTATAAGGATTTCTCAAGGACATAGATTGGTGTCTTGACCAGATCAAAACTTGATCTTAAACCTTGACCAGATAGTTTACGTGGATGTCATGTCAGTAGAAGTATGATGTGGCATCCATATCATATCTTACGTGGAATCCAAATGGACAATAATTAGTGATTTTGCTAAAGTCTAAATTAGAAGTTTGAAATTCAAATTACTAATTAGTTGGGATATATTTTTGCATACTTTAAAGTGAATGTATGAATTCAACATAATGATATTTAGGAAGTATGTAAAATCCGACTTACCGTAAATTGACATGGAAGATATTCATCATGATCATCCATCAAAATTTGCTTTAAAGCCACATAAATTATTAAGCAGAGAGACAAAATAGAACTAACCTGAACTGAAACAAAACTCCACAGAGAAAACTGAGTATAGACTAAAATTTTAACTGTTTTAACTATTACATGTGTACTAATATAAACAAAACTACAAAATCACCGCTTCTCAACTTTGTAACTAGACTCATAAAAATTATCATAAACCACAATTATCTGCACCAATTATAAAAAAAATTGCATATGCAAATCAAGCAATCACATCAAGAACAAGGTAAAAGAGGAACAAAATATGTTAGATATATATTGTTGATCTTTTCAATGTCCCTCCACTCTTGAGCTAGCTTTTGGGTGTGAGTTAGACCCATTACTAATATGGTATCAGAGCCAAGACCCAACTCCGATTGTGGATCACCCGTGGATGTCCAGTCCCACAAACTTCACGCTTCAGATGTCCAGTCCTGAGCGTGAGGGGGTATGTTAGAATTATCCCACATCGATAGTGGAGAATTTCTTTGGGCAATATATATAGTATGTGTCAACCTTCCACTCTTGAGCTAGCTTTTGGGTGTGAGTTAGGCCCATTACTAATATATATTAGCATTCCCACAAAGCTTAACTAGAACAAAAGAAATAAAGTTCCTACAATACTTAATTAAACTGAACTAGAAAAGATAGCTAGTCTTCTTACCCTTGTGATCACCACCAACTTTCTATTCGGAATCACTGTTGTCAAAGATGATCTTCTTACCTATACTCAAAGTGTCAAATTTGTACATTGTTCTTTTTTGCATTTCCACTTTAGTTTGCTTTATGAGGTTGTACATACTACAATAAGTGTATATGCTTTCCTTGAACCTTCTTTTTCAACCATGTTGAGATAAGCAAACCCTTTCAAGCTACCACTTTTGTCCTTGGGAAAATAAATCCCTTTGACCTGTCTAACTGAAGTGGCTTCTCTCACATAAACTGTAAACTCTATGACATCAGATTTTGGATTGTTAGCAACAAAGAAAGATTTACACTACAAGAAAATAATAATATTGCAATATATAAAATTTATTGCAAACAGTATAATTGCAATGGGAGATGCTAGATTATTATGGGAAGTCTTAGGGAGAAGATGGTTTTGTTGGATATGATAGACACAAACGTCTAATTGAAGAAGTGGTGAATATATATATATATATATATATATATATATATCATAAGCTAAATTGATGGTATTAACCTATAAAATCAATTAAATCTAAATAATTTGGATAAATACATAAATCCATTTAATTGCATTGGTTAAATGGTTAAATGGTTATATATGTCAACCTATGAGCACATAAATTAATTTATAATAATTTATCTTCAAAATTTAGTAAAATTAATTTATTACATGAAACTCAAATAAATTGCAAAATCATAAATTAATTAAAAATTATGTTTTGTGAGAATTTGAAAGATATTTTTTAGAAAATAGTGGAATCATGTTTCACGCAGAAATTGCATAACTACATTTTTATTTACTTGAATTGTTTATAATGATGAATATTTGCCAAAAATTTCGCGTTGACAATTTAAAATTACTAAATTGTTTTAGTATGTTAATAATAAAATTAAAATATTGTAAATTAATTTATTCAAATAAGAAAACAAAAAATATGTAAATAGCTCACTTCTAATTAAAATGAATTTTAGTTTTTTTTTGTTTTCTTAAAAAGATGTTCAAATATATCACCTATAGTAAAATTTTAATTTAACTTTTTGTTAAATTTAACTTTATGTTAAATATGAAAACCCGCTTATAACTCCAATGATTTTATTGAGACTTTAGTTTAGGAATTGGACACAATAATTGGAAGTTTGGAACCATCAAAAGTTGCTCAATTAATTGTTTGTGGATGATGATAGTCCTCTAATAATGCAGCAACAAATTAGACCCTTTCTAGTCTTTAAACATTCTCCTCCAATGTAAAATCCTCTATCTTTGCAATCTTGCTCACACTTGCCTGCATTTATACATTTCTCGATCGGAAAATCACAAACTGGATTGAGTGCCTCCCCTGCAAATCCATCAACAAACTTTAATTAGAGGACAACATCTAACGATCATAATTAATATCTTAGACTAAAAAATATATATATTTCACCTGAAAACAAGAGTACCACGAGGATCAAAAGCAAAACAAAAGCATAAGAAGATCTTCTACTCTCCATTTTATTATTTGTTTTTTCTTTTGAATCGAGTATATCTTATTTTGTTGTGTTTGATTTATGGAACTGTATATAATATAACAAGATCAGTTTCAAACTTAGAAAAATATAGATAGGAATTAATGCTTTAAATTTATTCTTTGAAAATTGAAATCAAAAGGATAGCAAGAAATTTACTAGTCTACGCACCTACTTAATTTGGTAGAGAAGTGAATTTAGGACATTAGACCAATGTACTTTTAAAGAAAGTTTTATACAAAATGCACATACTCGTCAAACACTCCTTGAATTCCCATTACTCGATCTTTGACCTGCACTTCATAATCTTAAAAATAATATATAATCGTTTAATATAAATTAGTGAAAATAATTCATTATCCGCATTGAGGTTTAAACTTTACTTGATCAAACTATTATCATACCGATTACTATATATCAAACACAAAAGCTATCAGCACCATCTGTTTTTTAATAAATCCAACTGAGTCTTCAACGTATATATTATCTATATATATATATATATAAACTATATGTTATCAATTTTATAACATTATTATTATTATTTTAGCCCATTTTTAAAAACTAGATGCAACTGTTTATAATTAAAAATATAATTGTTTTCTTATGTTTCGGTTATTAACCATCAAACCGGCCGGTTATTTTGGAAAATTGTTGTACCGGTTCCGCTTCTTCTTCTTTCTCGAACAATCCTCTCACATTATAACATTTAATAAATTTCTTCATCAGTTTCTCACGAAATCTTCCAATTGCTTCTTCAAGCTCTCGTTTCCAAGCAATGTCATGGTATCGTAGAACAAAGCTCGTCTTCGATTCTATACGACGTAACATAGATCCAAAGATTCTTCCTCGATCTCATGTTTCCTCCAGAATCATCAATCCAACTGTGTCTTCTTCTTCTTCTTCTACTCACACAGTTAAGTTTTCTGGGCTCTCCTCAATTCCTTCCCGCCAATTAGGGTTAGGATCATGTTCATCTCTAGGGAAAAACACGAACAGGATTGTGAATAATCCGTTTCTGAGTCTACACAAGAGAAATTACTACGTTGATCGTTACCAAGTTCGTCACTTTAAGCCACGAGGACCAAGACGATGGTTTCAAAACCCTAGAAATGTGTTGACTGTGGTGCTGGTTGGTTCTGGTGCTCTGATCACTCTATATTTTGGGAATTTAGAAACTGTTCCTTACACAAAGAGAACACATTTCGTTCTCTTATCGAAATCTATGGAGAAAACACTGGGGGAAACTCAATTTGACCAGATTAAGAAAACTTACAAAGGGAAAATTCTACCTGCGATTCATCCTGAGAGTATTAGGGTTAGAATGATAGCTAAAGAAGTTATTGATGCGTTGCAGAGAGGTTTGAGTCATGAGCGTGTGTGGAGTGATTTAGGGTATGCTTCTATGGATAGTAGTTTGAATGGTAGTGATAAGGCAGTGAAGGAGACGGCTATGGCACTGAGTGGTGAAGATGAGACGATGAGTGATATGAAATGGTCTAAAGAAGATCAGGTTCTTGATGATAAATGGATTCAACAAAGTAGGAAGAAAGATTTGAAAGCAGCAAGTACTCATCTTGAAGGGGTTAATTGGGAGATTCTTGTGGTTAACGAGCCTATTGTTAACGCGTTTTGCTTGCCTGCTGGGAAGATTGTGGTGTTCACTGGGCTGCTTGATCATTTCAAGTCAGATGCTGAAGTTGCCACTGTGATTGGGCATGAGGTACAAAATCTGTATAATGTTTATGTGAGCGAAAGCACGTTTTTTTTTCCTGACTGCTTGATTGTTCTGTTTATTTGATTAGGTTGGTCATGCGGTGGCCCGGCATGTAGCTGAGGGTATAACAAAGAACTTATGGGTTGCAATCCTTCAACTGGTGCTCTATCAGTTTGTTATGCCCGATCTTGTGAACACGATGTCTGCTCTTTTCCTGAAGCTTCCTTTCTCCAGAAAGTACGTCTTTGTCCTCTCTTCCTATCAATGTCATGTATGTCATGTACTCTCTATAACTGTCAGTCCTTCGTTTTTTTCACTGCAATAGCTCTTTCATTCTCAAATAACTCATGAGGTCTATTTAGCACTGAGGAGAAGTTAGCTTTTGAGTTCATTTTTCACGTTGTTTTGCAACTATATTTTGAATCATCTTGTGCATCATTAGAAGCTGTTGGTGTGGTGTAGTTAGGTATGGTAGGAGAAGTGAACAAGAATGGTATGTAGGTTCATCTTTCACATGCTTCTGCAAACTATCAAGTGCAACAATTTGGTATAAATTGGATATATTTGTAACAAACATATCATCTGGTGAACCATTTGGCTCTGTTGTAGTAGTTAGGGATGAAGAAAACAAGTTCTGATGCATTCAAGTTTTCCTTGTGTGTGTGTTTGGTGTTGGTTACATCACAGGATGGAGATAGAGGCGGATTACATCGGTTTGCTCTTGCTTGCATCAGCGGGATACGATCCACGAGTAGCTCCCACAGTGTATGAGAAGTTGGGAAAGCTTGGAGGAATGGAAGCACTTGGGGATTATCTATCGACACATCCCTCGGGGAAAAAGAGATCACAGCTTTTGGCTCAAGCCCATGTGATGGAAGAAGCACTAATGATCTACAGAGAAGTCCACGCAGGTCGTGGCATTGAAGGCTTTCTTTAGCACTCATACTCATCTGCATATGTACATTGTTATTACTCTCCACCTTCCTTTTCATGTTTATGAGAAATCACAGTTTCAAATTAAATCATCTATTTTGTTAAAAAAAAGTAATCATGTTAGAACATTAGTTAAACTGATTGATGCAAAATAAAATATTGATTATGATTGTGACTTATGTATTTGGATATTTTGGAGTAAATTAACATTTTTGACATAAAGATAGCAAATTTGGTTTTTAGTGGGTTGTATTTTTGTCCAACGGTGGGAAGAGGAAAAAACACACAAAAACTGAAGTCGAAAATTTATGAGTATTGAATTCAGGATATATATTAATTCAATGAATCGGTGAAAAAAAAAATACTCAAATAACAAAATATCTAAGGTGAAGCCAGATCTTTGCTTCTTTGGGGCATAGCTTGAGACTTGAGAGTGACAGAGAGTTAAAAAGTGGGGTCATTTTGCGTTTGAGCTTTAAATGAGTTTTATAAATGCTGTGATACACCGTTGTGCTGACCACTCTTAAACTCAGTAAATTCAATTTCATTGAAAGAGATATAAAATTATACTAGTATTTTTTACCCAAACTATTATTGTAGTTTTTCATTGTAAAATTCAAGTTTGGGAGACCTAACAAAGAAAACTTTTAACTAGTTAAACTAGCTAGTAACTAAACGTGAGTTTTATTATGTTTTTTTTTTCCGACATTGTCAAATCTTATCTTCACATCATGTTTTGGTTCTTTAATAATCCGAGTTTCCGTTTATATCATTTAAATACGGTAACACGGATCCACCGTCGTCAGTTTTGTATCAAAGCATTAAGATTCATTTAAGGAGGTACGAAATGTTTCAGTCTACCTAAGAGAGTCCTACACAAACTTTGTTTTTTTTTTTTTTTGTCTCAAATACTTTTGAATTACTTACACTTTTACGTCTTTTTATTACTTGCTTTTTTTTTGTTAAGAAGTACTTTTCTATGTCTTTTTAAATACTTTTAAATCACTTACAAAAGAGAGAATCTATGTTTTTTCGAATACTTAGATTTTTATTCGACTCCTCACAAAAATCCAAACCAAACAAAAAGATTGAGGTGACACACATTTTGTTTTCTACGAAAAAAAAATACAAAAATAGATAAATCAAGAATATGCCTCGTAAACTCCAAAGACTTGCTTATCAATCTCATACCTCATAGTTTAACATCAGTAATGATATGTTTTCCCAAGTAATCAACAAAAGCCTAAACTAAAACCAACTAACCATTAAAAATTTTGAAAACGAATTTCAAGTAGATGTGCCATAAATTCACAAACCTAACGGTACTAATATGCATAGAAGTAGGAGAAAATGTTAAAGATCTCATTAATTACTCTTCTCTGCCATTACCAACCACTTGGTTAGTAACTGTTCTCACAGAGCATCTATGAAACCACCTCTTCCCTTCTTCACTCACCTTTATTACTTCATCTCTTCTTCTCCTAAACAGAGATAGAGACAATCTCCAATACTCTCAACAATGGCTACCAAAAACCCATTTCAAAAATGTTTTCTTTTCATCATCTTCTCCATCAATCTCATCTTTCTTCAAGCAGAAACTGCTCAAATCTCAAACAAGAAGACTTATGTCATCCACATGGACAAATCTGCCATGCCTTTACCTTACACTAATCACCTACAATGGTACTCTTCAAAGATAAACTCAGTAACACAACACAAATCACAAGAAGGAGAAGAAGATAACAACAGAATCCTCTACACTTACCAAACCGCGTTTCATGGTTTAGCTGCTCAGCTTACTGAAGAAGAAGCAGAGAAGCTTGAAGAACAAGATGGTGTTGTAGCTGTGATTCCTGAGACAAGATACGAGCTTCACACAACAAGAAGTCCAACGTTTCTTGGTTTAGAAAGACAAGAAAGTGAAAGAGTTTGGGCTGAGAGAGTCACTGACCATGATGTGGTAGTTGGTGTTTTAGACACTGGGATTTGGCCTGAGAGTGAAAGCTTCAACGACACAGGTATGTCTCCTGTTCCATCTACTTGGAGAGGAGCTTGTGAAACTGGAAAAAGATTCTTGAAACGTAACTGTAATACAAAAATCGTTGGTGCTAGAGTTTTCTATAGAGGCTATGAAGCTGCAACAGGAAAGATCGATGAAGAGCTTGAATACAGATCACCAAGAGACAGAGATGGTCATGGAACACATACAGCAGCTACTGTAGCTGGCTCATCTGTTAAAGGAGCAAATCTTTTTGGATTTGCTTATGGAACAGCTAGAGGAATGGCTCCAAGAGCTAGAGTAGCTGCTTATAAAGTTTGTTGGGCTGGTGGATGTTTTAGTTCAGATATTTTATCAGCTGTTGATCAAGCTGTTGCTGATGGAGTTCAAGTTCTCTCTATATCATTAGGTGGTGGGATCTCAACTTATTCAAGAGATAGTTTATCAATAGCTACTTTTGGAGCTATGGAGATGGGAGTTTTTGTTTCTTGTTCAGCTGGTAATGGTGGTCCTGATCCTATTAGTCTCACTAATGTTTCACCATGGATCACAACGGTTGGAGCAAGTACTATGGATAGAGATTTTCCAGCTACGGTGAAGCTTGGAACAATGAGAACATTCAAAGGTGTTTCACTTTACAAAGGTAGAGAAGCTTTGTCAAGAAACAAACAGTATCCTCTGGTTTACTTTGGAAGAAACGCAACTAGTCCTGATCCAACCTCGTTCTGTTTAGACGGGGCTTTAGATCGGCGCCATGTAGCGGGGAAGATCGTGATATGTGACCGCGGTGTTACTCCAAGAGTGCAAAAGGGTCAAGTTGTGAAAAGAGCTGGTGGAATTGGGATGATCTTGACTAACACTGCTACAAATGGAGAAGAGCTTGTTGCAGATTCTCATTTGCTTCCAGCTGTTGCGGTTGGAGAGAAAGAAGGTAAAATGATTAAACAGTACGCAATGACGAGTAAGAGAGCTACAGCGAGCTTAGAGATTCTTGGAACAAGAATTGGTATCAAACCTTCACCTGTTGTAGCAGCATTTTCATCAAGAGGACCAAATTTCTTGTCCTTAGAGATCTTGAAACCGGATTTGTTAGCTCCAGGAGTTAACATTCTTGCAGCTTGGACAGGAGACTTGGCACCATCGAGTTTATCATCAGATCGAAGAAGAGTTAAGTTCAATATACTCTCTGGAACTTCAATGTCATGTCCTCATGTAAGTGGTGTAGCTGCATTGATCAAATCAAGACATCCAGATTGGAGTCCAGCAGCAATCAAATCAGCTCTCATGACAACAGCTTATGTTCACGACAACACGCTTAAGCCACTTACAGATGCATCAGCAGCTGCTCCTTCATCACCTTATGATCATGGTGCTGGTCATATAGATCCTTTAAAAGCTATAGATCCTGGTTTGGTCTATGACATTGGTCCTCAAGATTACTTTGAATTCCTCTGCACTCAAGATTTAAGTCCTGCACAGCTTAAGGTCTTCACAAAACATTCAAACAGATCTTGCAAACACACTCTTGCTAAGAATCCAGGAAACTTGAACTACCCTGCGATCTCAGCTGTGTTCCCAGAGAACACTCATGTTAAAGTCATGACTCTTAGAAGAACTGTGACCAATGTTGGTCCTCACGTTGCAAGCTACAAGGTTTCTGTCTCACCTTTCAAAGGAGCATCAGTCACTGTCCAGCCTGAAACACTCAACTTCACTATGAAACATCAGAAGCTTTCGTATACTGTTACTTTCAGGACAATGGTTCGGATGAAGAGACCTGAGTTTGGTGGTCTTGTGTGGAAGAGCATGTCCCATAAAGTTCGTAGCCCGGTTATAATCACATGGTTGCCACCTCTGTAGACAACAACAACAACAACCACCACCAATTTAAGCAATTTTAATGTTTTAGTTTTCCACAAATAAAAATTCCTCATGTAATGAGAACTCTTCTCTAGATCAATGCTTTAAAATTTGCAATGAATTTTTTTTTGATATTATTACAAAAGTACAAAACCATATGTTCTTCTTTTGTCACAATGAGAACACTTAACACAACAAACCAATAATAGTTCGTCTTAGACTTTTATTCATTTAGATCATGTTAAGCTTGCAGAAAAAAAAAACAAATTGGGCTTTTCTTTACTAATAGGCCCAAATAAGACAACGTGAAATTTTCAGATACCATTAAAAAGGAGAAAACTAGAATAGACAAACTACAGTATGTACTATACAAAGTAATCTCTAGGGTTTTCACAAAAAGAGAGACGATGAAGAGAAGACACGAAGCTACCTCAACACGGCCACCACAACGACTTCGTCACGGTGGAAATATCAATATCCCTCTTGATATAACGGTGGAGATACTAAAACTACTTCCGACGAAATCTATAGTGAGGTTCCAATGCGTTTCGAAGCAATGGTCATCAATTATAAACAAGCGTAGAGACTTCATAGACTGGATCATGACTCGTTCTTTGACTCAGCCTCCTCGTGATGCATATTTCATAGCTTCGAGAAACTTCTGAGAATGTTACTTAACCTTCTCGTCTGCGTCTAATGACAAAGAATCAATATTAATCCCTGGAGAGTTTCAGCATTACCTCCGCGGCTTGGTTTGTTGTTGGTCCAAACTCTAAAAAAGTTAACTATATATAACCTTACCACAAGGCAGTCCTTTTATTTACCGGAGAAAAATCATGTCCACGAATACTTGTTTCTTAGGATACGATCCTATTGAGAATCAATACAAAGTATTGTTCCTAACAACGTATAATCCAAAGCATTATTATCATGTTTTCACATTGGGAGAAACAACAACAACAACGAAGAAGTGGAAGACTATTCAAGGCGGCGTTGAATCTCACCTTCCATTACCAGGTGGAGTTGGCATCAACGGGACAATCTATTACCAAGCAGGGACTACTGAATATGGCGCTACTTCTTTATATAAAATGATGAGTTTTAATGTTAGGTCCGAGGAGTTTTATCATGTTGACGCTCCTAAAACGTTGATGGATGATCGTTCTTATGTGATAAACTACCAAGGGAAGTTAGGATTTGTGTGTTGCGCAAATGGAGTGGAAGTTTGGGTTATGGAGACACAAGGATGGTCTAGAGTTTTCTTTAGTGAGATGGAGGGTTCTGATAAATGGCGAAGCATGGGTGTGACTCGTGGTGGTGAGATTGTTTTGGTCAGTTTCGAGTACCAATCTCATGACGTTTTACGTGTCTTATATTATGATATGAAGGGAGACAGTAAGAGATATGTTGACCTCCAAGGTATTTATTCGATGGAAACAAACAATTTTATTTCAGTCTGGACTGTTCCGAATTTTGTTGAGAACACAATGCGTTTGTATTAGTTAAGATAGTTTTTCCAGTATAACTCATTGTTAATATGGTTAAAATTTACCAGGTAGGTTACATATTTCATTCTTTACGTATTTGATTCATAGATGTCTAAATGTGCTCGAGCCCGAAATTATGAATTTTCCCATGTAAGCTATCATGTCCCGGAATGACTGCGTTTTGAGGCCAGCCTGTTTGGTGAAGTAAAATATGGGGAAGTTCTTGTTGTGTGTCTTAATTTTTTTTGGTTAAGATGAATTATATTCGAAAAAATTACAAGCTAGCGTCTTCTTTGGTTGATGTACAAGAGTAATAAAACAAAAACTATACAACGAAAGAAATTAACACTAATATATTCAGGTCTAAAATAAATTCTTCATGTAATGAGAGCTCTTCTCTAGATCAATGGTTGGAAACCTATATGATCTTTTTTTTTTGTTACAATGGTAATGCTTAACCAAAAGCCTTCACAAGACAACTGAACCTCAATCAGATATGCAAAATTATTGATAACTCTTCAGATATAGATGATGTTCTTGTAAAAGCTAAATCTAAACAGATTATCCAAATTAAAGAAAAATCATCCAAGGATCGTAATGCAGTCCCGATCAAAGCATAATATATCACTAGGGAGGGAACTAAACCATAAGATTAACGGACACAATAAAAAAAAATGAACGTGTAACTGCATGGAACTGTCAGAGTTAAAGATTGAGACTCATTTGCAAATTTGAGGTTCCAAAGGAGATGACCACTGGATCCGCCGTAGGAGATCCAATATTCCCGCGGCAAGGTGAGGAGTGATAGAATATATCATATTCTGTTACAATATTTTATCTAACTAGATTTAGTATATAGTTAGTAATCACATGATTATAAAATATCCTAATTGTTTACATAAAATCAGGGACTAGTTATATACGAAATATATTTCTAACAAGAGTTACAGAAAATATTGTAACAAAATCAGGGACTAGTTATCGCCAACAAAAACCTAACCCTTTTTAACTTACCTTACATATTTTATATATATTGTTAAGAGACTCAAATTATAATAAACTAATACCATCTTCAACCCCACTCCATTTTTCACTCGAAACAGATTTTGCTCCAACCCAACTCCATTTTCAAACTCCATTTTCGAGTATGGTTGGAGTAGAATTCAACTCTATTTTGGAGTTACTCCATTTTGAAGTGAAAAATGGAGTAATACATTGGAGATACTCTAAGGAATGGTACGGTATAATAGGGATTAAGTTTTCTAAACCTAATAAGATTGTGTTTGAGTTTGAGGCATATACTTTTTTTTTTTTTTTTCTTTATGGTTTTCTTGAAGTTTTGATTAAATCTTTCTTGGATTCGCAACAAATCCCATTCAAAAATAAAAAAATAGAATTAGACAAATTATTCGACGACGTGATCTTTAGGGTTTGAGGCGATGAAGAGAGGACACGATGAAACTTCACCATCGCCGAGAGTAAGACTCTGTCACGGTGGAGATCTCAATATCCCTCTAGATATAACAGTGGAGATACTAAAAAAACTCCCCACAAAATCTCTTGTGAGGTTCCAATGCGTTTCCAAGATATGGTCATCAATTATCAGCAAACGTAGAGACTTCATAGACTCGATAATAGCTCACAGCCTCAACGTGGTGAAAATTTCATCTTCGGTTACACTTCAGGCAACTACACGGAATGTTTCTTACTCAATTCATTTATTTACACTTAAACTACTCACAATGGCTCATCATTGATGATCCCTGAACAGTTGCAGAACCACGTTCGCGGACTGATTTGTTGTTGGTCAGACTCTCGTCGTGAGGCAGCTATATATAACCTTACAACGAGACAGTCTTTTTACTTACCGAAAAACAAATCCATGCACAATGGCACTTGATTCTTGGGATATGATCCTATCGAGAATCAATACAAAGTATATATTGTTCATACCAATGGGAAAAATCGAGCAGTCTTTTCAAGTTTTCACATTGGGAGATCCCAAGGGGAAGCAGTGGAGGAATATCCAAGGTGTTAGATCTCTCTTTCCATTGAATGGTGCCGTTTGCATCAATGGGAATATCTATTACCGAGTTGCTGAAGATGACTATAATTCTCTATATAAATTGATGAGATTTGATGTTAGGTCGGAGAAATTTTATCATGTCAATGTTCCAAACATACTGATGGATCGATATTCGTATCTTATAAACTACCAAGGGAAGATAGGATTTGTGTGTTATGGCCCGGGCGTGGAGGTTTGGGTTATGGAGATACAAGGATGGTCCAAGGTTTTCTCTTTTGAGATGAAAGATTTTAATGAATGGCTCAGCTTAGGTGTTACTCGTGGTGGTGGTGAGATGGTTTTTGTCAAGTGGCCGTCCCTCTCACCTGACTTACTATGGGTCTTATATTATGATCTGAAGCTAAACATTAGGATAAACCTCAAAGGTATTTATCCCAAGGAAATAAAGCGTTACAGTTGTAATTTAATAATCTGGATGGTTCAAGATTATGTCGAGAACACAATGCGTTTGTATTAGTTTAGTTTTTTTTTTCCAATATAACTTGTGCTTCGTTCTTTATCAATATGGCGAAAATGTAACAGAGGTTACATAATGTAACTTACATTTATAGCTGGTCATAAAGAAGTTATTGTTGTGGGTTTTCATGTTGTTGTTGTTGTTTTTTTTTTTTTTTTTTTTTTGCTTGCTACCATCTTTCTAATTAAGTAAAGTCGTTTCATGTGATCATTGTATGTGAGATTTCAAATTAATTCCCTCGCCTAAATTTTTATTATTTTACCTAAAAACTCACCAAGGCGCAAAGTGTTACACGCCTCTAATCAAAATAAAACAAAAAATATTTCATTAACAATACTGGGAGAAAATAGGGTAGATACATAACAAATTTTGGGGAGTGTATTGGATGAAAAATTTGGAATAATTTAAATTTTAATGAGCTTTTTTTAATAAATTTTGATGAATTTAAAAATTTGTTATCAGATTTTATTATTGGAAAATAATAATATATGGAAATATCGTCAGTGCTTAAAATATCTAGACTTGAAGACCAAAAAAAACAAAATATCTGGACTTGTGCACTAACTTAGCCTAAGAGTGAAACTTCGTAATTCGCAAAACAACCTTTAGTTTATTGTATGATGTACATGTACAAATTTTTTTGTTTTGGTTAAAGGGTGCATGTACAAGTTCAAGTTGTCCTTTCAAGATATTGGATTTTGGTAATAAGAAAAGTCGGCTAGAGACCATGACTCAAAGCTGTACTACTTACTTATAGTTTAAGAGAGCATGAAACAAACATATCTGTTTGTTAAAGATGACAAAAACATTTTAAAAATATACAAAGTAGATAAAAATTAAGCGGCCAGATGATGATAAAAAATCAAGTTCAAGATAAAACTTTAGATTTGGTATCTATAGTTTGAAACGATATGTATAAAGCTAGATCACTACAAGAAAACTGGCCGAAAACTGACGGCCACATCCGTCGGAAATCCGTCGGAATTGGCCTATTCCGACGGATTTCCGACGGATGTAGCCGTCGGGCCCATCTCGTCGGAATTTGAAAATCCGTCGGAAAGCCGTCGCGTGTTCCGACGGATGTCCGACGGAAAGGTGACGAAAATAATTCCGACGGATTTCCGACGGCATTTGCCGTTAACGGCAACTTCGTCGGAAATCCGTCGGAATCATAGAAGCGACGGTGTTCCGACGGAAGTCCGATGGACACGAGACCGACGGATTATCGACAGAATTCCGATGAATATATATCCGACGGACTTCCGACGGATTTCCGACAGAAAAATTACGACGGGTTTCCGACGGATATAATTACGACGGATTTCCGACGGATATAATTACGATAATTCCGACGGAATTACGACGGACGTCCGACGGTTATTAATTTTGTAAATTAAAAACATTTAATGAATTTATATAATTAGAAAATATATTAAAATTTATTTAATAATTAAAAAAATATATATTGAAAATTAAAAATGAAATTTAAATTAATAATATCCAAAATTAAAAAAAAATTAAGTTTTGTTGTTTTAAAAAAAAAAAAAACATTAAAACGAAAAATTTAAAAAATCTACGGTTGCGGTGGCGGTGGCGGTGACGATGACGATGGCGTCTGCGTCATTCGAGCAAAATACGCGGCCATCTGAGACGCGATCTGGGCTTGGACTTCTTCTTGCACCTTCGTTGCCATCCGCGTTTCCATCTCGCGGTTGTTTTCTTCCAATGTAAGAATCTTGGTGCGCATTTCGTCCATCTCCGAAGTCCTCTGTGCGAGTTCGGCCCGTAGATCTTCATCTACTGAATAGCGGGAAGAAGCAGAAGATCGGAACTCGTCGGGAAGACCGAAAACGCGACCTCTGCTCCGCGGAGTTGCCTGCGGAAGAAATTAAAAGTTAAAATTTAAAAATAGAAATTAAAATTAGATAGTAAGTAAATATGAAAACAAAATATTACTTACCTCCAACACGAAGTTGTTGACGACCTCGACAGGAGCTTCAGTGCACGGAGGAGTTCCGTCAACCAACGGCTGAGATTGGAGATAGGCTTGCGTTTGCACCTCAACGGCCTCGCATATCTCCCGAGCCACCGGATCTTGTATTTCGTGCGTTTTTTTGTTGGTGTGGGCATCCTTGAGCAATTCGAGGGCGGTAGGCTCACGTCCGAGTTCATGACACTGAAAAATGATCAAGTAATAAATATTAAAAAATTATGAAAAACCTAAATCTAACCGATAACTTAAAACTTAAATTGCCAAAAACCTTAATATAACCAATAACTAAAAATTCTCATTACAAAAAACCTAAATCTAACCGATAACTTAAAATTCTCATATTAGGAAAAAAAAAAAAGAAGTAAATAATAAAACTTACCATTTGAAGCTTACGGGTTGCCTTGCTCACCGCTCCTAAGTTGTGCGTTGCTTTGCCCTTGCCACTGCGGTTGCTGTTCCGGTTAGTCGAGTGGATTGTTGAAGCCGCTTTGGTTGAGTCTCGGCTCCAATACTCACAAAATCCAGCCCACAAGTCTGGGTTCCCAAGGAACGGCTTCGGGACTTCATCGTTCAGCCACTTCTCCTTCCACTCGTGCATCTGCTTCGTGTAATGAGACCCCGCCTTAGCATCAAAGGCGGCTCTCACCGTAGCCGTGTGCTGTGGGTCCCATGTAAACTCTTGCTGCAAAAAAAAAATTGAAATAAAGTTTAATAAATTAATTAATATTAAAAAAATTGAAATAAAGTTTAATAAATTAATTGAAATAAATTAATTGAAATAAAAAGTTTAATAAAAAATTGAAATAAACTTTAAAAAAAAAAGTAATGTTTACCGCAAAATGTCGAAACCAAAGTTCTTTCTCTTCCAACGGCATCGACGAATATGTTGGATGTGGATGTCGTACCATCGAATTCAGCATACGGTTGATGGACTTGGGTATCCCGCTGCTTGTAAGATGAAACCTACAAAAAGAATTTCGAAGATATATAATATTAGAAAAATTTTAAAAACCAAAAAAAATTAAAAGATTTTTAAACAAATACTTACCACGTCCCTCCTCCGCGACATAGTGGATGAAGTAGCGTGCAATGGTCGCGGTTCGGTTGAGAAAAAGGACATCTACCATCCTCTGAAACTTCCATGTTCTCACAACCACTGCAAATATCAGCCAAGTCCAATCTA
Organism: Barbarea vulgaris; assembly: GCA_963667165.1. Classification (NCBI taxonomy): domain Eukaryota; kingdom Viridiplantae; phylum Streptophyta; class Magnoliopsida; order Brassicales; family Brassicaceae; genus Barbarea; species Barbarea vulgaris. The sequence goes on along the minus strand of OY763894.1, from coordinate 7,394,869 downwards.
GATTTCATATTGTCTTTCGTCTTCCCTTGGACGTTTAAGACAGTGTTCATGATGTTCTCAAAAAAGTTCTTCTCAACATGCATCACATCTAAATTGTGCCGCAATAAATGGTCCTTCCAGTAAGGCAAATCCCAAAAAATACTCTTCTTGTGCCAGTTATGAACTTCGCCAGCACCGTAAACAGGTTCATGTCCATTACCCCCACAATAAGCAGTCATTTCAGCACCAAAATCTCTTAATTGCTCCAATATAGCACTTCCGTCAATTTCAGGAGGTGGAGCATCAAACACTTTCTTGTTTTTCGTAAACAATGTTCTAGACCGACGATACGGATGACGACTCGGTAGAAACCTTCGATGACAATCAAACCAACAACTCTTTCTTCCGTTCCTAAGTTAGAATGCATCAGTCACGTCTTGGCAATACGGGCACGCTAATCTCCCATGAGTTGACCATCCAGATAACATACCATATGCTGGAAAATCGCTTATGGTCCACATAAGAACTGCCCGCATCATAAAATTCTGCTGACATGAAACATCGTACGCTTCGACACCATGCTCCCATAACATTTGTAACTCATATATCAATGGCTGGAGGAATATATCGAGTGACCTCTTCGGATGCTCTGGGCCGGGAACGAGAATAGAGAGAAACAAAAACTCTCTACGCATGCACAGTGATGGAGGTAAATTGTAAGGAGTTACAATTACGGGCCACAACGAATACTTCCTTCCATGCATCCCAAATGGGTTGAAACCATCCGTACATAACCCGAGGTAAACATTCCTTCTCTCATACGTAAAATCTGGATACAATGATTGAAAATGTTTCCACGCTTTTGCGTCTGATGGATGTGTAATATCACCGTCTTGGCGATGCTCTGCATGCCATCTCATTGGCTCTGCCGTGCGCTGAGATGAATATAACCTCTTCAACCTCTCTGTTATTGGTAAATACCACATACGCTTATACGGAATTGGAACTCTTCCACTACTTTCCTGATAACGCGGTTTACCACAAAATTGACAACTTGTGCGGTTTTCATTTTCTCTCCAATATAACATACAGTTGTCGATGCACACATCTATCACCTTACACGGCAAACCAAGACCAGATACAAGTTTTTGTATCTCGTAATATGATGCGGGTAAAAGATTGTCTTCAGGCAACATATCTTTCGCCCAATCTGTTATTGCATCAACACACTCCTCCGCCAAATTGAAGTCCGTCTTAATCGTCATCAATCTACTTGCAGATGATAAAGGCGATTGACCTTCTTTACACCCTTTATATAGTGGTTGCTTTGCTGCGTCTAGCATATCAAAAAATCTTCGTGCTTCTAAATTAGGTTCAACACTCTCTTCACCCCCATAGTACGGCACATTCTCTCTAAACGCATCATTCACCATCTCAACTGTGCCTACACCTACATCTACTTCCGTTCTATCTCCTAAACTATCCGAGACAGTTGGTTCACTAGTACTACCATAATCGTAATTTCTTTCTCCATGTAGATACCAAATCTTATATCCAGGCGTAAATCCATTGCTATACAAGTGATGCCAAACCATCTCTGCCCTAACATTACGAGAATTCTGGCAAATTGAACATGGACATATTAACTTACCTGATTTTTGCACACGCGGTTGATTTCCGGCCACTTGCATAAACTCTACTATGCCTCGTGCATAATCCTCGTTCAAGGTGTTCGTCTCCGGATTCATCATTGGTTCGTCCATCCATGATCGAAAATATCTAGACATATTTTTCACTTTTTTTGTTATAGAAATCGTATATTAACAAGAAATGATAGAGAGAATGTAATGAAATTGGATTGTGGTGTAATGAGGTAGAGGGGTGTGAAAACATATTTATAACCTCGTATCCGTCGGAAATCCGTCGGAATTCCGTCGGTTTATAACGGCTCTATTCAACGGCTATATAACGGTCATACGTTCCGACGGATTTCCGACGGCATTATTTTTTTCCGTCGGAAATCCGTCGGAATTGAAACAGTACACTAACGGTCATAAAACGGCTATATTAACGTTAACATTTACTCGGAAAAACGTCGGTAATCCGTCGGAAATTTCCGACGGATTAAAGTCCGTCGGAAATTTCCGACGGAATTCCGACGGATTGTAATTACTAAATTCTGTCGGATTATCGTCGGAACGCCGTCGGTAATTTCCGACGGATTTTATGGCCGTCGGAAATACCGTCAGTTTTCGGCCAGTTTTCTTGTAGTGGATAGATATGTTTTGACTAAGTTTGGTTTACCAAGGTTTCAGGTTGTTTTGTGAAACGACAAAGATCTCAATCTATGTAACTTGTCCTATAAACAAATTTCCATAAATGTACTAGGACACAATTTGAAGTAAGTGAATACTGAAGATGAGAGAATTAAGTAAAGGGAACTTCGAGTAGCTTCTCTTTTTTTTTCCGACAGTTCGAGTAGCTTCCGTCGTTATAAAATCCAAAAAAGAAACGAGGAGATGTGTGATGTGTGATGTAAGAGCGGCAAGTCTAGGGCCATTGGGCTGTGATCTCTTGCCCCTTGGTTTCGATGTAGGGCTTGGACGGTGAGTTGCAGCTTAGAAAGCTCCCATACGACCACGTGGATTTCATGTTTTTAAGATAAGTTTCTCATTTTCCCTCCTAAATTTAATGTTTCTTTTTTCTTTCTATTTCTTATTTATTTAAATGTGTTCTTTTTTTGTTAAAGTTTTGAAATTGCTGACTTTCTGAAATGAATGGTAAACATTACAACATGAGAATTGAGAAACCCGATTTTATTCAAGAGAGACAGGATTTATTTTGCTTTTGTAAATATGGACGAATTATACTATATAATTGTTGACTATGTTTCCGTGCTCATAATTATATAAGCAAAACATATTCTGATATGTTTAATATACACATGTTAACAAAAAAATATACTAATATTTTCACCTTTGACGTAACGTTTTAGTTACTAATTGCAAGAGGAATGCTATATCTATTAAAACTTTTTTTATGATTAAAGTTATCTAAACACTATTTCAGTTTGTTAAGTTTTGAAAGGATAAACCGTATTGCTTTGCTTTAATAGAGTATTCCTCTTGTAATATTGGAGCTTACAAGTAATAAGCTAAAATTGTGATTTCTGATTTGTGAATTCCATCTTATGTCGCACAAAAATGCTTTTGCTGGCAAAAAGAGTTCTTTGACAAGGAAAAATCGGTTATTGATATTTATGTAGTTGTTCGTGGGTTCTTTAGCTTTTTTTGTTTGTTTTACAGTTTGTGTTTGAGCTATCTTTTTGCATGCTTTTTTTCTGAACCATTATTTTGTTGATTTATTAATAATAAACTTTAAAAAAATATTTTTTAAAACACTTCCTAAAATTCATAATATATATATCAAATTCACATTTAAATAAATCAATAATAAAGTTTTGTTTGATAATAACAAAGATTACCGACATTAAATCGATAGTTAACGACAAATTTACGACGTGTTACAACGTCTTGTTAACTCGTGGTTTATATGTCACTAAATAACTATGTTCACAAATGTTAGTAATTAATGATATTTTAACCGTAACAGTGAATAAACATAGTTAAATAGGCTGTAAAAATAACGACATGTAATATAGACATCAGAAATATGAGACTAAACCAAAACGTCATTCACCCGATTCAATTAATTTTAATGCCTAAAACAAAAGTCAAATATTTTAGCATATTATCAAAAAAAATCCTATTTTTTGAACTCGAACATGTGAGAATGAATTCAAGAAACAAAGATTTTCTACTAGACTACATTGATTTTTTCAAGAAATGATGCCTTAATATTATTAGTAATGACTAAAGCATGTTCCTTATGTGATTTACCTAAGGTCCCGGCCTCACATCTCTAACAAGTAGTTAGTTAGTGGCAATGAAGAATGATGCATTGGACTAAATATTTAGGGAGATTTGAGTTTTAATGAATTATGAGAGGATTTTGTTAAATTTTGGTGAATTAAGAATTTTGTTATTAACTTCTTTAAATTCTCATCTAAATCCATGAGAATTGAATTTTGTATTTTTAATTAAGAATTCCCCTCAAATCTCAGCTGAAACTTTTAAATCAAATCATAATAACGTTTTCAATAACCGTGGATTTGATTGTATATTTTAAAATCATTAATCCAATAACACTGAAATTTAAAAGATATTTTAAAATTTATGTTTCAATAACCCATGATTTATCATTTTCACTTAAATCTCACCAAATACTCCATCAAATACACTCCCCTTAGATTATTACCTAAATTCATTTATAGTCATATATTGTTGATTTTGGGTATACACACAAATCACGTTTACATCTAACTTCTCCCAAAATATTAGCGATACCAAATATATTGTTAGTTGATTCTTAACCTATCGTTGTTGTGTCATTGACGCATGGGCATAATATCCAGACTCGAAAAATCGATCCGGACCCGATCCAAAAAAATCTATCTGAATTTGAATCCGATAAAATAACCAAACAGATTTTAAATTTGAAAACCCAAAAATTTGAACCCAAACCTGACCCGGACCCGAACACGAAAAGGTATCCGAATATACCCGAAAGATAAGTACATACTAGTATATATTAGTAATAGTTATACTTATAATAAGAGAAGTGTCCAAAATATTCAGAGTTTTTAAATATTTTGGATATTTTTTTGGTATTTTAGGTTACTTTTGGATAGATTTAAGTAATAATATTCGTGTTTTAAAAAAAAAAATTGGATATTTTCAAGTAATTTAGTAGATTTGTATTTAATTTTTTTTTTTTTTAAATATTTGGATAAACCCAAACCGAACTTGAACCCGATCAAACATGAACCAAACCCGATCCAAAATTTTAAAATACCCAAACGGATTAAATTTCTAAACCCAAAAAACCCAAACTCGACCAAATCTAATTTAAATCCGATCCGAGTATCCAAACGCACAAGACTTATGTATTGGATATTGTGAAATTTGGAAAGAAATGTTTTTTTCTTTTTATAATGTCTTCTTCTCAGTCAAATATTTTTGGTACATCATGTGATGTGGAAAAATATTTTATCCACCATTTTTGATACTATATAGAGCATCTTTAAAAATAATAATTCATATTCCTCCAGCCAAAAGGCAGCTTTTGGAGGTCCTGTACAGTAGCATTAGATGTATCCATTCGATTCATTTGTTTAAATAGATAAAATATTTAAATCATTAGTTAGTTTCTTTATTTTATTATAAGTGTTGTTTAAAAATTTAACACGTATATTAAAAAAAAAATTCTCTCTTTTATCTTTATTAATATACTAGAAAAAATTTTGTTGGTCATATCATTAAATTAATAGAAATAAAACTATAAATATTACTTAAAAACTACATTGAAAATATAAAATGACACTTATAATAAAAAAAAATTTAAAAGCTAAAATAACACTTAATTTGAAACATAAGAGTATAAATTAGATGTATAGATAATGATTCATGTGTATACCTAAAAATTAACAATATCTAAGTGTAAATATCACAAAATTGTTGGTAATGAATTACGTATTAGCAACATTTTGAATTAGTCTCATAACCAATGTTCAAAGATATCAGTATTTAGTTATATATAGACATTACTGTCAATAAAACATTGTTAAACCTTGCTAATTAATGACATTAAAAATTTGTCATTAATTGTGGTTGTTATCAAACAGTTTTTTTGTAGTAGATGTTCATTAGAGTAGTATGATTTTTTATATCTTGTACAATACAAATTATTTAAAACACGCATATTAAGAAGATTTTAAAAAGTATTATTTAATATATTAAAAGAAAAAATTTAATTAATTATGAAAATTAGAAATTATTATTAGTCATACGATATTTAATAAAAATAAAAAATAATTACATATAAAAATGTAGAAATATCTTATATTTTGAAATATAATAAAATTTCTAAAATATACTTATATTATGAAATGAGGGAGTATTAAAGGTAGGTGGATTTTTTTTTAACTCAAAAAGTTGGTGGAATTTTAATATACATATAGCCGTTTTCCTTCCTTAGTAGGAAACCAATTAAAAAATAAATGCCATATGTCCTAAACTTACGTAGTCGTGCCACATGTTTAATTGGTACAAGTTGCACAACCTGAGGAATCTACAAGTTGTAGATGAGAAGTTGAGAAGCATGTGTAGCACCGAAAAAGAGTGACAAATGACGATTAACGATTCGTCAACCATTTTCTTCCGACGATATATCCAACTTTATGATTTATCCCATGGTTTTGTTTAAATATACATTTTTTTTTTTTGATAACAACATTTTTTTTACTGAAAAGTAAATTAGAATCGCGTTAACAAGAGTTTCTAAATAAATAAATAAAACTCCTTTTATATTATTATTAAATATCATTTAAAAACTTTCATATATAATAAAATACTAACATTTTAATTGTTATTTTTTACTTTTTATTAATAAGATATACAATCTATATCATTGATTAGTGTATTAGAGAAATAAGGATTAAAATTGGATATTTTATCACACTTTGTATTAAAAATAAAAAATTAATAATTATTTGAAAACAAAGTTTCATATGAAACGTAAGAAAACATAAATATATATGTATATAATAATATAATTTAGTTTGAATTTTCTTTGGAATCATTCTTTTTAAATAATATATATACTTTTAAAGGTAAATTAATTTTGGAGTCACTCAACTTTAAAAAATAATAAACTATTAGCATATCCATCTACCAATAAACCCCATTTTTATGTCAAAATAAAAAACACAACTTAACCTAAATCTGAAAATATATATATATGTTTTATGTCATGATTCATTTATAAAACATCTATATTCAATACCAAGAGTAAAAGGTAAATATATCAATATCGTAAATGGATAATTTTTTAACATTTAAAAAACATATTAAGTTTTGCACAAATCATGTTGGAAAAATAATTGTAAGCTATATGAAATACTTTTTTGTTCATAAATAAATTTATTCTAAATGAATGTCGTTTTATATTTCCAAAGTGATATTTTAAACAAAAATACTAATTTACTCTCTATCCAACACTGAAAGATTCTGAATTTAAGTCAATATCATCTAACTAATTACATATTAAATAAAAATAAATTTGTATAATAAAAAAACTCTTAATTTATGTGAAAATGTCGTACTCTTTGTGAAACAGATAGAGTATAAATCCATCACATTAACTTATGTCAAGAACAAGCGTATTACGCTAGAAATCAGAAAACAAAGAAATATTAAGTAGTTCTGTTTTTCTGATGGCCCTGACCAGTTTTCTCCTCTTTGGTGCTCTTTGTATTTGTAAAGATGGCTTTGGATGTCCTTCCCCCCTTCCTCAGTTGGTTTTCTTTTTCTATAGTTCAGTCTCCGTTCGTTTCCTGTAAATTTCTTTAAATGAATGAAAACTCTTTTTTACTTTTAAAAATAACTAATTTTAGTACATATATTAACAATAAAACGGTTTGAACGATAAATAAAAAATAAAATTTAAACTATTAGTTATATAACTAGGGTATGTATAAATAATGGAAAGAGATAATTCAATAGTTAGTTTTCGATCAAAAAAAATTAGTTTTTTTTCCTATACACTCTTTTTTTTTTGTATTATATACCGTGGAAAGTCCCCTCAAAATATGCTACAATTTTCGGATGAAGTAGTTATGAGTTTATTACGTTTAGCTCATGGACCTATCTCAGATGGTAATAATTTTTGCCATCAGTTGTAACACTATATGTTTGTTGTGATGGATAACTATTTTATTACTCTACTAAATATTCTATCTAAGTATATGATAATATTAGTTTCATCATTATATGCTAATTATGATATACTAACTTTATGAAATATTATTAATTAAAAATTACATACATATTTTTAATATCACCCGCTTAGTATTGCTGTTGTGATAATAAGTCAAATTTTGAAATTCAGAGTTGATATATTGTTATATCATTGGAGTAGTTACTAGTGTAATTCAAATTTAATTAAATAAAAGCATAATTAGCGATAAGTAAATTAATTTGTCATCATTTACAAATTCTATTTTTACTAGGGTTAGTTCCAGAGATTGATAACAATAATATTTTGGTGTTGTGATAATACACACATTAGCAGGTGGTGGTAAATCTGTAAGTTGTATAATCTCTCACAAGTATATTTTGCATTTAATGCATACTATCTCAACAAATATAGTCTATGTCTTAGAGTTGCTTAGTATAATAGGTTGTATTAAAGACTAACTTGATATTTTTGAATTGACAATGAAGAAGAACTAATTATTAAATTATCATTACCACAAAACTGATTATTGAAATTGCCTCATATCAATTCTTAATTTGTGTAAAAAATATCACAATGACATTTTTTTTTTTAAAAAGGAGGAAATATTATTTTTATTTTATTTTATTTTTGGAGGGAGTATCTTGGAAATCAAATAAAACTCAAAACAAGATGCGTTTTAAGAAAAAACCGAAGGCATCTCTCCACGTCGACAACAACTTAACACCTGAGCTTAACACGCGAATGCATCCCAAAACGAACACGTGTGGTACTCTCTTCCTCGTAAGCCCTTTATGTTTAAAGTGTGAGTTCTCTCTTTCTCTTGGCCCCATTGTATATAAAAAGCGGTGCTCACTTAATCTCCTCTGAGACGATTTGTTAAAAATATGACCGAAATTTACAGAACTATTTCCACCGGACAAGGAGACGACGTTTCCCCTACTAAATGCCGTGAGCGCCGTCGACGGAGAATCCAGATGCGGAGGCAAGCCGCGGTTTTAGGCGATCCAAGTTCGTCGTCGTTTCGAAATCGTGATCGGATGGAGCATGAGGTTTGCTCAAGCTTCGATGTTCCATTGAGGAAACAATCTCGGAGGTCGGAGATCGGAGGTCTCCCGGCGGATATCGGAGGTTTCTTCACCTTACAGCAGAAATCGGAAACGCCGGTGTGGAAGGGAGAAGAAACGGAGGAGGAGCCGTTGTACGGAGTAGTTTCGGTTATGGGAAGATCTCGTAAGATGGAAGATGCGGTTACTATTAAACCGAGTTTTTGTCGACCGGAGGTTAACCGGAAAAGACCGGTTCATTTCTTCGCTGTATATGATGGGCATGGTGGTTCTCAGGTAAAGCAAGGAAAAACATAAATTTCCAATATTTTTTAAAAATTTCCAGGGGTGTTTTTGTAATTTGGTTTTATGTTTTGAACAGGTGTCAACATTGTGCAGCACGACGATGCACACGTTAGTTAAGGAGGAGGTGGAGGAGGATGAAGAAGAAGGAGGAAACGAAAACGACGTCGTGGAGAAGAAATGGAGAGGAGTGATGCAACGGAGTTTTAAGAGGATGGATGAGATGGCAACGAGCACGTGCGTTTGTGGGAGCAGTGTGCCGTTTTGCCACTGCGATCCGAGGGAGGTTGCGATCGCTGGATCCACGGCGGTTGTGGCGGTTCTGACGCAAGAACATATTGTGGTAGCCAACACTGGTGACTCACGTGCCGTGTTGTGTCGAAGTGGAGTGGCTATTCCTTTGAGTAATGATCATAAGGTGTGGTTTTAGTTTACTACTCTGTTTTAGCTTTATACGTAATAAGGTTTGAGAATATTCGAGTCTTTGTTTTGAAGTTGTTGAGTTTGATGCAGCCGGATAGACCAGACGAGCGTGCGAGGATTGAAGCAGCTGGTGGTCGAGTTTTAGTAGTGGACGGAGCTAGAGTTGAAGGGATTCTAGCAACCTCAAGGGCCATAGGTAAAAAAATATTTTCTCAATTTGCTAAAAGGTGTTTTGAATTTTGAGAGCTAGATTAGATTGCATGACAATTCCGTTTTCGGTAATGAGAACGCATTGGTTGCTCAACGAGTTTTCTAAAAATACCATGAGGGGAATATTTGTTACTGTATTTCCAAAACGACAAAAAAAAAAAAAAAACTTATTTTTCGTTTTGGAAACTTAACAAATAATTATGAGGGGGCTGTATTCAATCAAGAATTTGGAGTAATTTTTATTAGATTAATAAATTATATAGTTATTCAAATATGATTTTTAAAATGTTTTCTAAAATCAATAAGTGATTTGAAAATATACAATTAAATCCATTGTTACAGAGTTACTTTAAGTGTGTAAGTGGGATTTTTTAATTAGATATACAAATATCTAAATCTCATGATTTATTGTGAGATTTTAGGAAATTTTAATAATTAATTTTCTAATTCATTAAGATCATTTTAAAACTCATAAAAACTCAAAAGTTTCAAATATTTAGTTCAGTTCACCTCATAGTGTGAGATTGAATGATCTGTTTGATTTATTAGGACAAGTAAATGATCAATAAGAAGATATTAGAGTTTAAGGATTTTTCACTCAAAGAACCAAAGAAAGTTAGATGCAGTTTTGTTTGATAAAATCAATGAAAATGAACATGGAAAATATGTTATGAATCTTTGATTTTGAGCGTTATAAAATTAATCTTTAGTTGCACTATATAATATTTAACTAAATTTAGTTGATTGAAACTTTCTATTTTTTTTTTAAATATCATTCACATGTTCGATTTTTCACTTTATATTATATATGTATATATATATATATATATATATATATATATATGTGTGTTTTCAAAACGTTATCATACTCGTAAATTTTTAAAAAGTCGTTTTAGCGTTTTAAAACATTTCGTTTCCGTTTTTCTATTTTCGTTTATGCAACCTACCTTTCAAACTTCTCTAAATTAATAATGTGGGAATTTTGATATTTTAATAATTTATAGTGTTCTTAATTAATTCATAGAAAGATTAGTTTCGAAAATTTTATCATTAAAATTTTATTTTATAATTTTAGAAAATATGAGTTGGAAATACTTGGTCTACATAAAATTACTTTTGGATGCTATAAGTTTGTAGTTTTGATTTGACATTTAATTATAGGAAAAGATATATTTATTTATTTTTATAATAAATAACAAACACTATGATGAACTCAATGTGTACAAGATATACATAAATTGTAATGATTAATCACTTCCATTGTCTAATTTTAACAATCTAAAAAACTATAAAAATAAATTGACGCATATTCAGAAGCTAAAAATTTATGAAATACTGGATCATAACGAATTTATAGACAATACTACAATTTGATAGTTTGAAACAAAATAATTATTAAAAAAATTAAAGTTAAAGACGAGTTTTAATCACTAAACCATATATTTATATATTACATTTTTAGGTTTATATTATATATATACGGATTATTAAGTTATGATACTACTAAATTTTTAAAAAATATTATTATTTTATTATTTTATCGAATTTTGTTAATTTTTTCATTTGTCCGATTAAGGACAATATAGTATAATTATTTTATAGTGCTTATTGATTTTTTAAGTAAGTATTAATTTATAGAGGTTGTACTGTAGGGTGGGAGAGAGTCGAAGTTGGTAAGGAGCTAGAGGGGTTTGGGTTTGGGTTTGGTTCAGAACATGAATTGGATCATAATCATTGAATATAAAATTTTCTGTTATTACTAAAGTCATAAAAAAAATTGATTATTTTGAAGATACAAAAATATTTTGGTATTAAAAAAAATTATAAGCATGACTTCGCCCATGACAGGGATGAACCTAGTAACTAACGTTCTCTAACAAAAAAAAACAAAAATTGCTCCTATTGTTCTTTAACAGAAAAAAAAAAAAAAAAAGAAAGAAAAGGTTCCTAATGTTGTGTTACAATCCATGGGACAGGGGATAAGTATCTAAAACCAATGGTAGCATGGGAACCAGAAGTAACGATCATGAGAAGGGAAACCGGAGACGAATGCTTAATATTAGCCAGTGACGGGCTTTGGGACGTGCTCTCGAGTCAGCTAGCATGTGACATAGCTAGGTTTTGTCTCCGTGAAGGAGCTAGTTCGAGCCTTGATTTGAACCTAACAGCTCAGGAAGACGACAATGGAGGAGAACAGAATCCTTCAAGGAGTGCATTGGCTGCAACGTTGCTTACGCGGTTGGCTTTGGGTAGACAAAGCAGTGACAATATAAGTGTGATTGTCATTGATCTCAATAATAGCTCTCGATAGTACTTGTGTTGTATCGTTTTTGGGTGGTTGCGAGGTTAATGCTACGGAATAAGATGTTGTTGATATAGCGATGAGCCTTGATTGGTTTTAGGGTTTAGCGCTTGTCTTTTTGTTTTGTTATGAATTAGGGTTGAGAATGATATTAACAACGGCGAATGTGAAAAAGAATGAATTTTGACATGGGCAATAAAGATTATTTAGTGGTTTAAAAAATAAAATAAGAGTTATATTAAAACTTTTATAAATTAATAAAATTGGGATCAATGTATTTTACGATATTTTATTAAATTATCATGTTTTTTAATTTATGGAGGTAATATATATTTAGATAAAATTATAAATTTGAGATCAGGAAAAATTATTAATTTAGCGATTTCACTGTAATTTGAAAACTTTTGTTCTCTAATTGCGTTGATGTGTGTTTGTGCAACCCGTTTTGAAGTCATTGGTCGTTTAGATAATAGTTGGCCTGATGGCATATTTGGTCGTTTAAGGTCATTTGACGTTTACCCTTGACATTGGCGTCTATGTGTCCTCTGTTTTTTTTGTCAAAACCAATGTTTGGATTAATCATTACTCCGATGATTTAAATTAGTTATTAGAATGCCTTTTAGCACAAAAAAAAAAAATTAGTTATATAATAATTTATAAAAAAACGCAAACAGTCCGATAATTATAAATTATGTCAAATAAAGGTCTTTTCGTGTTGATAATAAGAACTTGGTGGGTTTATTCAAAATTGAATTCAATTGAAAACGACTAGCAAAAAGTTTTGAAGCTGATAAATTTGAAGTTGAGCAGAGATATTTGTTAAAAACTTAAATGAACATAAATACTCTCAACTGAAAACTAAATTGTAGTTGAAAAATAAATTTTGTTTCATCTATAAGAATAATCTAAATGGTTCTTAAATAATAAAATACTAAAATGATTGAGTGAGAATCAATTTATAGGAAAATATTGAAAAATGAAAAGAGAAACAGTCTTAGACAAAATATGTTGAAGATTAAAACGGGCAAATGAAAATGTTTAGAATTAACTGCACAATTTACATGTTCTGTAGAATAGACATACATACTCGGAAAAATTCAAAATTATCAAAAACTGTCTTAATTTTATTGTGTTGTTTTTATTTTGTAGATAATAGATGAAAAGAAAAGAAAAAACTAAATAGAATCACAAGCTTTTGTCTTATTTGCAAAACTTAATCGCATGCTTCTACCGCATTACTTGGTTCAATCATGCTAATGTGTATAGGCTTTTAGGCCAGCATCATATTGTTTCAAACTTTTAAAAAGAAAAGAAACTGTGCAAAAGAATTAGAGAGAACAATTCAAGAAAATAAAGGCACTTCGATGAAGCAAATTCGAACAAGCCTGAGACGATTACCAAGAACTGGGTCCTAATTGAAACACAGATGTAGAGAATCAAGAATTTTTCTTTGAAGTTAAAAAGCGTGAGATGGGGGAATGTTTATTTGAATAATTCCCATATCTTTTTGTTCTTTTCTTTTTGGGTCATTATCGTCTCAGTGTTTGTGTCGCACTTTTCTTTGAATCATAATTGTGTTTGTGGGCCTTTTAGCTTCTCTCTACGTCTTGTTTTAGTTTCAAGATTGGACCACAATAGAAGAGAGAATCAAGAATCTTTTTTTTTTTTTTTTTTTTTTTTCCTCGTAATTTATTTAACTAAAAAAAGCAGTAAAGCAGATGATAAAATTCAAACTACCAAATCAGAATATCAACTAAATTTCCCTCCATACTTAACCTTCAAGGATTATGTCCTTTCCCCTCAAATGACATGAAGACTTAGGAATTTTTCTTAATTTATCCTCTAGTTTTTATTATTATAAATGGAATTAGATGTTGAATTTTAGTAATTGCCTTATTTGAGTGTCAATATATAAGATTGATCCAGAGCTTTGTATTAGAGCAAGTGTATTCATAGTAATATATGTACATGATACACAGTACTTATATAGATGAGGAGGTGGTATGTTCAATTAACATAAAGTAGACGAATATATAAAAGTGTGAGGTAATTATTTACAAATATATTCAGAGATTTCAAATATATTCTAGATACTTTTACACAAAGTCATTCTGAAATTAACAACTAAAGTAATAAATTGTCAAAAGAAATTTTAACTAATCACTTTGTGTGGTCTAATTAGCTACCTAACGAGATTTAGTTAACCTAATTCTTATTCGGGCCAGAATTTTTAAGGGAGTTTTCTAAGATCAAAAGTTAATCCTTATTTTTAGGTAGTTCTCATCTCATCTTCCATAGACTTTTACCTCTTACTTGGTAATTAGGTAAAAAAAACTCATAAATCTCTCTCTGTTTCAAATAGTTAAACTCATTAACCAACTAAAGTTCCACATGCAAAAAGAACATACTAATGATATTGTTAAAAGATAATATATTCGATTTTACTCAAGGAAGACTCACTTAATCTTCTTTCAGGCTCTCCTTTAAACATACTATTTTGAAACACAGTAGAAAAAAAAACACTTGTCTGCACAAATGAATCACTTTATGAATTATGTTTCACATGGATGGTAAATGATTAGGGAAGCTAGTTAATGTTGTTGTTACAAATGCCTTTATAAAAAAAAAATCAAGTAAGCAAATGGAATTTTTTTTGTCATGTGGTAATTAATAATCGCATTTTCTCTTTTTATCCTAACTGGTTCAACACAAATGATTCGTTTATGAATCATCAATAATTCAATATAGGTCAAACAGAGTAGTAATAATAATGAGATGCCAAGCTCTTCTAGAAACATTGTGAACTCGTTAACTCAAAGTAGAAAATTATTTGAAGACAAAAAAAAAAAAAAAGTAGAAAATTATTCATGTAAAAACAGTAGTAGGTTAAAAGATATCAGTCACAGGTTGTCAGATTCTTATTTTAAAATACGGTTCATTTGATTAAATGTCAGTGTTTAGTTATGATTTAATAAGACAAATCCTAAATTCCAAATATATGTCCTTGATGACCCTATCCATCCCATGTGAAATTATACTGTTTATTTATACGTTCTCATTTACATAACATACCAATAATACATTAACTTAAATCAATGTTGATATTTTATAAAAAAAAATAGTAAAAAGCTACAGAATGTCAACTGTCAAACTTTAATTATAGTCTTTGCATGATGTAATAAACAAAAAACAAAAAACAAATCATTAAATGTAAGAAAAAGTCATTAACTTACTACTCTGTGACCACATAAATTTCGTAACAGCTCATTTTTTTTTTGTTTTTAGAGAAAAACAAAACAAAAAAATTTCTATGCCGTCACGAACAATCCCGTCGCCGGCACCGTTCTCTAACTCCGTCGCACCACACCATGAAAATACCACACGCATCTTCCCTCCACTTGCAGCCATCGGTTTCTCTTTCTTCATAACTCTCTCAATCTGTTTCTGCAAATTCAACGGCAAACGCCGACGATCTCCCGCCGCCGTAAACTCCTCCTCAACTCCGCCTCAAAAACCGCCGCTCCATGAATTCTCATACTCATCCCTCCGCAAAGCCACCGCCTCTTTCTCACCGGAAAATCGACTAGGCCAAGGCGGATTCGGCTCTGTGTTCCGCGGGACTTTACCTCCGTCCTCCGGTGGTAATGTCGCCGTCAAAGTAATGGATTCAGGTTCTCTTCAAGGAGAAAGAGAGTTTCAAAACGAGCTTTACTTCGCCGGTAAGCTACTTAACTCTCCTCATGTAGTTTCCGTTATCGGATTCTCTCAAAAACGACGTCGTTTGGTTCTCGTCTACGAGCTTATGGAAAACGGAAATCTTCAAGACGCTCTTCTTCACCGTAGATCACCTGAGCTTATGGAATGGAATCGGAGATTTCTTGTTGCGGTTGATATTGCTAAAGGCATTGAACATCTTCATAGCTTGAATCCATCTGTGATTCATGGAGATTTGAAACCTAGTAATATATTGTTGGATCGGTTCTTCTCTGCTAAGATTGCTGATTTTGGTTTAGCTAGGTTGAAATCTGAAGTTACAGTTACATCGGAGAATGATGAAGTTAAGTTAGAGATTGAAGATTATGGATCTGTTGTTGAAGAAGTAGAGAGTGTGATAACTAATACAACTGGTTATGATGAATCTAACTTTGGATTTACTGATCAGTCTCCGGTGAGTGTTTATAAAGTTCCTCTTTCATCGCCTGAGACGGTACAGCCACCTTTGACATCCCCGGAAACCGCTATCTCGGTTTCGCCGGAAATGGGGGAGAATGTGGGGAAGAGTAAAGATTGGTGGTGGAAGCAAGAAGGTAATGTTGGAAGAGAGAAAGAGAAAGATTATGTGATGCAATGGATTGGTTCTGAGGTTAAGAAAGAGAGACCGAGTAGCGATTGGATCGGTGAGACCGCGGAAGTAGCTAAGAAGGTTGAGAAGAAGAAGAGTAGTAAGAAATTAGAATGGTGGCTTTCGTTGGATGAAGAGAAGGAGAAGAAGAAGAAGAGGATGGTGAGGGAATGGTGGAAAGATGAGTATCGGAAAGAGCTCGGTAAGAGAATGAAGAAGAAGAAGAAGAAGAAAACTTTGGAGTCTGAGTTTTATAGTGATGATGTGAGTAGTAGTGTTGGGAATGATGAATTGTATAGGAAGAAAAGAAGAGGTAGTAGTAGTAATAGTATAGGTAGTAGCATAGACTGGTGGTTAGATGGGTTAAGCGGTGAACAATGGAGAGCACGGCGAAGAAATAGTCATGATTCTGTTAAGAGTTGCGGAGTTAGTAGCACGCCGAGTATGAGAGGGACGATGTGTTACGTTGCTCCTGAGTGTTGTGGTAGTAACATAGATGATGTTTCTGAAAAATGTGATGTGTATAGCTATGGAGTTTTGTTGTTAGTCCTGGTTTCAGGAAGGCGTCCGTTGGAAGTAGCGGGACCTGCCTCTGAGATCATACAACGTGCGAATCTCATGTCGTGGGCGCGGAAGCTTGCGAGGAGAGGGAGACTCGGTGATCTTGTGGATGAAAACTTGCAGGTTTTGGACAAAGAACAAGCGGTTTTGTGCATTAAGGTGGCTTTACAGTGTCTGCAAAGATCACCGGTTTCACGGCCTTCGATGAAAGAGGTTTTAGGGATGCTTACAGGAGCGACGAGCCCTCCCGAGTTGCCTACAGAGTTCTCACCATCACCGCAGTCTCGTTTCCCGTTTAAGACACGAAGGAAGCAGAATCGATAGAGCGGTTTCTTAGGTGATAGAGTTTTTTAGATGTGTGATTTTTTAAAGCATTTCTTCTACAACATTGTCTTTTTTTTTTTTCTTTTTTTTTAGTGTTTGAGCCATCTTCTAACAACTTTTTGTGCTTTTGTTCCTCAATTCCAAGTGTAACATTGTCGAATATTTAACTATAATTAATTAGTTAAGTTATCATCTTCTTGTCACTAAAACTAAGCATCGATTTTCGCTAGAGGTATTTTTCATTGGTTTATGTAGGCCTGAGCAAAATATCCGAGTGTCCAAGCCTAGGTTTATGCGAATTTATATATTAGTACGTAGTAGACCTATTCATTTCAAATCAAAAAAGTTGGGCTTGGGCTATTCAATGGTCATAAAATTAGTTTTGCTTGGATCTTTAGAGCATTCACAATTTCACATGATCACATCGGTTCATAACTTAAAAGCATATCTAAAAATTATAATAATAATATTTTCTTTTAATTTAATTATAAGATTAAATTTTAATTTTAAAACAAAAGATAAACTAATAATTGTATGACAAATGACAAATGAGGTTCTTCTTTAGAGACGTAAGTTTATTCCGGGAGAGACGTTTGTTACTCATTTTTCTTACCTTTTTTTAGTTTTTTTTTTAAATTATTTTAATAGAAAATATTTAAACTAGATACTCCCGGATGGACATGCTCTTAAGTGCTATATACGGAGTTAGATAAAGAAAATCATTATTTGAGGTGTACTTTAAAAATCGGATTGGATAAGGATAATTTGGGTATGTAATATCAACCCGTTTTGGATTATAGATCGGTAATTACTAATAGTTGGATATCTAATTTGTACGTTGGACATTATCAGTAAATATTTGTAAGTTTGAGAAATTTTAGATAATTTTGGAAATTTGGATATCTAATTTGTACTCTTACTAGTTGCATACTTGCAAAAAATTAATTACGGGTTAAATAAGATAAAATCAGATGATCCGATCAAAATGCAAATGCCCAGTCTCCATCATCTGGAGATTTAATCGAGGATTTGGTAAAAAGATTCCAATGATAGAATACTACTTGATCCTCATGATTGGGCCTAATAGGAAATTCAAGTGGCCGTTAACGGGCCAAGCTGGGCAATCGTGCCTCTTGCTAATTAGGGTACGTCAATTACTTGGTTTGGACTGGCCATATCTTGAATATTATTAATAGGGACTATAGTCTATTTTTTTTTTTTTTTTTTTTTTTTTTTTTTTTTTTTTTTGTCGCCAAGACTCCACAGCTTAAGTTCTCGGTTGCTGAATCTCCTCTATGGGGATCCAGTTAGGGACCGATGTACTAATGTGGGAAAAACAAAAGCCGCGTGCTCTTGCACATTTCGCAAGAAGATCTGCACGGACATTCTCGCTCCTCGGAATATATCTAATCCTAAATGAGGTAAAAAGAACTCTGAGATTAGAGAAGTCTCGTAATTCTGATGCGAAACATGGCCAGTCTTCTGGGTGTGATGTCATAGTGATGAGATCTGAGCAATCGGTAGCAAAACTGGTATTTGTCACGGATATAGTAGCTAAGCTCTTCATAGCCCAAAGGAGAGCCTCCAACTCTGTGTGAAGTGGTGAGAGACACCGACGTGACCCTTTCACCCCAATATATAAAATCTCTGTCCCGATAGCTACAAGCCATCCTTGACCACTTCTGGCATCCTGCTTATGCCACGAACCATCAATGAAGCAAACCGGACTATTGTGGTGTAGATACTCCTCTTCGGCGGTAGAGTCCAAACTTTCCGACACATCCTCTTTTAAGTTGGCTCTTCTCCATGCAATCTCTTCTTGGATGGCTAGATCGAGGGTATCTTGAGGATATTCGCAAATGTTTTCAAATATTTTCCTGTTTCTTGCCTTCCAGATGTACCACATGATCCATGGAAAAATTCTAAGGTTCTCCTCGATGGCTCCGTAATCCTTCCCTCTCCAATACAAATAGTCCAAGTTACAGAACAAGGATTGGGATGGAAAAATACCCGGTGCAGAGGGAATGTTTGAAAGCGCCCAGACTTGTCTAGCTGGGGGGCATTCAAAAATTAAGTGATTGATCGTTTCCTCTTGCGCTCCACATCTTGGGCACTCTTTATCACGACCAATGTGTCGAGAGAAGAGGCGATGACATGTTGCCAGACAGCCTGAGAGGCATTGCCACACAAAATGTTTCAGCTTTCGTGTAGTTTTTAATTTCCATGCTTGCGCCTTAAGTGTTGAAACACTGGGTCCCTGAAGAGGGAGATCGCATGCAGGACGAGAGAGAGCTCTCGCGGCCAAATATCCTGATTTGACGGAATAGTTACCTGACTTAGTCAAGGTCCAACTATACCCGTCCCTCGAGACTTGCCTGCTCGGTTTTAATCCTAAAATAAGGGTGATGTCTTCCGGGGGGAATAGCTCCCGGAGATGATCCAGTTTCCAGTTCTTTGTCTCAAAATCTATCAAAGAATTGACAAAGACCAAGGGGTTTCTGTTCCCATCTAGATCTTTAGGAGGGCGCGCCGGCTCATCCGGTATCCAAGGTTCCGTCCATATACTTGTTTCAAAGCCTGATCCAATCGTTTTCCTCATTCCTGACTTTAGCAGTGGTTTGGCAGCAAGCATACTTCTCCATCCGTACGAGGGGCGGCTAGAGACACTGATCTCCAGGGGGGAGCAGTAGCGAAAGTATCTCCCTTTCAGTACTCGAGAGAGTAAGGAATTGGGGAAACGGAGTAATCTCCACAGCTGCTTGGCTAATAAGGCTAAGTTGAAGCTCTCAAGATTTCGGAACCCCAACCCTCCCTCACCCAAAGTCATACAAACTTGGTCCCACGCCATCCAGTGAATCCCTCGACTGTCTGCTTTCTGGCTCCACCAGAAATTTGCGATGGCACTAGTTAACTTAGAGCAAACAGCCTTAGGAAGTAAAAAACACGACATGACATATGTCGGAAGAGCCTGTGCTTGTGACTTTATTAATATCTCCTTCCCTCCTTTTGACAGGAATTTAGACGTCCAGAAATTGACCCTTCTTTGAAGCCGATCCCTTACAAAAGCAAAGACCTGAGCTTTAGAGCCATGGATCTTTTCCGGGAGGCCTAAATATGTTCCCATCCCTCCTTCTTGAGAAATCCCCACAATGGTCTTGACCTCCTGTCTTATTGAAAGGGGGACATCTGCTCCGAACATAATAGAGGACTTGGAGAGGTTAATTGCTTGTCCCGAAGCCTCGCCATAAGAGCGGATAATATCGATAACCTCCTTACTTTGTTGTGCATTCGCTTTACAGAAGAAAAGGCTATCATCTGCAAAAAGGAGGTGAGAAACCCGAGGGCTTGCACATGAAATGCGGAGACCGCATATCTTTCCGTCAATTTCCGCTTTCCGGAGTTGAGCGATAAGTGCTTCCGTACAGAGAATAAAGATATATGGAGAAATTGGGTCTCCCTGACGAATTCCCCTTGATGGTTTAATTCGGCCTTTAGGGGTGCCATTAATAAGCACTTGATAGGAGACTGAAGTAATGCACTGCATAACCCAATTCACCCACCGGGGGGCAAATCCCAACTTTTCCATAGTCGCTTTGAGGAACGACCACTCTACTCGATCGTAAGCCTTACTCATATCTGTTTTTAAGGCCATGAAATTCTTCCTATTAGCCGGGTTTGATCTCAAGGCGTGAAAATTCTCTTGTGCTATAAGGATATTATCAGTGATCAGTCTGCCCCCAACAAAGGCGGATTGTGTCTCAGAGATTATTTCCGGAAGAAAGCTCTTGAGCCTTAAGCTCAGAATCTTCGAGATCACCTTATAGCTTACATTACATAAACTAATAGGTCTAAATTCCGACATTGCCCTTGGCCTGTTCCCTTTTGGAATCAGGCATATGTTAGTCTCGTTAAGACTCTTGTCAAGGGCACCCGATCTCCAGAAAGATTTTGTCATGTCTATGAAGTCCGGGCCTATAGTCACCCAGAACTTCTGGAAGAAGAGAGTTGTCATCCCGTCAGGGCCAGGGGCTTTTCCTGGGTTTAAAGAGAACACAGCTTTTTTGACTTCTTCTCCGGTAATATCTCGGGTTAGAGCTTCGTTCATGCTTGGAGTTACTACGCTCGGGATATCCCGGATCGCCTGCAAGTTAGGACTTGATGATGATGAGGTAAAAAGGCTTTGAAAGTAGTCTATTGCTATTTTCTCCACTCCTTCTTCATTATCTATCCATACACCCTCTTCATCTAGGATCCCTACTATTCGGTTCCTTGCTCGTCTTTGCTTTGTGGATGCATGGAAGAATTTCGTATTTAGATCCCCCTCTTCAAGCCACTGCTCGCGGCTTTTCAATCTCCAGTAAATTTCTTCGTCCCGATATGCTTCCCCTAAATTTTGCTTCAACTCCTGCAGAGCTGCCGGAGATATAAAATCGTTCTCTAGAGCTTCTTCTATCTTATCATGGAGTTCCAATATTAATTTCTCAGAATTTGTCTTTGAAGTTCTTTTCCATACGGAAATACTCTTTCGACACATCTGGATTTTCCGAGTAAAAGAAATATTCCCTTGTGGGGGGGGAGGGCCTCCAGCCCTCTTCAACTGCTTCTTTAAAACCCGGTTTTCCAACCCATCTTTTATCGAACATAAAGCATCTTCTTACTCTTTGCGGTTTCGATAAAATGGATGCTACCAATGGCCTATGGTCCGACCCCCACATCTTAAGATACTCCACATTAGTGTGGGAAAACATATTATGCCAATCCTCATTCCCCATCGCCCTATCCAACCGGCATCGAATCCTTCCGTTTGACCTCTCTCCAATCCATGAGAAGTGATTCCCTTTGAATGGAAAGTCGACAAACCCACACGCGGCAATCATCCCCCGAAAAGGTAAGAAAGTAGCTTCTGATCTTTTTTTACCCCCTCGTTTCTCGTGATTGCCCACTATCTCGTTAAAGTCTCCAA
Source organism: Barbarea vulgaris (assembly GCA_963667165.1). Lineage (NCBI taxonomy): Eukaryota > Viridiplantae > Streptophyta > Magnoliopsida > Brassicales > Brassicaceae > Barbarea > Barbarea vulgaris. The sequence continues at coordinate 7,372,562 of OY763894.1, read as the reverse complement.
TAATGAACCATGGTTCAGATCTGTTAACTCCAATTCGGGAGAGGCGTTCCCACACATAGTCTCGGTTCTTAGCTACCGGATCTCCATAGATGAAGGTCAGAAAAACTCGATTTCCATTAATAATTGTTTCAATGTCTACAAGACGATCATCTAACAAAAGAAACTTAACCGGATAATCTTTAGAATAGAGGAGGGCCAACCCTCCACTAGTGCCCTCTGGCTCAACAGTGTGGAGGTTATCAAACCCTCAAGTTACTTGCACATTTTGCAGATACAACTTGTCATTTTTTGTTTCAGATAAAAATAAAAATCCTGGAGAGTACATCCGACATAGCTCTTCCAGTCGGCGAGACGTCCGCTTAGCTCTCACCCCTTGACAGTTCCAAGATAGAATCCTCATTTAGGAGGGTCGGGGGAGATAAGGGGCTCCGCCGGACCATCCTTTGGTGTCGGTTTGGTAGAATCCTTCGTCGTTTTATTGGTAAACTCCTCAATCCGAGGGAGAGTGCTCACGTGAGCGGGTGGCAAGATGTCACTTCGTTTTTTTGGGGAGGGCTTTATTTGAAAGGTCTTTAGCTTCTTAGAGGCAGCGGTGAACTTGTTTGGGCTTTTAGACAAGGCCTTCTTAGGATCCATATGTTTTCAACCTTTCTTCTTTGGCTCTTTCAATTTAGCTTTTAAAGGGCCTGAGGCCAGCCCCACATACTCATCCTGCTTCCTTGATCTCTTGTCTTCCTTTATGATCGGCGATCGTCCACGTTTGCTCGTAGGGGATGGAGATGCCGCCGGAACCATCTGCATCGGGTGAGTAATCGGTGCCACTTGCTCCGAGATCGTTCTTTCCAAGCTTTCTTCATTGGATATGAAATCTTCTGGATCTTCTGCCAACAGCTCCTCACCAAGCAGGTCCTCTTCATTGAGTAATCCATCGAGAATCATCTCCTTTTCTAAATCTGCCATCATCTGCAAGTCCGCCTCAGTAATTTCTTTCTCTGGAACCTGATCATCATCCCCCAATTGCTCCCAATCCGACAGAACATTTGTCTCCTCCTCCTCACCTTGAGTTCCTGCGTACAGAGCATCGCCTTCATCACCCCACTCTTGTAACTCAGCCTCAGCCGGAGCCGCCACTAACACCCCTGTAGTGGTTTCGAAAGCAAAGACGGCTTCGCCGGGACCCTCTGATGGGGATACTTCAATCGCCCTTGAGGGGGTTTGGTTTTCTAGTGGCGAGATCCTCAATCCTGAGCATGTGCCTACTTCTAAGAGTGGCGATGTTGCCCCATTCCCAACACCCTCGCCCACCTCATCGTCAGCTGAGTGAGTCTCATCATCTTCAACCAATTTCCCCTTTCCTTTGTGGGTGTGAGGATTTAGATCCCTAGACATGGAATTGGCTTGTCTATGGCTCGCTTGGTAACGAGGAGGGCGACTAGACCTTTCCCCTTTCTCGGAATTAGGTTCTTCCGCTTGAGGATCCCAGATACGAAGCGGCTCCTCTCTCCTCCTTGAACCTTCACGACGGAGACGCGGCTCCCTACGCTGAGAGATTTTATGGGTTTCAGAGCCCCTCTCACTTGTATCCTCCTCTCGGCGCCGGTGGTAAGTCGTAGATGAGTGGTTTGAGTACTCGCGATTTCGCGGAATTTGGGGCTCTTGCTCTCGCCCCAAGCGACTCCAAACGGGATTCCTACCCTCATCACTACCCAAATCATTTGAGTGGTAAAGATTTCTTCTCACTTGTCTTCGAGTGGATGAGCTGTCTCTTCCTCCCTCCGCAGCTTCAGAGACCTTTGGTGCATTTTGTATGGGGCCTTGTCTGCGTTCTCTTGGGATACCTCTAGTCTCAACGCTAGACCTTGGATGTCTCCTCACCCCACTTTCTCGTCTACCACTACTCCTCCGGCCACTCTCCGGTAAGCCACCCAGGGTCACATCGTTCCTTTCCCTTGCTCTCCCCTCATGTCTTAGCCGCGAATTCAATTGTCTTTGGTGAATCGATAAAAGAGGACAATCTTTTTCCTCATGTGAGATTAATGAGCAGGTGAAGCAATAGCGGTGCAGCTTCTCATAAGAGAGCTGGACAGTAACCACCTCTCCATTGTCGGTTATCAACTTTTTCTTGAACTTCAGGGGTTTTGTCACATCAATCGAGACCAAGACCCGGGCTTCAACAAGATCGACTTCCTCCACCTGACCCAACGAGTTTCCAATCCTTTTGAAAGCTTCTTATGCCCAGCATCTTAGGGGAAGGTCCTTGAATCTGACCCAGAAAGTTATGTTGCTCAGGAGTGACTCCTGGAAGTTTAAATCCCATCGTTCTAGTGAGAAGGTCCACTTGTTAAAATGGCAAGGCCGTTTTTTCAGAACTTTCTTCAAGTCCTCCTCAGTGTCGAACATGAAGTGGAATCTTCCATTGCCCAAGTCGTGGCCTTTTACGCGTCCCTCCAGATCCCATATTCCAACACTAGGCATGAACGCTAGGAATGCTTCGATACTCCTTCCTCCTGTGTGAAACAATCGACCAATTAGGGTCAGCCTAAATCGGTTTCTGAGAGTCTCAGCGTCCAACGCCGGTAGCCTGATGGGTTCGTCCTCCTCAGATGAGGGATAGTTTGTGATGTCATTCTTCTTGGGAACATCCGACTGCGAACCTCCGTTCCTCATAGTCACCAAAGCAGATAACAAAAAAGAGAGGGAAGTTGGAAGCACTTGAATCCGAAACAGAGAGAAAAAGGAGAAAGATGAGGGGGAAAAAGGGGCGCTGATGAGAGTATTGTAGAGGTTAATCTCAGAGAGAAGCACCATATAGGGTAGTATAGAATCACGGCCTTGAGAACTGAGAAGGAAAGAGGACAGAAAGAGATGGGGCTCCGCCGGACCATCCTTGCCTGTCGGTTTGATAAATTCCTTCTTTTTTTGTTTTGTTTTTTGATTGACTCCTCAATCCGAGGGAGAGTGCTCACGAGCATCGAGCAAATCACGCGTGAAAGACCATTATCTTCTCAGGCACATGCAAATGTTTTTTTTTTTTTTCTTTTTTTTTTTTTTTTTTTTTTTTTTTTCTTTTTCGATCTCTCTAGCTTCTCTCTACCTTCTCTCTCATCCGCCCGCACTAGTTTTAATTAGATATTAGGCTTACTCAGACAATTACCAATAAGAGTGTTTAATTAGATGCTTTGGACAATATTAAAGATGGCCGCCCGTGCACGTGTTTATTCATAAAAATTTTAAACTTTAGAGAGGAATAGTGTGATATTTGATTACGATTTACAGTCTATTGGTTAAACTTTGTTAAAGTTTATAAAAATTGCTGTCTTTTCTTTTTCCTGATATTATGCATTCAGCAAACGGTTCTGGATGGAGCTTGGAGCGGATGAAAACATTACTTTTGGATCTACAATTTTCAGGAAAAAAGACTAGTAAAAACTTGGTTTAACCATAGCGGTAGATATGAAGTTCTAGCTAATATTTATTTTGTCATGTTTATATATCTATTTTTAGTATAAAATATTTTTTTTATAACGATTATGGTTATGTTTCAAAAGTGGCTGATTACTACCATTTATACAAATTATACCACCATTTTTCTGGTAAACATTCCTATTGTCCAAAATATATATATTCTACAGTCCAAAATTTACTAACCAAACAAACATTATCAAAGATAGTACTATCATCTAAAAGTATCACAAGTTTTTAACTATTGTATCTTGCAATTTTTCCAATGCATTATAATTTTTTACCGTTAAATTTTGTACTGTTTATTTTACAAACCAAATCTATATAATCTTCTTTTTATCAGAAAATTATTTGAATTTTTACCACCCAACTAATTTTTCCATGATGAATGTATTGGTAGTCTACTTAGCATCGGGTTTTTAGTGTATTTAAAACATAACATCATTTCGATTGATCAAATAGGTGTCTTATTAATTTTATCTTTGAATGAAATGATCAATGACACCTACATGATACTTCAATAAGTAGAAACCATTAGTTCACAACCACTTAATTTGTAAATTTGTTTTTTTTTTTTTGGCAAGTTCATGACATTTTCCTAAAATTCAAAATTGATTTCTTCGTACAAGTATACCGCTGTTGCAGTGATATTTAATAGAATAGTGGTACTAAAAAATAATAAGCATGGAATCTCGGAGGAGAACAATCCTATCTGATTATAATAATTATAATAAGCAAGAAGAGCTGATGAAGAAGACATACATCACCGCGTGCGTACCCTAACAAACGTATATTTTAAATTTGTTTCCTCCTTTTTCTGATACGGCTAACAAACATATCTTCATCTCAATTAAAATAACATTATCAAAAAATCTTTTCTTTAATTATTTTGCTCAAGCTTCAAGACTTCAATAATTTTCAACTTTACAACAAAGCCCTGAGCTGTTCTTCTAAAGAAAGACTAAGATCAAACCCCAGATCACAAAATCCCATAAGATCAGATCTTGCTGTCTCATAATCATCAGAAAAAAACACAAGAGAATCTCTAAAAGGAATATATATACTATTAATTAAGACCACCACAGCTTTTAGAATGGACGATTGTCGGGAGAAGAGAAGAAGACGATGTACGAAGCTGACATGTAGTACAGATAATAACGACATGGAGAAGATGATGCATAGAGAAACTGAGAGACAAAGAAGACAAGAAATGGCTTCACTCTGTGCCTCTCTTCGTTCTCTTCTTCCTCTTCACTTCATCAAGGTCACTCCAAAAACCCTAATCTTGATTTCGATTCATCATGACTCCTTTAGATCTACTCAATCTTTGTCCTTTGATATGCTCTTCCGTGTAAGAAAATGAAAAAAGGGATCATTGACTTTGTGCGGTTCCTTAACTCTAGTGTACTTTCTCTTGAAAGATTCCTTATTAGATCTAGTTCTTACTTTGGTCAGTTATGTTTCTTGGTGGGATCCTTTGTCCTCTCTAGGGTAAGCGTTCGACGTCAGATCAAGTGAACGAGGCGGTGAACTACATAAAGTATCTTCAGAGGAAGAACGAGGAGTTGAGTTCAAGAAGAGATGAGCTCATGTCACTTTCTAGAGGAAGCTTATTGGGTAGTAGTAGTAATGATGATTCTAAGGAGGAGATGGAGATGATGAGTAGGAAGAATCATGTTGTGGTTCGTCAGTGTTTGGTTGGTGTTGAAATCATGTTTAGTAGCCGCTGCTGCAGTAGTGTCCAACCGCGGTTTTCAAGTGTTCTTCAAGTTCTTAGTGAAAATGGTCTCTGCGTTCTTAGCACCATCTCCTCTATTGTTGATGATAAGCTGACTTACACCATACAGGCCGAGGTAAACATGTTCTACTCTTACTTCAGTTGTGTATAATTAGACATCAAACGAAAAACTTTATTTCTTTTCTTATTGTTTATATTACTTTCCATTAAATATTTGTACAAAATGGAAATAAAGTTTCTTCATCAATCTTACGTTTGAGTTTGGTTTTTCATGTTTAATTTGTATTTTCTGATAATGGGTTTGTAAGTTTTTTCACGTTTATTTATAAAAGAGGATTTGATCAAAGCAATAGTTGGTGTGGTTTTATTTAAAGATACATAAATTTTACACAAATAGACAATTGATGTCAATGTAATCATGAAGGTGAAAATGTTAAAACACTAGTATGTAAATATCGATGATTTGATTCCATCAGAATCTAGACGTTAATATGAAGCATATATATTCACCCCATGTTGAGCATCAAATATTTGGTTAGGAAAAATCATAAATATTATATGTTCATTCATATTTGCTTTACGAAAATGTTCACACATGTGTTAAGTGGTAACATTCATAGCCATTATGCATATACATGGCGGTGCTTATATGTGATAATTACACTGCAAAAGCCACGATGATGTGGTTATAAGTTTGAACCCATTATATTTTTGGAGGTTGGACTGTACAAAGTCAAGGTGTTTATATTCCAGGTTTTGGCATGGATTATCAATTATAAAAGAAGATCGAACTTTATTTTTGCTTTATAATGTATTCGGAAGGAAATGGGAATGCCATATTTTTTAATGAAGTATACATCTCGTGTGAAGAGATGTATAACGTTCGAGAGTACATATATATACATTGTTGAAAACTTGTTTTTTGTTTTGCAGGTCAACGATATGGCTTTTATTGACTTGGCAGAACTAGAAGAGAGATTAATCAGAATGAAGTAAATGGTTTGTTAGGTAGGCTTCTTTTAACTTGTTAAGCAGACGACTTATATAAGTACGTAGTTTATTCGTACTTGTGTTGTTGTAATTGTGTTTATGTACGTATTTCTATTCCAGCTAGCTGTTTCAATTCTAGATTGACAAATCATTTTTTCCGTAAGCTATAACTCATATTGCTAAAAAAACAAAAAAAAACAAAAAAAAAAAAGGATTCAAATTTTGCATATTTTGGATTAATGATCTAGTCCGGGGCCAGTTCAGACCAACTGAAATAAAATCAAGTTAATAAATATTTTCCCTGTGCTCGAAAGCTCAATTGATAGAATCATCAAAATAAAGTAGGTGAACCGAGCAAGTAACCAAAAAAAAAAAAAATCAAATACGTATATCTATTGACTATAGTCAGCCAAAACTATTTGTTTTTGGCAAACACCAAAACTATTATTCATGTGTTTTGTCATATGTTTTTGTTTGTTTTTTTTTTCTTTTTGGCCCATTTCGATTTGAAAAATCTATCTGTGGATAATAAAATCTGGTGTAGTATTTACCAAAAAAAAAAAAAAACTCGCGTGTAGTGATTTTAATAGTCGTGAGAAGAAATCTGAATCTTTTTTTTTTTGTCATCAAGAGATTCATTTATTTGAAAAGAAAGAAGACCTTCACAGTAAAACAAAAGTTTGAAACTGAAATACTGAACATAAACTCAAAAGAAAAAAACGATTAGAAAAGATCAGAGACGACTTTCTTCCGCGAGGCGAGAAAGTAACCAAGCCGGACCACCTATAGAAAGATAGGATCTCAAATGACCATCTCGCGTAACACTGCAAGCAATATCCCGTGCCAAAGAGTTTGCTTTGAAATGAGATACTCGTAACCTGAGAACTTGAAATCTCCGTGTAAGACACAAAATACGATCAATGATAGATCGAAATCTGGGTCATTTCCGGCCATGTTTCAAAGCGTCAATAGCTGTAGAGAAATCACACCAGACTTCGACTTCCAGCACCCTTAAATCAAGCAGACTTTGAAGGGTCCATTCAATGATCTGGAAATTTGCAACAAGACGTGATGGAGAAGGGACGAAAGCTTCCCGAGCATGAAAAAGAGCTTCACCAGTCGAGTCACGGACCAACCAAGCTCCACCACTCATGGATGAGGAGTTTAACCATGAAGCATGAAGATTACATTTCAGGATCCCCTCCTCTGGCCTAACCCAACGAACATTCATAAGCTGCCAAGGAGAGCTCATGATTCTCACTGCAGACTTCATTTTTTCCTTTGCTTTGCACCATAAATCAGATTCCTCAAAGGCGAGATCAACTAAGAAGTTCAAATCCCCCTGTTTACTCTCATATATAAACTCATTCCTATGTTTCCAAATGCCCCAAAGAAGCCATGGAATAGCAAGCTTGATCCTGACAGAAATCCTTGACGAGTTCAATAAACTAAAGAGGAAATCAACATTTTCGTGAACAGAAGCAGAGAAGCCCTGCTGAGGCCTTGGAACATTCGCTAAGTCCCAAACCTTTGCTGCAGGGGAGCAAAGGAATAACACGTGAGCAATTGATTCAGAAGACGAAGAGCAAACCTTACAAGTCAAATCAGCTTGAACTCCATGAGACACTAAGCATTCCGCAACAGCCAAAGCACCCGAAAGCATTCTCCAAAAAAATATCTTAATCTTAGGAGCAGTCTCAAGACCCCAAATCTTGGACTTAAGGTCATTGGAAGCCTTAACAATATCCGATAGTGGCTCCAGATCAACCCTCCGACGTGAAAGAAGCATATTCCCACTCTTAACATCATACTCACCATTCATTGAATAAAACCAAAAATAACTATCTGCAAGTGATGAGTTAGGAGGATAAGCCATAATCCGTTGAACATCCTCTGGGAAGAAAAGATCATTCAACATGGCCACATCCCATTTTCCATGAGAAGTAATTAGCTCCGACACCAAAAGATTTAAATTCATACGGACTTGCTTATTATAGGGGCGCCTAGGACTATCGTCACAAATCCATTTATCCAACCAGACCAGAGTAGACTCGCCATTTCCTATAGATTTCACCAGCCCATGTTCAAGAAGTTCTCTACCAAAAAGGATGCTTCGCCAAGCATAGGAAGGCCTCTCTCCCACACAAGCATTAATAAAATATTTTCGTTTGAAGTACCGTGCTTTGTAGATGCGTGAGACCAAAGACTGGGGGTTCGAGAGGAGTCTCCATGCCTGCTTAGCAAGCAGAGCTTGATTAAACTTTCCCAGATCCTTGAAGCCTAGACCTCCTTCACTCTTTGACTTGCACATCTTCTCCCAAGAAACCCAATGCATTTTTCTTTTTTCCTCACAAGCATTCCACCAAAAGCTTGACATCGCACTTGTTAATTCCTGACATTGATGTTTTGTTAACCGGAAACATGACATAGCGTAAACCGGTAATGCCATAGCAACAGACTTCAAGAGAACTTCTTTACCCCCTAGAGATAGGGTTTTTGCAAACCATCCATTTAGTCGAGATTTAAGTTTATCAGTGATGAATGATAAGAGTTTTCTCTTCGATCCGCTGAAACATTCCGGGAGACCTAAGTATGTACCCGCTCCACCTTCCTTTTCGATCCCCATCCACAAACCAATCAGAGACCGCATATTTGGTTCTATCTTCTCACCAAAAGTAATGGAAGACTTCAAGAAATTTATTTCCTGACCAGATGCATCTCCAGAAACTTTTAAACACTTCAATATCTCCGCACTTTCTTTAAATGAGGCTCTACATAAGAAAAGACTGTCATCCGCAAATAACAGATGTTGAACAGAAGGACAGCTCTTATTAAGTCTCAGCCCAGAAATTCTTCCATCACGTTCAGCACAGCTCATAACATGAACAAGGGCTTCTGCGCAGAGGATAAAGAGAAACGGAGACAAAGGGTCACCTTGTCTTAAGCCTCTTTCCGGCTTGATAAAACCATAAGAATTTCCATTAAGCAGAACTGAGTAAGAGACTGATCTTACGCAGAACATAATCCACTTCACCCACATCGAATCAAAGCCAAGCTTAGTGAGCAAACTCTCCAGGAAATTCCACTCAACCCTATCAAAGGCTTTAGACATATATGTCTTAATAGCCATAAAATCTTCATTACAATTCGGGTTGGTCCTCAAAGCATGAACCATCTCATGTGCTATGAGAATATTATCTGAAATTAATCTCCCCGACACAAAGGCTCCTTGAGTATCCGACACAATATCAGGGAGAAAATGTTTCAAACGAGAGCACAAGACCTTAGAGATGATTTTGTACGACACAGAACAGAGACTAATGGGACGTAGGTCTGACATGCTCTTAGGATTTGTGTTCTTCGGCAGCAGGCTAAGCTGTGTGAAATTGAGTTCAGGAGGAAAAGAACCAGTTTTAAAAAATCCTTGAACTTCAGAAACCACATGATCGCTGACAACATTCCAGTACGATTGAAAAAAATGAGCCGACATCCCATCTGCACCAGGAGTGCTTCCTCCTTTAATACTAAATACTGCTCGCTTAATTTCCTCTTTACTTACTGGTCTAATAAGCTCTTGATTAACAGAAGCTGATACTCGTGGAGCTAAACCAGATAAAATCTCCACACCATTGTCCGGATTAGAGGAAGAAAAAAGTTTCTGGAAATAATCGACAGCTATGTTGCCTTTAGATCCTTCAGCATACAATTCTGTGCCTTGCTCATTAAGAAGAGATAAAATCTTGTTCTGTGCTCTTCTTTTCTTGACACTACCATGGAAGAAGCTTGTATTACGATCACCATCTCTCAACCAATGCTCATGGCTTCTAACTTTCCAGTATACTGAAGAAATCTGAATCTATGGATAAAAAACTTAGTCGAACTAAATAAAAATGTTCTAATTATTTTACCCCCTCCCAAAAAGAAAACAATGTTCTAATTGATACGTAGGAAAAGTTGACCTTTGCTTTTGCAATAGACTACTTTGAATTGGTGAAGATGGTATTTATACGGGTGGATTGGCCTATTTTTTCGATCTAATTGGACGAATTTCCAAAAGTCAATTTTTTTTTATTTTTTTTTTTAATTTCTCGCATTTAAATACCAAAACCGATAGTTTGGCAGGTAGTGCTAAATTTCTTCTTATCGATACTATCTATGTAAAATTTGTATCTCCGGTTTGAATTTAAAAAACCGTTTTAAGTAATTTATATCTATTAACAAAAAAAAAAAATTGAACTTCTACTGTTACAATCATCTTCTTTTCTCTTTTCATCCATCATCATTGAATGCATGAATCAAACCTTTTAGCTAATTTTATTTCACCATTAAATTTAAGATTTGACCGTTTTAGTTATGTGACTTGAACGTGTTGAGTTTGGCTCCTCTTCCGGTTTTCGTGGAGTACTTCATATTTACATTGCGTGAACATTATCTCTCAATTTTACCTTTGATACATAAAAGTTTTCGCATTGGGTCGGGACTCGGATTCTGATAAATCTAACACTATCTACAGTGGACATAAACTTTCAAAATCTCTCAAATATGCTCTCCATTTAAAATTTCAATCAAACTGTCTTTTTCTATATAATATTAAATTTGTCTTCTTTAACGACAGTTTTACTGTTTATCTAATACATTTTGATTTTAAAAATTGTGAGACTATTAAAGTTTTTGCATTTTGAACGCTTACACACCCAAACACAAAGAATATAACGTAACATGGGGGTTTACTGAATAATATTTACATAGAATCAAATGTGATATATGATGCTCGAAATAATTTGGGAGAGTGGGATCCATGAGCATGAGCCTTGGGATATTTTTGGAAAAAACGAAACAGCTGGTTTCCATCACGATCTTTTCTTGTCTCTTTTTCCATCTGGTCCCAAAATTGCATTAGCTGTCGTATCTTTTAACTAGTTCCACTCCACTTCACTCATCCTATCCATACTTAGTTCATCTCCATTATTAAATTTGTATTCCTTGACGGCAGTTTTACTGTTTATTTTTTATAATATTTTTATTTTAAACTATTGTGATTATACTATCAGATCGTAATCAAAGTTATAAATATATACAAGAACACCACACTATAACAAAAGTTAATACCTTTTTTTTTCTTTTCAAAAAGTGATACTTTGTAAATTTAATTTATAAGATATAGCAAATTAGCAATATAACTCTCATGTTTAGACCCCCCGTAATCTTTTTGGTAAAAAACTTTACAGCATTTCTATTTATTGATACACTACATATATATAAATAATTTTTCTGATGATGCATGACGAAATATGATGCAAAACCATGGAGGAAGCTATTACAAAGGAAAACACATAGATAAAGTGGAAAGACAATAAATGGAGAAATCTTAACCAAAATGTCCTCATCGAATATATTCTTCTAGAACCTCCAGAGAAACCCCTTTGACAAAAAAAAAAACTTAATAAATAAGTTCGTGGATAACATTGTAACTGGACGTACATGAATAGATTTTGGGTGTGATACACACGTTCTTATTTGTAGAATGGCTGCGATGTTGCCACCGTAAAGTTTTTTTGGGGTCAAAATTAGTACAACAACCCAAACATAGTTCAACGACAAACTTTTTCAAGCAACTCTTTTATTTTTTTTCTTTTATTTGCTTGAAAGCTTTTATATATTGTGATTAGCTAGCTAGCTGCTCATTCAGTAATAATGACAAGAGACAAATTTATATGGTTTGATTAAGTGTCATTCTTTTCTGTGGAGAAGCGGGAACTTGTGTAACCACTTACAATAATTTTTTTACTGTTTTCAATAAAAACAAATTTGCATTATTAGTCATATTTATATACTTAAAAAATGTTTTTGACTACATCGACCGTCTAATGACTCTCACCAAGAAGATGATACTTAATTTTTCATTTCCATATATATCACATGCAGATGAAACATGAGAGGCATGATGGATTGGTAGATATATTATATATTATTGTAAAAAAGATTCCGATGTAAAAAAATTGTTTCTACCAACAAAAAAAAAGAAAAAAAATGGTTTTTAGCTAAAATTTGCTGCCATATTTATGTAGCTGAATTTTGTAACTGGATAGTGGACTTATTTATATTGAAAAAATTTAATCTTAGACATGTTATGAATTTGTTGCAACATTTGGTGGTACCTTATGCATGTTTTAGCTAGAAAGTTTCAGGGAGCAGGATCAGACTTATTGGAGACTTTAGCTAATCGGTAGGTCCTCCTGATCTTGTGATTAGTGGATGAGCAGCTAGCTAATCTTGTGATTTAGTAATGTACGTTACAAAATATTCATCTAACATTTTGCCCATCCACTAATCACAAGATCATGAGGACCTAAAAAACCACGTAAATCATTTTGTAATCAAAATCTGAAAGCTCTAATAAAGGATATACACATACAAAACGTAAAGTTCTGTCACCTCTAAGAAATAGTGAAACCAACATATATGACTAAAAAGACAAGAACAGCTCCCGACTCCCGAGGCTGCATTATTTGGTAAGTCTTTTTTCTTCTTCTTTTTTTTTTTTTTCCTCTTTCCTTCCATGAAATATGATTAAAGAAGACAGACCCCCACTTATTTAAGGACAGTCTCCTATAAGACCTAATAGTTAATTAAAAAAAAAGAAACCTCACGAATCCTGCTGAGATCTGCAATTGCTAAACCAAACCCCAATCCATGGATCCTTGTTATATTAATCCTAAAAAGACAAGACACCAGATGCATAGATCTTCATCCAACGCGGCTCATGGCGGCGCCGATATGCCTCATGTAAGAGATGATGAAACCAAGAAGGAGAAGAAGCTTCTACACCGTAACATCGAACGGCAGAGAAGACAAGAAATGGCGACCCTTTTTGCCTCTCTTCGTAGTCAACTACCTCTAAAATACATCAAGGTTCATATATTTTAGTCAAATAAAACTCATTAATATTCCCAATCGTCCTCTCAAATTCATTGATGGGAGATTCTTGTTTTCTAGGGTTTTAGTTTTCACAGGCTATATATAGCTCCCTTTAATTTTCTCAGGGAAAGAGAGCGATGTCAGACCATGTAAACGGAGCCGTAAATTTCATCAAAGACACACAAATAAGGATCAAAGATCTCGCCGCAAGAAGAGACGAGCTAAAGAGAGAGATTGGTCCGACATGTTCGGGTCCTAGTAGTCAAACCGGATCCGGATCCGGATCTGGGTCAAGTAGATCGGAACCAGCTAGTGTCATGGTGCAACCGTGCGTGAGCGGCTTTGAGGTGGTTGTGAGTAGCTCAGCATCAGGTCTCGAGGCTTGGCCACTATCAAGAGTTCTTGAAGTTCTTCACGAGCAAGGACTTGAAGTCATCAGCTCTTTAACTGCACGAGTCAACGAGAGGCTCATGTACACTATACAAGTCGAGGTACGGTTAACATATTTAGAGTTTTTTCTAGGGCTTTTAATGTAATCTTATCTATTGTGAAAACATTTATATGTTTATGTATCCATATATATATCCACAGGTTAATAGCTTTGGTTGCTTTGACTTAGCTTGGTTGCAGCAGAAGCTGATTGAAGAGTTAGTACTTTGGACGAACGGGCCCTGAAATATCTCAAATTTGTCCCAAGAATTTGTTCATTGGATGATCTTCATTTTTTTTGGTCAACTAGAAGATATAATAAACTTACTGGCCAAACCAGTTCGAAATAGATGCACCTACAAATATAAGAGAAACATATTATCTGTATGAGGGTGTATTCTTAAGTTCTTCTCTACTTGGACTGAATTTTTGAGTGAAGATGATCTGGTTGTGTAGATCGAATTAGCAGATTCTAATCTTTCTTTCACGCTTCGTTGTATATGATATCGAGAAAAAGTTTTGAATAACAAGAAACACATATATATATATATATATACACTCCTCTGATACTTACCAGTGAAGATATATACTATGATAGGAGCAAACTGATGTAGGTTTAGTGGAGAGCAGCTGCTATTCAAAATTAGTGGATATCTTGTGAGGTTTACTGACTATATTCGTAAGTTGTCATAGTACATAATATCCCATGCACATACATTTAATATTTTGATATATATATATATATTTCTTTTTTTTTGATAATATGTGAATTTGTATACCAAATGAACAATTTAGACATCAGCTTGGCGAGGTAAAGATTTTCGAAAAGCCCACAAATATAATTAAAAAGCGTAATGGAAACAGGAACAAGGGTGATGAAGAGATTACAAAATCACTTTATGTGGTTACGAAAAATGTGAACCAAAGGGATAGAAGATTCTTGTATGTCTTTCGATGAATGCGAGCTAGGATGATATGTTCTGTCGATTTGACGAATAATATCCAAAGTGTCCAAGGGCAGAATGGTTTTGGAGCATGTTGTTTTGTTCCTTCCATAAGAGGTTGATCGTTGCTTAGGCTGTTGTTAAGCGCTTCAGGGTTGGCTTCATTTTCTGCGAGGATGTTGAGAGCTATCTTATGAAGCCATATCAGCTGTGAAAGGAGAGATTTGGGCTACCAATGCGATGGAGCACTTGGTTCCATATTCGAAGACTGAAGTCGTCAATGAAGAAGCCAAGGTCTCGGGTTTCTTGATATTTTGATACATTTTTTTTTTTTTGTTAAATGTATTTTGATAGATTGATATATTAAGTTCAATAAGGTGTCACAAAAATCCTACATGTAACAAAAATCTAATTAACTAGATTAGGTGTTGATTAATAATATAAATTTTGATACATATTAGAAATTTCAGTTTCAAATAACAAGAAAACATTCTTTTTTCTTTTCTTTTTCTGTTTGGCCAGTTTAAAGAAATTTTTGAAAATTGAAAAAGTATTAACTACATGTTTCACTTACTAATTATAATTCCGGCATCCATATTACTATTATTTTTCTTGAAAATTCATGTACATTTATTTGTTTTTGTTAGTTTAAAAACATTCGATTTCTATAAAAGCAATATATATATATATATATATATATATATATAGATTTCTATTCTTGAGGAAATCAAAATATTTTGAATTTAGTTCTTAAAAAAAAAAAAAAAAAGTTTCCCTAAACGTTAACCCCGTGTATTACCCAAGTTATATTACCCAATATATAATTAGTAGAAATTGAGAACCAATAGAGATAGTATTGTCCTATTTGTGGACATTATTCTAACTCTGTTGCATTGTAAAGTAAGGAAGAAATACATTTTTAACTCTTGTTTCGGCTTCAGCATTTGATACATGAATGCATAAAAGCCTAGCTAGATTCAACTCACAGGAACATTTTTCTGGTTTTCTAATCTTGCCATCTTTTATTCATATATTAAATAATTGGGTAGTTAATTAGTAATGTATGAAGAAGAATATTACAAGTCAGTAGTACATTCAAATATTCTCTGTTAATATTATATAGTATTAATGTATATGTAACTTTTGGTTTCTTTTGCCTCTTCATTCTCTACCAGAAGGCATAAAAGCACATGAAACAGTATCGCCATAATTCCAGTCATATCTATTTTATATCTGTTTAGTAATATTTTCTTAGATTAGAATCTGAATTTAAATAAAATTTAATTAAAAAGCAATTAGCGAGGATAGCAATAGCATTAGTTCGAATGTTAAAAACAATAGAGATACGGACGATTGAGTTGTTGAGATCTCCCTAATATACCTTTGATTAAATTATTATTAGTCAATTATTAATACAGAGAGATGCTGTCCAACGAATCCATGATCATCAAATCGGATTATGTTCCAACAAAGACAGCCTAAGATCATTACTTAAATCAGTTGTTGATGATGAGTGATTAATTAGTTTTCTGACTATATCTCAAAACCAAATAAGCTACAAAAATAACTTTGTTTCTTCTAAAAGTGCCTTTTTCAATTTTTGTTATAAGAAAAACTTTCGCATATACGCATTGACCCCATCATTAATTTTATTTTGTTGTTAATTAATCCATCTTGTTCTCTTTTTTTTTTTTTTTTTTTTTAAGTTACAAATTTTCTAACTATAATTCAAGTGGGTGGGGGGATTTCGTCTCTGTATATTTTGAATTATCGATCTAATCGTTTTTTTTTACAGCTCACCGTAGAGCTATAAAAGGAAAGATTTATCTGCCGGATCCCAATTTCAAGTGCACGGGAAAATCAAATTTATTTATAAAAAATTAATCTTTTAATTTTTTTTTTTGGTAAACAAATGGGATGGGATGGGATGCTACTCGCATGTTTTATTAAGAGAATTTTGCAACTATAACTAGACTCGTTTTGGGAGCGCAGATTTTCAAGAACATCGTCCTTTAAAATTGAAATAACAGTAAATGGAACTAAAATAAAAAAATGAAAGCCGAAAGGCAAAGAAAACGCATAATTAACTAACTTGTCTGCTAGACAATTAGCTTTCTTACATATAAGAAATCCGGACTATACAGTCTTTCGATATAAAATGATTTTACAAACGTACTAGAAAAGACAGCGTATATATACTAATATGTATCTATAAATATTAATCTATATATACGTATTCTGAGTTTTTTAAAGAATATTGGCGAAATCCAATTATGAGGGCACCGTTTGACAAACCTTACCAAAGTTTAATTAGTATGGGAAAAAAAATACTAATCTTATATTCCACATATGTTTGGCTTTAGAAAGAGTTGACCTTGAGTTTATCTACTGGTAGTGTCAAGTGCGCGAGGTTGGCCCTTTTATGATGATGATGATTAGTTGGCAAACATATCATTGTCGGCATGTACTACTAAATAGAACGGGGCTTGTACGATTTTACAAAATATCCTTAACAATTAAATCCACTGGGCTAATACTAGTCAAAGATTTGACTTTAGAAGAAAAGGTTCGGTAGAATGATTTGTGCATAAGATTCTGAGAAATAAGCTAGATTTTTGAAGGATGTATTATAGAGTTTATATTTTTATGATCATTTAACTAAATGAGCTAGGTGATAAAGGGTTTAGAGGGTTATGTCATATATATGTGGATTAGCTCTAGTTAAGAGTGGACCGGATCATAACGACCGCATAATTGAGGAGAATCAATCACAAGTAAAACGATGAATCGAAGAACAAAGCCGAAGAATCTATTGTTATAGATGAATCAATGAAGAGCAATAATGCAAGATGAATCAGATTCTCATTTATTTTTATTTTTTTGCCAAAAATCATATATATGAAAGGAGACTAACTCTTCTAGTTTTATGTTACGTGTCTTAAGCTAATTAATATGTAATTAATTATGAATTGGTATTTTCATATTCTTTTATGCATTTTAAGTATTTCTCGCCATATGTTTCATTGGTATTCTCCTAATTTTAAGATGTGCAATCTAAATCTTAGATCTCACTTCTTATAATATAGTTATGTTTTGTGCTTGTGATTTCACATGATAATTTTTAGACACTCTTATTTAGGAAGTCTCACATGTTTAAATTTGTAACTCAATTCGATCACAGAAAAATTAAATCATATTCGTTTGTGCGGGTAATGGGTATGAGTCTAGTGTTCATGAAAGTTGAGGAATTAGCTATGATAGAGAGACCACAATTGTTCTTAAACTAAAACACTTAAAAGATGCTAACTAATACTAAACGACGAGATACATGATCTCTAATATTTCATATTCAACCTTTGGGTTTTGATTCTTCATATAAAAATGAAACGGTGCAAGTTTCTTCTTTTCTTTTTAACTTTTTTCAGACCAAGTTTTCTCAATCTAAGCTACAAAATAGCCTGAGACAAGTAGATCCATCAACCCATAACTAAAGGCCCCTATTTTGAATTCTGTATTTTCCAAGCCCAAACTAGAGCAATTTTATTTTTTTGGGCCAAAGCCCCAGACTAGAGCACTAATATACCATTGACACGACGAATCCATCATCCATGTGTGGATTAAGTAAACAAAATAAATAGAACCATGGGTTTCCCTTTTATTTTTTTGACGTCTGTTTCTTTTTTGATACAAAATAAATAGAACCATCAGTTTCCCTTTTTTTGGTTCAAAAAAAAGTATTAAATTATCTATTATCCTTTTTTTTCTGGTTCAACAAATTGTTATCTATTATCCATGTACATATAACTTTATCTCATTACGTAAGGGTGTTACCGGATTTTGATTGTTAAACGTTGGATTTTACTTAGCATTCGATAACAATTTTATTTGGATATGATTTTGATAACTAACTCTTAAAGTTAAATTTTTAGATTTATTTTATAAATTTAAAATTTTAGTTATTGTAAGTATTAAATTTATTTAATCTTAGCTATTTAATGTGGGCTCATGAGCTAACTCATTTAATTTATGGTCTAGATGGTCTAAGTTGGAGCTTATGAACATAAACTTATAAAAAGAAAAATGCTGAAAGGAATTGTAAAATACTGAGTTATCAGATACTCCAATTCTTGATTAAATGAATTGAAATAAGGAAATTAGTTCATTTAGACACTCCTAACTACATGACAGAAAAAAAAAACAATAACGATATTAAACTACAAAAGCCATATACACTAATGGCTATTTCAATACAAGAAAACATCTCATTTTCGACTATTAGAAATTGGTCGGAATAGTAAATTTTCGACTGATTTCCAACCAAAACAGATTAGTCGATATATGCAAGTCATGAATATAAATCGGTCGGAAATTAGTCGAAAATATTCTAACCAATTTCTGACTATCGTCTTTCTGACCAAATTCCGACCAATTTTTGACCGATTCAAATATATTTTCGACCAATTTCTGACCAAATATATTTATTTATTTTTCGATTAAAATTTTAAATTAAAAAAAAAAAAAAACTAAATTTCCGACCAATTTCCGACCAGTTTTAAATAGTTGGTCATAAATTAGTCAGAAATTTAATATATTAAAAAAAAACTTAAAAATACATAAATTAAAAATATCTTACATATACAAAATTTCGTAATTACTTTGCAAAATTTTAATCTTACAAGATTTTTGGATTTTAATTTATGTTTTATGTGATCAAAATCAATTTATAAATCTTAAAAATTAAAATTAATATGGTTAAAATTGTGATTAAAAATATAATTAGATTAATGTCTGGATATTTTAGTCATTTTCTTAATAAAAACATATATAGATGGAGATGTAAATTTACAAAAACTAAGTAAACAAACAAAAGTTCATTGGGATGGATCATCCAAATGAACAATACAAAACAGTAACAAACAATATTCAGATGAACCATGCATATGAAATAGTTGAACGAATCATTTGAATGAAAATGATAGAAAAGCAAACAGACGGAATAAAGTAGACGAAGAGAACGCCCAAGTACCACTAAGCCATGTTCTTTTGCAATAAACTTTTTGAATAGGAGGTACAAATAATGGTCCAAAACGGCTTTCATCCAAACTGAACAAAAGTTAATGAATTTTTTCATCTTCACATTTGCGAAATTCTTTTAATTTTGAAGAGCTGCAACCACCATAAGTACAGTCCCACTTGTGTATACACACATCACTTTACTTATAAGTACACTCCCAACAAATTTCCAAATACGTTTCAAATGTCTATAGTAAGCGGACACACTCATGGTTTCTTGCTTGCAATTATACAATTATCCCTATGTTTGGATTCATGGCTATTCACGACTGAGATTTGTTCCAAAATATCACGCTAATGCTGCTCTTTTGCTATCTCAAAGTGCATGACATCATGCTGCAAGTCGTAATCGATAGTGTTTTGAATCCATGAAAACAGAAACGACTAATTAGCGCTAGTCCACCAATTTTTCATAATCGCTGAATCTTCGGCTAGACGTCTAGACGCATAATTCTCTTGTACAATCATCATAGTTTTCATGCTTTAAAAACACTTGGGACATCAAATCTCTTGGAATATCATCCATTGGCAAATCGTACATATTTGTCTATGTACGTACGAGTGCTTTCCTCTTATTCTACGTTCTCAATAATTTGAGTGTCTTCCTAAGCTATGTCTTTCACACTTCCACCTTCTACTAATGTCTTAGATGGATCCATTAAAAAAGAAGAATAATATATCTAGAAATTCTGATATATACCATGTCATAATCGTTTAAAAAAGTAGGAAGAATGAAGGAATACATTCTAAAATTTGTTAGTATTGCATTGAAGAAAAGAACGAGACTGTATATACAAATATACTCTTGGTCTAATTTCCTACAAATAAAGAAACAACTATTTCGTCCATCTTTTTTCTTCTCTCTCGTTTTAGACCTAAGCGCAGCCGCCCTCAACTTTGAGCTTGCTTGGAGATCAACGAGCGGTGGCTCATATAGCACCGGCGTTGGTCTTCCTTTCGTCCTCTTCTAGTCTTTTAGTTGTTGATTTCTTTTTGGTGGAAGATCCCTCGCCTTATGGAGCAAGCGTTGCCGTTCACTCTCAAAACCTCCGGAGGTTGTTAAGTTGTTGTTGGAGGCGCCGGTACCTAGCGGTCGACGGTCTGCTCTTCGCAAACGCCTTCATTTCAGCTTTCTTTTGCCTCCGTTGACAGATCTGGTTCATTTCAGGTTTCTAGTTTTGGGGTGGTATCGCTCTGGTTTCTGGGTGAGAGGATGTTTCCCGTGTTTGTATGGGTTATTTTCCTAGTGGTTGTGGTGTTTTGCTTTAACTTTTGTGTTTAGGTTGTCTCAACCTCTTTCATCATTTGCCGGTAGTTCCCTTGGTTTTAATCGGATCGCATCCTTCATCTTTTTCTCCTCCTGAAGATTTTGATGAGTCGATTAAGCGGCTGTTTTAGTCTCCTCCACAAGAAGTTAATATCAGATTTGGTCGAGGTCTGATTGTTTGATGCTTTCACGTTGCCATCATAAGGAAGCTCATGTTCTTTATCTATTCAAGTCTACAAATTTTAAGTGAGGACAAGTAGATCTTTAGCCGCGGTTGGATTTTGATGGTTTTTTTTCTCAATCTTATCGTTTTTAGATCTCGGGTTTAGACTGGTTTTTGTTTGTTTGAGTGTTGTGGTTATCTGTTTCACAGTTTAGCGAGTGCGCAACTTTTTAGGCTTTTTATTAGTCTCCGTTCTTTTACGGCTTTTGGCTCCTAAAGTTTCCTGGCTAAGTTTGTTGGTTCTTTAGGTTTAGTTTGTTTGATGTTTCACTTACTTTTTGCGTCTGTAATCAGCATATCCGGCAACATCTCTTCTATCCCATATATATTATCAGTTGACAAAAAAAAAAAGAAACAACTATTTACGAGGATTAATACAATATGTTGACAAATATGGGAGATATGTGAGTATCCATGATTGTGTGTTTCTCATATTATTTTATTGATTTTAACCAAGTGATGTGATATTATTATTTATTTATTTGGATAAATCAAGTAATGTGAGGGTTGTGTCAATTCATTTGATAACTTGGTGTGTGTGGTGGTGGTGATCTCAAATTCGAGGATCTACGACACGGAAAATCAGGATAAAAAATCTTAAAAATTGAGGAGGATCTTCGGATTACGAAAAAGTCGAAGGGCTTGTAGAATGAACAGCTTTTGTGTAAAGCACCGAATCCCAAAATGGCTGTAAAGTATAGTGTGATATAAAAATTCATAAGCCTATAAGCGCGAGGTAAAGCAAACTCTAGCTATTAATGTTATCACATTATAAGGCATGCATATAATATACTCATGATTAAATATTCTCCATAAAGCAAACCCATATAGATTTTCTTCGCCACTTTTTCCTTCTTCTTTTGTGAAGCCATTTATACCACTTTTCTAAGATGCCATTGTATATGATCTAATTAAAGAACCCAAAAAACAAATTATTGAGAAAATCATATTTTTAAAAAATTAGTTAATATGGTATCAGCTATCGAGGTTTGAGAAGATAGAACTAAGAAAGTGATGTCTCCCTATAAATAGATGTGGAAACAAAGACACATCATTACTAGAAATGTTAAAACAATAAAAGCTAATTTTTACCTCCATTGATGAGGCATGAGCATGTGTATGTGCCCTTTTAGGGCAACATTAAATTAATTTCATGCATATAACAAATTGAAAATTTCATGACAAGAAAGTGATGAGAGATATGGTCTGTTAATTAGGTGAGCAGCAGCCGACCTAGAGAGAGAAAAGCATACATAGGAAGAGAGAGAGAGAGAACCTAGGGCTTTAAATTTTAAATTTGGAGATAAGAGATGAGTTTTTTTTTTATTAATGGTTTGGTGATCGTGCCCATCATTTTTCACTTGTCTTTCTGTGTTTTTAACGGTTTATGAAATTTAAGACATCCCACTCTATTTTACCCTCAAGGCATTATTATATGCAAATTATTAAATTATAGATACGCTTAATTACTTGCAGATTAATATAAGTCCAATAGATCGATCAAAATCAAGTCCTGGAAGTCAATGTTCAGACCGGACATAGTCACATAGATCGAATTGAATTAAGGAGATTTGCTTGTACTGTTTTCGGAGACGTTTCCACAGTTGATTTCATCTTCACATTTCACCTTAAATAGTTGTTTTCGCCAGCCTCGAGTTATAATTACCAAGCCATATGAAAACATCAGCCTCTTGGATTATAAACTATGTAAACCATTTAAGTATACTTTTTTTTTATTGATAGATCGATTTAACTAAATTGACCAGCGATCTAGCAAATGATTTATGGAGTATAATATGTCGCTAATGATTTATGTACAATCAGATATGTCACGTTTCGACAAATTATGTATTAAAATGGGTTATTAACTCATGTTTTAACTTGGTTCAATTCGCTTTTTGTTAAAATTGTATGTTTGAATTCATTTAGTTTGGTGAACCAAGTCTACTGTGACTGCGAGTTAATAGAATATCAAAGTTAACTCAATGAGTTATATTATGAGTTATAAAATAAATAAAAGAATTAAGTAAAAGATATAATAGAAAATATAAAGCTAAATTTTTATAGAAAATTGAAAATAGTATCTTTTTGTATTTCTAAGAAATTTTTTTTCAAAAATATACTATTTCTCAATTTTCTATAAAAATTTAGCTTTATATTTTCTATTATGTCTTTTACTTAATTATGTTTTATTTATTTTATCAAACATAGTTAGTTAACAAATACAAAGTTAAAATTGTATTTTCTACAAAAAATTTTAAATTTGTGAAAATCTTAAAAATACAAACAATTAGGAATGGAGGGAGTATGAACTATCTTGTGAATTAATATAATTACTTATTTTGTTGTTGTAATGTTATATTTATTAAGCAACAAACAAAAAAAAATGAGAAAAGTGTTGGAAAACTATTGCATAGAAGTTTAGAGAAATTTAGACTTCAAAATTTATGGATATACTTTTTAGATTAATGTAAACATATAGAGTGTTTAGAGAATTTACATTTTACTTCATTTCTTGAAATTTTACTACATTTTATTTTTAATCGAATAATATCATTCATTATATATTCAAATATGTGAGATACTAGCTATTCTATAAACTATAAACTAATACAAATAAATCTGTGATTCACATAATTAACCTTGACTTAATTTCCAGTAAAACAATCAACACAACATTATAAACAATTTGGGATCTTAGACATTGTCACATTAATGATCTCTTTATATGACACAAAATAAAAAAAAATTATGATACATTTGCTTTATTGATATTTTCTTTTCTTTTTTCTGGTAAAAAAATTATTTATATTTTCTTGTTAAATTACGAAATTACGCATTAACTTAGAGAGTTTAAAAGCTTTGAATTAGGATCAAACTGAGTTAAAAACTATGTTAAGCTATGGTTACTTGCTTTAGTCGGTGGGGTTGAGCTGGACAACACAATATAAGGTAGAACGATACATGTTTTAACTACTTCTAGTAAAAAAATGTATTGAATGCTTCATGTATTTTTAGTAATGCTATATTCCCTAAGAAATACTTAAACAATTAATTAAAAAAACAAAAACAATATATTAAAAATTAAGTTAAAGAGCTCGGAAAAGGCAAAACTGGCATGAGAGTCAATGGAGCAGAAGCATGGAACCGATGTGTCCACATCTCTTCCTCTCTCCCTTTTATCGCACAAACACACACTCTCAGTCCCTTTTTCCTCGGCTATTTATTAGTATTATTTTCTGTTTTTTTTTTTTTTTTTAATATTCTTTGTTCCTGCACGAAAACAAACAATAGAATTATCCAAAATTTAAGTAAACCAGAAAATGGCGCAACAGAAATTATTGGAAAAATGAATAGAAAAAAATGTCGAAAATAAATAATTAAAAGCAGAGAAATGAATTCTTACGCCGCGTTTTGCAGTCTTAAGGACAATGATGGACTCTCTTACCTTTATCTAGTTGTCAAAATCAGACATCAATGTTAATAAAATTGAGTAGTTATATTAGCCAAAACTGATGCGCTTTATTCATTGCCAAGTTCCACAGGCATCTCTTTTTTTATTCAAAACAAAATATGCTTTCGTTGATTAGTTATAAATCGCCATAAAATATTCAAATTCTATTAGAATATATATATATAGAAATACGGGTATCATTAAAAAAAAAAAAATACGGGTATCATAAGTCATAACAAACAGATATAAATAAATAACTTCTATGTACAAGGTTACCACATTCTATATCTATCTATCAAATTTTTAGATATTTATCACATTCTTATATGCAAAGCTGATTCTATTTGAGTTCACCTGAACGTTCATAAATTTTTTCAAATATATCTTGAAACAGTCGTATCTATTGTCGGTCATATGTTCTAGAAAGATCCAATACTAATTGAGTTATTGATATTTTAAATATATAGCATATAGCATATACATTCGGTATAATTTCTTAAGGCAAAAAATTGTTTAAAGATAGTTTAAAAAGTTGTGTTTATTTGAAAACTTATACACTGAACACTAAACACAAAACACAAAACACAAACACAAGAACATATGTCAAATGGATTTCTCACCAGGTTCACACATGATTTTATTGTCTTTTCTATTTTTATATTTTTAGACACTCATTGAGATACTTAACTGCACATGCGCCAATGTTTTATTCCGGAAACACATTGCAGTTTCCAGAAAAAAAAAGGAATGAGGTGATTTTCTATATAAATTGATAGTATTTCCTAAATTTTCTTGTCATTTATCAAATAGATTCAGTGAATTGTTTGAAAGTATGATTGAATTTCTTCTTCACTAGATGACATATTTGGTATTTTAAAATTTGAACAACAAAGAGAAAATCTCTGAGAAGAGTATCCACCAAAAAATATAACCATCAAAACATGGTGGCATGTGTGATTGGTTGAATAGACATGGCTACTTTAAACATGTTTATATTAGTAAATTAATTAAAATTTGAAATATATTCTGTTTACTTCTAAGAAATAGTACGAGTTTTTTTTTTCTTTTTTTAAACATAAGTACTTGTTTTCAATTTTCTGCAAAAGGCAAGACCGAGAAAAGCAAAAAACCCTAATAGTCTTCACTCTTCATAAACCCCCAAACCGGAGAAGCTAACCATCTTGAATCCTACACAAAAGATCAAACAAATCGTTCTCTCTGGTTCTTCTTGTTCCCTTCTCCCTTTTTTTTTTGGTTTTGTCTTTTAATAATAAAAACTCATTTTGGGCTAATTTTAATATCCTCTTTAATTTGAGTGCTTCTTGAAATGGGTGAGACAACAAAAGGAGATGCTACAAAACCATCACCGAACCAAATCTCCTCACCTAAAGATTCTTCACTTGATCACCAAACACCAAACCCATCATCACTCCTTCACCATCACCACCAACATCAATCTTTCCTCCCTACTCCGATCTTCATCCCCACAGTCTCTTCTCCCGGAGCTCCGGTCATCCCCAAACGACCACGTTTCGGCACATCCGGTCTCTCCCCTCCTCAATGGAAAGCCTTACCGTCACCTTCCACAGTACCAACAGCCTCCACAATTTCTTCATCACCGACACCTTCCACCGCCGTGGTAACAGCTTCCTCCACCGAAACGGCCGGATCTTCACCGCCGGGTCAAGAAGCGACCAACAGCGAGAAACAACAACCTGAAACGGAATCTTTTCATCATAAATTCAGAAAAGGCAAGTACGTGAGCCCCGTGTGGAAACCAAACGAGATGCTATGGCTAGCAAGAGCCTGGAGAGTCCAGTACCAGAACCAAGGAACCGGTTCCGGTTCCGGATCCGGATCCGGGTCAGGCGAGGGAAGAGGTAAAACTCGTGCTGAAAAAGACAGGGAAGTAGCCGAGTTCCTAAACCGGCACGGTATAAACCGGGACTCGAAAATCGCCGGTACGAAATGGGACAACATGCTTGGTGAGTTTAGGAAAGTGTACGAGTGGGAAAAAAGCGGAGATAAAGAAAAATACGGTAAGAGTTACTTCAGACTCTCTCCTTATGAGCGTAAACAACATCGACTTCCCGCGTCTTTCGACGAAGAAGTGTTTCAAGAATTGGCTCTTTTCATGGGTCCACGTGTCAGAGCTCCGACTGTTAGCCGTGGCGGAGCTACGGCGGTAGTCACCTTAACGCCTCCGTCCGTTGAGGCGCTTCCTCCTCCTTCTCTTCCTCCACCATTGATGACTTCAAGAGACGAATATGATACTGAAAATAACCCTATCACTTCCATCGGTAAGATTTGTATTTTCACTTTTGTAACACTTCTTATTTATTATTCATTGACTTGTCTAAAGTGCATTATTATTTATTAGTCACATTATGCCATACTGCGTTATTTGGACTTGTAGTCTATGCTTGGTACGATCGTTATTTGGTCTTATTGATTAGAATTGAAGGAACTTGAAATTGTCTATTAAGATTATGATTTTTGTTATTATTTTTATACAAATATTAATTATGTTACAATGTAGGAAGAGGGAAGCGATTAGCATTATCAATAGTTGGAGATGATCATATTCAATATCCGTATTCACACAGCATTGCTAGAGGATCAGGTTTATTCACTAATAAACCACTATACAATCCTTCTTCCGAGATGTTTCCTTCTTCTTCTTCTTCGTCTTCCTCACTGAAAGATCTTCGCCGTGTTGGAAAAATACGATTAACTTGGGAGGAATCGGTTAACTTGTGGGCTGAAGAAGGAGAGGTTGATTATGGTAGAATTAGGGTTAGTGGATCAAGTTTCTTGAATGCAGACGAGCTCACATACTTGGACGATTCTATGGTGGCTTGTACAATGGAATCTTTCGAAGATGGACCTCTCAAGGGTTATTCTTTGGATAAATTCATTTCTGGTCAACATCTTAAAGTCTTTGGAAGACAAAAGTCAACCTCATCATCTGCTCCTTCACCTTCAGGTAACACACATACACTCGTTTAGTGATTAATTTATAGGGAACTATGTCTACAAAATGCAATGAACATCTCCAGTCTTATAGAGCGAGGAAATATTAAGAACTTTGTAATGATGACTAATATATAAAAATTAAAGAGGAACTTAATTCATGCAAGTTATCTAATGAATCTAATCGTATAAAGGGATAAAATGTAAAGAATATATAACCCTTTAGTGGTAATTCAAAATTATAGACGAAAAACAATGCAATCCTCTAATCCTATAATATTTCAATACACCTTTAGTGATAAATATACAAGATTAAAGAGGAAAAATCAACGTTACTATTCTAATCGTATAATATAAACCTTTGTCTTTCAGTGAGTGTGGCAGGTTTTTTTGATCGACCTCAGCTTCAAGTCTCAGAACCCATTTATCAATGTAAATTTATTTCGTATATTATATCATCAATTACCTTTATTCATATTTTATTAACTTATTATGGAACTAATGCTAATACAGCAATACCAACATTGGAGTTCCAAGACCCATCGGAGATTTGCTTGAGTAAATTGCGTCTGCCAGCGGGAAATCTTCCGAGCTTATTTGAGCTCGCTCGGTATCTTCAAGAACCACCGCCGGAAAATCTCCGGTTTCCTCTCCGGCGAGATGTCTACAACGACTTGCCACAAGGGAAAGAGCTCTTCTTCTCCACCTCATCCACCGAGCTACTAGATTGTAGAGCAATCACATATGATATCATCGGCCCCATAATGTCTCGCTTAAATCCTAATAACGGAGTCTTCATCTCGAGCAAAGACTCGCTGATCCCACTTTGGCATGACTGCGTAAACCGGATGGTTTCAAAGTTTTGTGAGATGGTGATTTTGCGTAAACCGGATTCTTCTTCTTGCGATGAAAACGTTCAAGATCAGTGGCCAAACGTGACGGGATACGTAAAAGGATTTGCGTTATGGAGAGGAGAAGAGACTGATAAGGTACGAGAAGGTGTAGCTGATCCTTCTTCTCTATTGGTCCAGAAGATTCTTTGGTCGTACAATGATCTTCCATACATTCTTGGATATCACGCAATAGGGTTCACCGTAACTTTCTGCGCCTTGAGCCGATCATCGCAGGATCGACTGATGTGCACCGATCTTTATTCATTTGACGTATCCTCACCATCCCATCGAGTTAAGGCTTTGGTTCCTTGTTACCGTATCGCTTCCCTTTTACCTTTGCTTGCAGATCGGTGCACTACGAGGCTCTTATGCTACAACGACTTCGAGAGAATCGATCATGGAGATTATGTGACCGAAGTGACGCCTCATACTGTGACTAAGTATTACTCGAGCAAAAGAAAATGGAGCGGAGTGAAAGGGATTTACGATTTTCTTGGCCAAAGAGTTCCACACGCGGAGCATTTGGATAGGGCAAGCGAGAAAGATCTCTGGTTGAGTTTTAAGCCACGTGGAATAAGATTCAAACCTCGAAACGTTGACCAGCTCATCGAGTCATTGATGTGTGTGACGAGAGCGCTCGTTGCGCTTCACGACCTTTCGTTCATGCATCGTGACATGGGATGGGATAATGTAATGAGAAGCACGACAACCACAACCACAACAACAACAACATCGGACGCAGAATGGTTTGTTTGCGGGTTTGATGCTGCCGTTGAGTCCCCGCAGCTTAACCCGCACCGTCCTGCGGAAGAGAATGTAGAGGAGGAGCGTGGAAGACACGCGCCGGAGATGGAGAGAGGATTGCATGCGGTGAAAGTGGATGTGTGGGGAGTGGGTTATATGATAAAGACGTGTGGATTGAGTAATGTGCCAAAGATGTTGAGAGATCTTCAAGGGAAGTGTTTGGAGCCGAATCAAGAGAACCGACCGACCGCAGCCGATTGTTTTCACCACCTTCTCCAGGTTCAGTCTGCTAGTTCATCGTCGTATTAGCCTTTATTTTTATTTATTTTTAATAACTAGTCTAGTGGTTTAAAAACTATTAAGGTTCGAAACCTATAGATGTAGAAGTGATATAGAGGGTTTGACTATCAGTACCTAGTCAACTTTTGTTCGTTTTAATAATTTTAGCCGCTTGAACAAAGCAAATTTGATTAGCTTCGGTAGCAACGTTTCGTTTCGAGTATTTCCAGAGATAACGAGTTGTAGTGATCAGCGGATAATAATAATAAGTAATGTTTTCGTTGGAGATAAAATTACAAATGATATGCAAAAAAAAAAAGAAGAGGCTTGTAGGTTATATATTTTAAAGTTTTCTTAGGAGGAACAAATTAACCTGACAACATAATATTTTTTTTTTTTTTTTAATTGTTGACTGGTGAGAAGTGAGAAGTGGAGGGTGTTATGTCGGGAGAAACAGACATTGGTCTAAACAAAATGATAGAAAACAGCCGCCATTTTCTATCATCTCTATCTCAATTCACCTGCGCCACATTTTAACTTTATTTTCTTTGCCCCCAGATTTTCCTACTCTGGGTTTTTATTAGCTTGTATTGTTCATGTGTCAGAATCTTTTGAAAACTCTAGTATTTTTATTCTTTATAATCTATAAAAAAAAGATTAATAAATCAAAACATTAATTCATCTGTATTTTTAACTCTGATTTAGATCGAACAAAGGGCTTCTTTGTAGTTTAGTTTTTGTTTTATAATCATGATATCTATTATTTTAGTTGCATGATTGATGATCCAATAGGTTTTAGATACTATGTGCACTTTGGAATGTGAAGAAGGTATAATTGAATTGTCGTGGTTCTCGTATGAATACGAGTTCTAACTGATTAGTAAAATAAGGTCTTAATTAACAAGAGAATTCCAATCAATACTCTGTCGTCGGTATAGATCCAAAACAATCTTTTATTTTATAGTCCTGAGATTATATAAATCTAGGCTATAGTACATCATATCTGGTCACCCCACACTCACGGCAGAGATATATTAAAATACTTGGATGCTTTTCGCTTGGAATATTGTTAAAAGTGGGAGTATATTGGTTAGGTCTGGGCAAAATACCCGAACCCGATACCCGAACCCGAACCCGACCCGAAGTAAGCAGTTCGGTTCGGGTACGGATGCCCCATAATACCCGATCGGGTATGATTTTTTCTGATTTCGGATACCCCTACTCGATCTGAGATATCCGAAATAACCCGATAAACCCGAACTACCCGAAAATATATAACCTTATAACTATTTTGATTTTGTTGGTGTTTTTGATTTTGGATTTGGAATTGTTGGTTTCTTATGAATGTAGTAATGTATATTGTTTCAGTTTGGATATTTTTCATCTGTTTCGGATTAGTTCGGGTTTTTCATTTGTTTCAGGTAGTTCGGGTGTTTTCGGTTATTTTGGGTAGAAAAACACCCATATCCGATCCGAACCCGTCGGGTATTTCGGATTTCGGGTTACACCCGAAAACACCCATACCCGATGGGTGTTTACCCGAACCCGACCCGAATTAAAAAAATACCCGATCGGGTATATAACTCTATATCCGAATATCCGAAAAACCCGAAATACCCGACCCGACCCGATCGGATACCCGATTGCCCAGGCCTAATATTGGTTAGTTCGACAACTATTATTTCGAAATAACTAGAAACAAAACTATATTAAGTCACAAGTCACAACCCATATTTCTCTACAGCAATTCACTACAAGAAAACTACCGCGAAACTGACGGCCAAATCCGTCGGTAATCCGTCGGAATTGACCATTTCCGACGGATTTCCGACGGATTCGTCCGTCGCTTCTATCTCGTCGGAAATGGAAAATCCGTCGGAAAACCGTCAGTATTTCCGACGGATTTCCGACGGAAAATATAAATCAGAAATCTGTCGGAAATCCGTCGGTTTAAGTGTTCCGGTGAGCTGTCGGAAATCCGTCGGTTTACGTGTTCCGGCGAGCCGTCGGTAATCCGTCGGTTTACGTGTTCCGGCAAGTCGTCGGGAATCCGTCGGTTTGCCGGTTCCGTCTAGCCGTCGGAAATCCGTCGGTTTGCCGGCCGTCGGAAATCCGTCGGAATATAGGCCGTCGGAAATCCGTCGGAACATAGGCCGTCGGAAATCCGTCGGAATATTTCCGACGGATTTCCGACGGCCTATATTCCGACGGATTTCCGACGGATTTAGTAAATTATAGTAAAAAAAAAATTATTTAATAAATTGAATATTAATTCAAAAAAAAATTATTTAAAATCCAAAATAATTGAATAAATATTTAAAAATATAGAAATGAAAATAAATATTAATAATAATAATTTAAAACAATTACAAAATTCATATTTTATATAATTAAAAATATAAAAATTAATAATTTATTCTCAAATATTGAAAAACCAAAAAAAATATAAATTTACAAATATCCTATATAAATATACAAATCAAAGTTTTTCTAACAATCGAAAATCTAAATATAAGATTTCAAACCTTAAACTAACATTAAAAACCAAAATCTAAATCTAACATTCTAAACCTAAAACTAAACATTATAGAAACCTAAAATAAACATTTCAAACCTAAATCTAATTACAAATTACCTAAATCTAACATTATTATATCCTAAATCTAAAATTCCAAACTTAAATCTAACATTCAAAACTTAAATCTAACATTCGAAAATCTAAATATAACATTATTATCCTAAAACTAAAATTCTAAACCTAAATATGTTAATTGAAAACCTAAATCTAACATTCCAAAATATAAATCTAATAATTTTATCCTAAAACTAACATTATAAACCTTAAACTAACATTAAAAACCAAAATCTAAATCTAACATTCCAAACCTAAAACTAAACATTAGAAACGTAAAAGAAACATTTCAAACCTAAATCTAACATTCAAAACTTAAAATTCCAAAACCTAAATCTAACATTATTATCCTAAAACTAAAATTCCAAACCTAAATCTAACATTACAAAACCTAAATCTAACATTATTATCCTAAAACTAAAATTCCAAACCTAATTCTAACATTCAAAACTTAAATCTAACATTCCAAAATCTTAATATAACATTATTATGAATCTAAATCTAAACATTAGAAACCTAAAAAGAAACATTTCAAACCTAAATCTAATTACAAAACCTAAATGTAACATTATTATCCTAAAACTAAAATTCCAAACCTAAATCTAACATTCAAAACTTAAATCTAACATTCCAAAATCTTAAATCTAACAATTTTATCCTAAAACTAACATTACAAACATAAATTTAACATTGAAAACCTTAAATCTAACATTGCAAAATCTAAATATAACATTTTTATCCTAAAACTAACATTCAAACCTAAAATCTAACTTTGAAAACCTAAATCCAACACTCTAAAATCTAAATATAAGATTCCAAACCTAAAACTAAGATTCAAATCCCATCTCTAACTTCACAATAACTAAATCTAACATTCCAAAACTTAAAACTAACATTCCAAACCTAAAACTAACATTTATAACTTAAAACTAACATTTAAAACATAAATCTAACATTCCAAACCTAAATCTAACATTCCAAACCTAAATCTAACTTTGAAAACCTCTAAATTCACCTAAATCTAACATTCACTCTCATTCACTCTGATTTTTCGAGTTTGGTCGCGTTTATAAACAGAATTTTCCGACGGAAATTCCGTCGGAAATCCGTCGGAATATTTGAAATTATTTCGTAAAATTCAACTAACGCGGGACACGAAAACTTAAATCTTCCGAAAATTTCACTGTACGTCGGAAATCCGTCGGACGTTCCGACGGATTTCCGACGGACTTTCGAAATTATTTCGTAAAATTCAACTAACGCGGGACACGAAAACGTTTGATTTTGCGAAAATTTCACCAACTGTCGGAAATCCGTCGGAAATTTCCGACGGATTTCCGACGGACTTGAGAAAAATATATGTTATTCCTTTTGTCAGACAAACCTTAAAAACCAACACGTGTTTCCCTAAACCCGTCGGAAATCCGTCGGAAATTTCCGACGGATTTCCGACAGTTTGTGGTTTCGTGAGTTTTTTTCGATTCGTTTCAATTGGAATGTGTTTGTAGTATGGTTTATTAATGATTTCAATGATAAGTTTACAATATTCACCTCCGTTTATAAGAATTTATCAAAATTAAGATTTATACTTAGGAACTAGTAAAGATGTAAGTTAAAGTATATAGTTCATTACGTAGAACTTAAGTGTAAATCATTCCAAAATCTTGAAAACAATAATTTAACCTAAATACTAAGTTTAAATTGTATAATATCTAATAATCTTATAATATAATTAGTTGTTTGAGGTTTATTGTGTAAAATTTGTCAAAAAAGCCACGAAACCCCAAACCGTCGGAAATCCGTCGGAAATTTCCGACGGATTTCCGACGGTTTGTCCAAATCTGTCGGAAATCCGTCGGAAATTTCCGACGGATTTCCGACGGTTTGCGGTTTCATGGCTTTTTTTTTTAACCGTTTCAATTGAATTGTTTTTGTATTATGTCAAAATATCGATTGTCACTTAAGAACCGGTATTTAATTAAAATATCGATTGTCACTTAAGAACCGGTATTTAATTAATATTTATAATAATTTATAAATTCATATACTTGAAAATAATAATATTCTTATTGTTTTTTAAAATAGAAAAAATATAAAACGTAAATATTAAATTATTCGAAATAAAAATTAAAACAACAGAAAATATTAAACATAAAGTGGTTTCTAACAAATAATTTAAAAAAACATAAAACTTAAATATTAAATTATTCGAAATAAAAATTAAAACAACAGAAAATATTAAAAAGTGGTTTCTAACAAATAATTTAAAAAAACATATATAAACAAGATCTAAGGTGGTGGTGGTGGGTATTGAGCCATGAATGCTTCCATCCTAGCCGCCATCGCTTGGTTTTCCTCTGTGAGGCGTTGCACCGTAGTCTTGAGTTCATCCACTTCAGCTTCTAAATGTGGGCCGTGAGAACCTCCGTAATAGCGTGAGGTAATGGAGCATGAAGTATCGTCGGGAAGACCATAATACCGGCCTTTAGACCTCGGAATAGCCTGCGGAAGCAATAAAAAAGTTGACTAAAAATTGAAAAAGAATTAAAACTTGAATAAAAATAAAAATTTTACTTACCTCAAATACGAACTCGTTTTCCTTCTCCAAAGGAACTTCGGTTAGGGGAGGGGTTCCTTCAATGATTGGTTGAGAAAGAAGGAACTCTTCACGCATCCTATTGACGTTCTCGACGATATCCAGAGTGACCTGATCGTGGATTACACCATCCTTGCCGGTGTGGACAGCTTGGAGCAATCTCAAATTAGATGGTTCGACACCATCTTCCCGAAACTGCATGCAAAATAAAGTAATTGAGTAAAATTTGTGAATCTTAAAGTTAAAAAAATTAATGAATGAAAATTGAAGGGATAAAAAAAAACTTACTAGTTCTTTTGCTTTCGTCGCCTTGCTCTTCGCACCTAGATTGTGCGTCGCTTTGCCCTTTCCTTTGCGATCGCTGTTCCGGGATGCAGAATGTTTTGCGGCGGATTCTCTGGTAGTCTCTTCAGTCCAGTAAGCGATGAACCCGTTAAATAGATCCGGGTTCGAAACCAAGTCCCTTGGCACATCATTCTGCTTCCACTTTTCTTTCCACTCGTTTATCTTCCATGAATACGCCCGTGCGCATTTTTTATCGAATTCGCGTCTAACCGAAGCGGTTAAGTGACTGTCCCACCTGAATTCTTGCTGCAAATTAAAAAGAAGATGAATTTGAATAATTTAAAAAATTTAAATTCAATTTTAATAGAAAAAACAAAATAAATACATTACCGCAAATTGGCGAAACCACATATCCCTATCTTGGATCGGCATTGAGCTGTATGTTGGATATGGATGCTGAAGCATTCCTTGACACATTCGGTTGATTGACTTTGAGATCCCAGTATGCGATTGGTCAAACCTACAAAACAATTTAATTAATAAAACCCTAATTAGTTTAAAAAAGTACATTTATAAATTAAATAAATAAATAATTACAAAAACTTACCAAATGTCTCTTCCTTGACAATCTGGATGAAGACGTGGAAGTCTTTCTCGTCCCGGAAGATTCATAAAGTCCTCGACACTCATCTGCGTCGGAGCAGTTGCGGTTGGTGCCGGTGAATGAGTTTCCGGAATCTGTGTATCCGGAATATGTGTGGACGGCGTAGGAGAACTCCTCGCAGCTCTACTCCTACGGTGACGACGATGTCCGCTCGTAGACTCGACGTATGCTCCATAATCCCTACATAAAAATTTATAACAAAACAGAATCATTATAAAATTTTAGAAATAGACATAAATTTATAAAATATATTTCATAAATCATTGTTCATAACTTATAATTTGAAAATAATTTTTTAAAAATAGACAAAAAAATACAAAAATCATTAAAAAAATTTAAAATTCAGTTTTAAAAAAAAATCATAAGAAATATATTTATTATTAATTGTCTCAAATAATTATAAATATGTTCACAATTATAAATATATTAATTATTTTCAATATATAAATTATATCCAAAAATTTCAAAATAAAAAAAAATCCTAAATCAAAAAATCAATTTGTAAAATCAATTTCTATTTCAATTTCAATTCCAAAACCAAAAATTAAAAAACAAAAAATCCTAAATCTAGATCTAAAAATCATAATTTCAAAACCTAATATAGAAAATCCAAATTTATAACCAAATAACCCAAAATCATAATCTAAATTCCTAATCTAAATTACCTCAACCAAATCTATAACCAAATTCCATAGATCTAAATTTCAAAACCCTAAATCCACAAATCTAACAAATTAAACTCTTAATAAACATTAAAAACTTACATGTTTCTTTGAGACCCAGCCATTGGAAGAAGATTTGATGGAAAACTTTGAAGAATCGAAGGTTTGAAGAATTTTGTTGAAATTTCTTGATTTTCTCGAGTGAATGGCGAAGAAGACGATCTGGTTTATTTATTCGCGTATTCCGACGGATTTCCGACGGCTAATCCGTCGGAAATCCGTCGGAATTAACTAACTATTAACACGCGGCATTGGGAAATCCGTCGGCATGCAGCAAATATTAACACGCGGCATTTGGAAATCCGTCGGAAATCCGTCGGAATTTCCGACGGATTTCCGACGGATACTCACGAATTCCGTCGGAAATCCGTCGGAAAAATGTTTATTTATTTTGGAGATCCTGAGGGTCGAACTGTAGCCCTCTAGGATAATTTATACAGTTTAAACCATTGAGCCATGTTATGTAATTGGTTAAATATCAAAAGATATATATATATATACATTATATGATTTAAAACATGTTTTTATATGATTTACATTATATGATTTAAAATATAATTATATGATTTAAAACATTCACATTATATGATTTACATTATATGATTTACATTATATGATTTAAAACATTCACATTATATGATTTACATTATATGATTTACATTATATGATTTAAAACATTCACATTATATGATTTACATTATATGATTTAAAACATTCACATTATATGATTTACATTATATGATTTACATTATATGATTTAAAACATTCACATTATATGTTTTTAAATTTACATTATATGATTTAAAACATGTTTTTAAACATGTTTTTACATTATATGATTTAAAATATGTTTTTAAATTTACATTCACATTATTGTTAAAATATTCACATTATATGATTTAAAACATGTTTTTAAATTGATACATATTTATTTTATAACATTTATTTTGTATTTGAATAGTGTTAAAAATGAATAAATTATTTTTGTTAAATAGCTGCGCTCGATTAGAGCTGCCTACGTACCCATATCGGGATCAAGCCAAACCGTAGTTCATTGTACAAATTTATTACTTTTGCAAGATATTTTTTAATTCTCCTTGTTATTCTCCTTGTTCGTCTTCCTCTGATGATGTTGATCCTTCAGATGTAATTGAGTCTGTATCGTCATAAAATTCTCCTTCTTCTTCTTCTGACTCGGAATGAACTATACCGATTTGTGTGAAATCAACCACAAGATCGACACCAGTAGAGGCCGCAACTGGATCCATTGGAGTACTTATGCTTGGCTGCATGGCATCGTGTTGAGAAACTCCATAAATTCTTCCTCTAGGGCTTATTGCAGTAACTGTGACCCAAGGATCTGACCGCCGTGTTATGCGAGGGTAACGAATGTAGCACACCTATAAAGAAATACAGAAATTTTCGTAAGTAAACGCCGAAATAAACATAAAAATTAGTAAAAACATAACATTTAATTGAATCAAACCTGATCTGCTTGTGACGCTAGAATGAATGGATCATAATGTTGTAGTCTCCGATTTGTGTTAACAGAAGTAACACCAAATTGGTCCACGACAACACCACGACCAAGTACTGGATCATACCAATCACACTTAAAAACAATGCACCTCAAGTCTAACATTCCTGGGTACTTAACTTCCAATATTTCCTGAAGAATGCCGTAGTAAACATCATTACCAGACTTCACAGAAACACCATAATCTGCAGATGGTCTTGTCCTTCTTTCGTCATGAATCCTAAACCCATATCCCCGACTGCAATACCTAGGATAAGACTTTGCACGGTAGATTGGACCACTAACAAATTCCATTAACCATGTCGGAAATGTGGCTCCGCTCTTTATTCCTACAGGAATCTACGAAAAAAATTAACCGCAATTAACATAAATGACACTTATTTGAAAATAATAGGGTTTTGTTAAATCTTACGTAAAATTCCCTAAACCAAGTCATAAAATCTTCCTCCTTATGTTGTTGAAGCTCTTCTTCTGACTTATCCACAAACCACCCGCGTATTAATGCCATGTAAATCCTGTACGAAAACCACATTTGTATGAAAGTTAATAAATTAAATATAATATATTCGAATATATATATACATTATCATAAATAAAGTTTTTTACCTTTCATATTCCGCAATTTCCTCACAATTTGTTAGGATATACATATGCAAGTGTTTAACCTCTTGTTGTGATAATGTGCGTGTCTTGCTTTTTCCACTCACTCGACCAACTTGGGAAAACAACTCAGGAACTACGACGGGATAAATCGCTCTCTCATTACGATCATCATGGCGACCAGGACGTCTACTCTTTGTACGAACTTCGGATGGGAAGTAATATTCAGCAAACTGTGACGCTTCTTCGTTGAGGCTCTGTGCGACAATAGATCCCTCTACTCTACTTAAATTTTTAACCTTTTTCTTCAGATGAAACATATACCGCTCAAAAGGATACATCCAACGGTATTGAACTGGACCTCCTAGTGCAACTTCTCGTGGGAGGTGGATAGGAAGATGTTCCATCACATCAAAGAAAGATGGCGGAAATATCTTTTCAAGGTTACAAAGGATCACGGGGATATTGACCTCTAAGTTTCGGATTCCGTCAACAGTAAGTGTTCTTGTGCATAAATCTCGAAAGAAAGAACCAACTCCTGCAATTGCTTTGTAGACATCTGGATCAAGAAGATGGGCAAAAGCGAAAGGAAGAAGCCGCTGCATCACAACATGACAATCATGACTCTTCATTCCTGTAAATTTCCCTTCTCCATAATCTATGCAATTACGCAGATTTGATGCATACCCATCAGTGAATTTGACATCATCGCGAATCCAATCAAAAAATTCCCTTTTCTTATCTCCTTGCAACCCGTACGGAGGAAATATGTATTTACCATCCGGCTGAACTTCAAGAAAAGCCCTATCGCAAATCTCGGCCAAGTCTAATCTAGATTTGATATTGTCTTTCGTCTTGCCTTTGACGTTTAAGACAGTGTTCATGATGTTCTCAAAGAAGTTTTTCTCAACGTGCATCACATCTAGATTGTGCCGCAATAAATGGGTCTTCCAGTAAGGCAGATCCCAAAAAATACTCTTCTTGTGCCAGTTATGAACTTCACCGGCACCGTACACAACTTCATGTCCATTACCCCCACAGTCAGGAGTCCTATCAGCACCAAAATCTCTCAATTGTTCTAATAAAGTATATCCGTCTATCTCAGGAGGTGGCGCATCAAACACTTTCTTAGACTTCGTAAACAATGTTCTAGACCGACGATACGGATGATCACTCGGTAGAAACCTTCTATGACAATCAAACCAACAACTCTTTCTTCTGTTCCTAAGTTGGAATGCATCAGTGTTGTCTTGGCAATACGGGCATGATAATCTCCCATGAGTTGTCCATCCAGATAACATACCATATGCTGGAAAATCGCTTATGGTCCACATAAGAACCGCACGCATGTTAAAATTTTGTTGGCATGAAACATCGTAGGCTTCAGCACCATGCTCCCATAGCATTTGTAACTCATAAATCAATGGCTGGAGGAATACATCGAGTGATCTCTTCGGATGATCTGGGCCAGGAACAAGAATGGAGAGAAACAAAAACTCTCGACGCATACACAGAGATGGAGGCAAATTGTAAGGAGTTACAATTACAGGCCACAACGAATACTTCCTTCCATGCTTCCCAAATGGGTTAAAACCATCTGTGCATAACCCGAGGTACACATTCCGGCGCTCGTACGCAAAATCCGGATAGGTAGACTGAAAATATTTCCACGCCTCTGCGTCTGAAGGATGTGTAATATCTCCATCTTGACGATGCTCTCCATGCCATCTCATTGGCTCTGCCGTACGCTGAGATGTATATAACCTCTTCAATCTATCTGTTATTGGTAAATACCACATACGTTTATATGGAATTGGAACTCGACCACTCGTTTCCTGATACCGCGGTTTGCGACAAAATCGACAGCTGTTACGGTTTTCATCTTCTCTCCAATATAGCATACAATTGTCGATGCACACATCTATCACCTTATACGGCAAACCAAGACCAGCTACAAGTTTCTGTACCTCGTAGTACGATGCGGGTAAAAGATTATCTTCAGACAATAAATCTTTCGCCCAGTCTGTTATCGCATCAACACACTCCTCTGACAAATTGTGGTCCGTCTTAATCGTCATCAATCTAGTGGCAGATGATAAAGGCGAATGACCTTCTCTACACCCCTTATAAAGTGGCTGCTTTGATGCGTCTAACATACCAAAAAATCTTCCTGCTTCTAAATTAGGTTCTTCAAACCTATCTCTCTCTTCACTGCCATACTGTACATTCTCTCTAAACGCATCATTTACCATCTCAACGGTGCCTACACCTACATCTACTTCCGTTCTATCTCCTACAAATTCCGAGACTGTTGGTCCACTACTACTACTACCATGATCATAATTTGTTTCCCCATGTAGATACCAAATCTTATAACCCGGCGTAAATCCATTGGTATACAAGTGATGCCAAACTATCTCTACCGCAACATTACGAGAATTTCTACAAATTGAACATGGACATTTCAACTTACCTGATTTAAGTACACGCGGTTGATTTCCAGCCAATTTCATGAACTCGACTATGCCTCGTGCATATTCCTCGTTTAAGAGGTTCGTCTCCGAATTCATCATTGGTTCGTCCATCCATGATCGAAAATATCTAGACATATCTTTCCACTTTTTTTTGTTTATAATCGCATGAATATCATAAGAAAATAGAGAGAGAGATGGAATTGGAGTAAAATGAAATGAAGAGTGTGGAAACATATTTATAAACTCGCATCCGTCGGAAATCCGTCGGAAATCCGTCAGAATGCAACGGCACCATACAACGGTAACCTGCGATACCAACGGCTCTTTTAACGTTCATATTTTCCGACGGATTTCCGACGGATTAGTCGGCGATCCGTCGGAAATCCGTCGGACATGGCGGTGGTGCTATCCGTCGGAAATCCGTCGGAAATCCGTCGGAATTTTCTGACGGATATCCGACGGATTTCCGACGGTCATACGTCAGTCGGAAAGCCGTCGGAAATGCCGACGGATTTCCGACGACCTAAAAAAATGCAATTTCGTCGGAAATCCGTCGTTTTACCGTCGGAATTTTCCGACGGACTCCGACGGACACAGGTCCGTCGGAAATTCCGTCGGTTTTCCGGCTGTTTTCTTGTAGTGATTTAAAGTCAAAGTATTTACAATTTAGACCATTAAAGTATATGCTTTATGGTTTAAGGTTTAAATTTTAGACTTTTTGGTTAATGTATAAAAATCTAAACTAGTTCCCCTAACATTTATATAAAATTCCATCATTTTTACGTAGTCCATCTATGAGACTACTAGAACCATACAACCAATATACCCATAACCAAAATTACATTATAGCCTTGTTTGTTTGAGTGTCGCTAGCGACAGAAGAAATTAACACTGATTCTTCAATAAATTTTAAAACTAGCGACCAAATATATTGAGAGAGATGAAGAAAAACAGTTTTTGTGTAGCTGAAACTGGTCGCCAGAAAAACCAGCATCACCAGCGACAAAAAATAGAGTGAATAAATTGCTGGAATGAGTAGCTGAATGGTGTCTCTAACTGATTGAAAGAGAAAAAATGTGTGCAATTAGGTGTCGCTAGCGACGTTCAAACAAACAGGGCAAATATACCTGCGATTTAAAGTAAAGTACAACCGAATCAATCGCCTATATTTAACCTTCTTAAATTATTAAAATAATTTAATTTATAAGTTAAAAAAAATTATTTACAATCTTCTCTGGACTCTGAGTCCTATACCACCTAAAAAGAAACTGCAAAATCAATTATATTTTATAACTCAAATACATCTTTGACACATACTAACCAAACATATCAATTCGGCTTTGATATGAAACAAAGTAGGCCTTGGGCAAAAGTAATTGAATCCGAAGATCCGACTCGAACTGATCCGAAAATATGTGAATTGAATCCAATCCGATTTTTAGAAAAATCCGAATGGGTTTTATATTTTTATATTCAAAGATTCGAATCTGAACTCGAACCGAGAACTGAACGGATACCCGAAATACTCAAAATAAAAATATATCTAAAATTATTAGTTATATTTATATTTAATATCATTTACTTACTAAAATTAAATTTTAAATACAAAAATATCAATTAAACTAAAATACCTAAAATAAACGAAATATTCGAAAGTTTTTAATAATATTTGTGAAAAGTCAACCAAACTATAATCAAATTTAACAAAACTTTTGTTAAATTTAACAAATTTTTAATTTTTTTTTTATATTTTGGGTACCTGAATCAGAACCCGGATGAAATCGAACCAAAACTAAATCAAAAATTATAAATATCCAAATAGATCTTAAGTTTCTAAATCCAAAAACCCAAAAACGCGATCTGAACTCAAACGGGTACCCGAACGAAGTGTCACGCACATACGATCCTAAAAAGACTTCAATGGATGTGCGATTGTTAGAGATCCACCGTTTATCATGCATTAAGGGTTGTAGTAACTACTAAACGAGTAAGACAGATGGCATCAATCAGAGATAATATTACTAATAAATTAAAGTAAATAAACAAAAATATAAAATTCGAAATATATAAAACATATTTACGAGTAAGATTTATAAGGGAGAAGAATTAGACGACAATTGGACAAATGTGCATGATGCTGCATCATTGATGCAAAATCCCAAACGTTGTCGTTTAGCTCGGCGGAGAGAGATCTGTTGGTTTGTTTTTTCTTAAACTAAAATAATTAGACGAAAATAAATAATTAAATGAAAGAGAACAAAAGAGATGCACGTGATAAAAAAGGTGTTTTGGATTTTGATTAGAGCTGTTCTTCTTGTCCTTTTCTCTTCCGACTTCTCGTCTTTATTACTATCAACTCTTTGAATCTTTTATATATTCTGAATTATGTGAGCTAAGCCTTTAAATTTTGTTTATATACATTTAATTTGCCATATTAATATAACTGTACAAGTTTTTGTTTGCACCATAAATTGATTGACGTTAGCTAGATAGATTTAATTGTATTATAAAAATGTGTATAAGCACCACAACTTTCTTTTGTCTTCGTGTGTCATAATTTAATTGTCCACATAGGAGACGTTTCAACCATATCTAATTAGAGGTGTGAAAATAGATTGATGGGTTGATCCAACTTAATTTAACTCATTAATTCTAATAGGTTAAATTTTTTGATTCTAATAGGTTAATAGGTTAATAGGTAAAATGAGTTAGTGGATAAATGGTTAAATGGGTTAAATGAGTTGGTTTGTGATGAGTTGATGGGTTACCCATTTAACCATTTATTTTAACCATTTATAACTATTTAACTAACTTAACCAATTTAAAATCTAATTTAATTCAATTGAACCAAAACAATTTTAACTATCTCTCAATTTTCCCGTCAAAAATGCAAATCAATAATTTTTCTCATAAAAAATGCAAATCAATAATTTTTCCGCCAAAATAAAAATATGAAATTTTCCTCTAAAATGCGGATCCGCAATTTTTCCGCAAAAAATGGATCGATAATTTTCCCACCAAAAATGGATCAACAATTTTTCCACAAAAAAATGGATCCGTAAATTTCCCGCCAAAAACGGATCGGTAATTTTCCCGCCAAAAATAAATCTACAATTTTCTCGCCAAAAACGAATACACAATTTCCCACCAAAAACGGATCCACAATTTTTTCCGCCAAAAATGGATTCGTAATTTTCTCGCCAAAAACGGATAAGTAATTTTTATGCTAAAAATGGATCCACAATTTTCCCGCCAAAAAACCAGATCCGTAATTTTTCCGCCAAAAACGGATCCGAAATTTTTTCCGCCAAAAACGGATCTGCAATTTTCCCGCAAAAAATGGATCGGTAATTTTCCCGCCAAAAACGGATCCACAATTTTTCCGCAAAAAAATGGATCCGTAATTTTCCCGCCAAAAAACGGATCCATGATAATGATGGTGATGATGATAATGATGGTGATGATGATGATGAAGATGATGATGATGATGATGATGATGATGATGATGATGATGATGGTGATGATGATGGTGATGATGGTGATGATGATGGTGATGATGATGATGGTGATGATGATGATGGTGATGATGATGATGGGGATGATGATGATGATGATGATGATGATGATGATGATGATGATGATGATGATGATGATGATGATGTGATGATGATGATGATGATGGTGATGATGATGATGATGATGATGATGATGATGATGATGATGATGATGGTGATGGAGATGATGATGTTTATTGTTTTATTATAATTAATTATTAGGTAATTTTATGATAATTAATTAATCAAAATTTAATTAATTTAATTAATTATTTAA
Source organism: Barbarea vulgaris (assembly GCA_963667165.1). NCBI lineage: Eukaryota > Viridiplantae > Streptophyta > Magnoliopsida > Brassicales > Brassicaceae > Barbarea > Barbarea vulgaris. The sequence continues at coordinate 7,327,834 of OY763894.1, read as the reverse complement.
ATGGGTTGACCAACTAAATGAGTTGGGTCAACCCATTACCCATTTAACTCTAAAACTCAATGGGTAATGAGTTAGGTCAATCCATTTGAACCATTTTGTCACCCTAGATCTAATTATGTTTTTCTCGGTTCATTTAAACCAAGTTATACATAATTTATGTAAAACTCTTCAAACATAACTAAAAATATAGGAATCAAACAACTAAAACTAGTAGCACAAAAAAAAAAGTATCCTCTTCTTTTAGTTTGTACTAGGTCTCAGCGTGAATATTTTAGTATATTTTCGCAAAAATCATATTTGATCTATAATATTTATAAAAATATTATTTTTATATAGGAGATGATAATAATATATATTAATGTTTTGAAAACAAATTTTAGTGACTTTAATTAATCCCTAAATTTTCAAAGTATAATTAAGTCTACTATTGCAACTAAAATTACATAATTTGAAAAACTATAGACTATAGTAATGTATATCTAAAAAATAAATTGATTATAATATTGAATTATTAAAAATTGGTATAATAGTATGTTTTTAATTTTTTGATAATTTATTATATTTTTTTAATGTGTAAGTTCTAAAGTAAATAAATTATTTTTGTAAGATTATATATATAATAAGATCTTTTTCCGATTATAAACATGATTTTGAGCATATATATTGTGCTATATTTTTGAAGATTTTTCATATTTCCTTACCAAATCTCTTTCCTAAATTTTATCATAGGAGGTATGTTTATGATATTTTTTGAATTCAATATATTTATTATGCAATATATTTTTTTCTTCTTCTTTTTTTTCTATAATTTTTGTTAAGTTATCTTGAGAAGTTATGTTAAATATCGACATGAACCAATAGCATCGCGTTTTTTAAATCCTATATGGACGCCTTCAAAACACTATAACTTCAACTTTTATATAGTATAGATTGTAAAGTCCAACACTAAATTTTAACTTTCGGTTTATTAGTAGCAGTTTAGGTGTTTTTAAACTAAAAACATTTTAGTTTAGCAAACCCCACGAAATATGATGAGTTGAAAAACTGGTTGTCAATTAAAACTTATATTTTTAAGTTCGAATTAGGCCTGGGCATATGGGTAACGGGTCTGGAATCGGGTAGGACCCGATCGGTTTCGGCTCTATCGGGTTTATGAATTTACTACCCAATAGGGTAATTATAAATATTCGGTTCGGTTTCGGTTTGGGTCTTGTCGGGTTTTGGATCGGTTCGGATTTCAAATTTAAGAAGCTATAAATACCTGAAAAATATGAGTATTCTATCGGTTTGGCTATTTTCGGATATAAAATATCCGAATATCCGAATATATTCGATATCTACCCAAAAAATTAAAATGTAACCCAATTACCAAAAAAAATACAAAATAACATATACAAACACATAAAAAATTTACAAAAACAAATGATATAATTTCAAATTTAACATTCAAAAACAAAATATGATAGAGTAATAACTAGTAACAACAACCAACTTATCAAAGTTTGATTTGAAACATAGAGCTAAAACTAGGAAATTTTTATCTAAGTAAAACTAAAAATTTTAAGTATTTTTCATCATAAGTGGTTATTCTCGGGTTTATGAGTACCCGTATGGGTATCGGGTTCGGTCCGGGTTTTATCCGATACCCACGGGTAAGGCAATACATGAACCAATAGATTAATTTGCTAATACCCATAACCAACTCGAACCGGTTTTTTTGGTTCGGTTCCAGTTCAGGTTTTCGGATTCGGTTTTTATATCGAGACCTAGTTCGAATGATGAAATCAGAAGGAACAGTTTGTATAGTATATCTGATATTATCTTTTTATTTTGTTGGTTTAAGATGTAAATTTATTTGGTCAAGTTTTTTTTTTTCCCACTAAGTAGTGGCTAGTGATTTTTGGTTCAATTTTAGTAACGGTAAAAAGAAAAGAGTGATAAATATTTTGTGATCCTGACAAAATTTAATTACTATTTTTTTTAACGACAAAAATTTTTTTACGACAAAAAGTTCCATTAAAATAGTGAAATACAACAAGTATTATAACGTCTAATACAAAATATTGAATTACAAATTATTATATAAGCAGATATTTGCGCTATACACTGAAGACGGAAAATTAAGCAAAAAGAATGAACGTTTTTTCTTTTTAAAGTAAGTCTTATACGCTAACAAACATTGTATGCTGTTATTTTTCTTATTCTCTATTTGTCTCATTTTGATACGATATGTATGCCCGATTAGCTTTGCTATTTTTTGCTTTCCAAATCGTACAAGAAAAATCCATGGCATCCGTTACATGTTTTAGAAAATTGACACGATACCAATTAGTCCGTATTCACATCCTTAATAATAATGTAGACTTCATATTTATATCGCTTTGACTCTATACATTCTTGCGTTTGTCGTAGGCTTCTTTCAATGACACCGATCGATCGGACAAAATTTAATATCACCGAATTTTTTTTTAGAATTAAAAACTAATAAACAAATGAGAAAATGGATTTAGAAAACTCAAATTCAATATTTTTTTTTTTTTTCACTCACTCAAATTCAATTATGAGTTGTAAATTGTGCAAACACTATACAAAGGTGTATGCATATGCATATATAAGGTGCCAAACAAGTAAGATTCAAAGGATGATGAGCATTATTAGGGTTTTGGTTCTTATGTTTGTGAGAAAGAGAACATTCGTGGGTATGTTTTGGTGGCCCATATGTTTGTTTTTTTCTGATGACTCTTGCCACACTACATGTTGACGTATATCATACACAAATTTATGTTTTTAATCTTAAGTTGGACTCAGTGTTTAATGACATGATGTGTACTTTGTTCTTGGATTTTGCTTACTCTCTTTCTCAATTTACTCCAATCAAATTCACTCCCAAACTTGACACGTAGACTCGAATGGACAAAACTCCCGTCCCGTTCCTGTCCGATTTTGTTCCTGAAGTCACGCTAATATGTCAATCCCCTCTTGAAACAGAACGGGTCTTATTAAATTTTCTGAAATAAAATATTATTATATATACATTATTGTAAAAAACACCCCAAATCTCTAAAACTAATAATAAATTCATTATTTTATGTTATCTTTCCATCCATTTCCTACTTTGATTTGAAATTCAAAAGATTTGGGAGCATGGTTTTAGTGGTTGAAATTCTCGTTATTTAACTTCAAATAAATTTGTTATTCCAGGATAAAAAATCAGAGTATCCGAATGTCGAGGTCTACTTGTACATAGTAGTTTATTAAGAGCATTCCTATCGGTTGCAAAAATGACAGTTTCTCATCATTTTAAACAAAAATATAAGAAAAATAAGTGTGAAGGAGAGAAGCGCAGTAGACACATTTATAAATTGTGTTGTTTTAGGATTGGTTATTTTGATAAATTTTTAATAATATTTTGTGTTCACACTTACAAAAATGTATTCACACTTATTTTGAGAAACGAGGATGAAGAGGAACCCATAGTAATGCTCTATGGTATTTAATTTAACGACCATTCATATGCCACACGGTAAGGCTTGTTCTAACACTTGGAACAATATACAAACGTTTTAAACTTTGAAATCGATCCAATTGACCATGAGAACAAAAGACACATAAATAACTAAGAAAGACAAATAGTAATTTGGTTTCTTAGATGGGATTGTTGTTGGCAATGACCCAATTTGAAAAGGAATCAAGGGTATTCACATCTGCTCTGTAATGTTTTTGAGTGAACTCAAGGAACATAGGCCAAGTGAAGTCAGGGTATCTTCTTGGTGTCATCTTCTCCAAAATCTCACTTGGTGGTTTCACAACTTTGTCTTTCTTGGGACACAAGAAAAACGCCATTGATTTCCTCGCGCTCTCTCGATTCACAACCGCTCTATGCAAACAACTCTTGAATATCCCGTTCGATAGAGCCTAAAAAAAAGTAACCAAAATTGATCAAACCATTTGTGTATGTATGAGTGACCAAAATGTGTGTGTTTATATGGTTAATAATTAATTACCATGAAAGTGTCACCAATATTGACAACGAAAGCCTTGGGATTTGGGAGAATGGATCGCCATTGATTGTCAACAAAGACTTGTAGGCCATTGACATGGTCTTGATGAAGAATAGTCAAAGAGCTTGGATCACAATGAGGTCCGGTACCTAAGGTGAGATCTGGTGTTTGGCATGGAGGGTAATGATTTAGCCTCATTATCGAATCATTCTTTTCGAAAAATCCTCTGAAATAGTCTCGGTTTACGCCTAAACTTAGCCCCATAAGCTCCATGATTTGGAGTGATAGAGAACTCATTGCTTCACAGTAGTCTTGATACACCTTCCTGTAAACAGAACCGGAGAAATTATCAACAAAACCGGTTAAATTATTTCCGGTTTAATGATTTCGGTATAAAAACCGGTTTACTTAGAAAACAGAGGAAATAATGACACATGTGTGGTTTGCTCTGTTTTTTTTTGGTTCTTGTTCTGTTTTAGGACACGTACCCAAACTGCTCAAACTCTTGTCCTAATGTATCGGAGAAGTAATCTTGAACGGTTCTCGAACCACTCAGCTCGTTGGAAAACCGGAAAGAGAGAGTCTCCTTCCATGGGAGCTTGGTGGAGAATCTACCGGTGAAGCTACTAGCGTAGCCACTGCTCTCACCGGCTTTTCTCTGAGCTCTCTGTTTTCCGGCAAGAGGCATGTCAAAGAAAAGGTCCATGAAACGGTGAGCTTCTGATATGAGTGACTCGCTGACGCCATGATTGACGACGAGGAAGAAGCCATGTTTGGTGCAAGCTTCTGCGATGAGTCTAGAAGCTTCTAGAGTTGAGTCTTGGCTTGAAAGATCGATGAAAGGGACGTTGAGCTCGGGTATGTCAGTGGAAGGTTTCTCTTCGTCTGGCCAAATGAATTGGTTTGGGATTTGGGATTGAAGGTTAAGAAGTGAAGGGTTGAAGATTAGTGGAAGAGTTTGGTCGTTGTCAAGATCTTGCTTTGGTTCGTGTTCTTTCGCTGCCGGAGATGTTGTTGTTGTGCAAAGTATCGCCATTTTTTTTTTTTTTTTTTTTTTGAGTTTTTGGGATTTTTGTTTTGTCTTTTTTTCGGAATCTAAAATGAATAAAAAGGAGAAGTGGGAGTGAGTGTGAGTGTTGTTGAGGAGATGGGGGGGGGGGAACAAAGGGTCCTTTAAGTCTTTATATAAGCAAGCTTCAACTCATGTTAGTGTACATTTGTTTGGTTTTTGTTTTCTTATTATTATTTTTACTTTTTGTTTTCATTTTTTCTACATTTTCCACATGGGATTGCATACTAATCTCTTTATAAGGTGAATTTAATAGTAAAAGAAATTGCGTATATTGAACAAAAGTTTTTGTCTCAATCAAAACGACAAAAGAAAAACTAGACGACAATTAATCCCTAAATTAAATGCGTATTTGTTTCATATGCTTGGTACTCATGCATGTTGGATTCAATCTTGATCTTATTCAATATACATTCTTATCGGAATCTTGCAATGATACAAAGTCGTTTTTTAGTATGTGTAATTGGAGCACTTGAATAAGATATCTATTTAAAAAAAAAAAAAAAAAAAAAACACTCTTTCGAACAATTTAAATTTACTTAAAACTTGAGACCGAACTTTAATAAACATTCTATTAACACATGAACATCAACTATACATTTAACAAAAGAGTTGCACATGATCTATTAATAATTAGTACTAAACAACAATGATTTAGATACATATTTTCTCCGTTTTACGCATTCTCTCTGTTTTACACAGAATTGTTTTATATTTAATTTTTTGTTTTGAATAAAATTTCATTTTTATAAATCAAAATCTAAATTTCCCCTTTAATCAATTTTTTTTTTTTTGAATTGAATGTTAAATTTATTCAAATCAAATTTATTTCTCTTTAAAAAGTACTATAATTCTAATTAGTGTTATGTTAAATAAAGATATATATAATTGAAAGTTATTTTAATTTGTGTGAATTGGATCAAAACAATAGAGTCTTTGTAAAATAGATGTAGGGAGTATATTGAAATAAACACAACAAATTTTTTAACGTGCGTGACCTTTTAAGAAAGTTTTGCTTCATCCATTATCTATTATTACTATAAAATAAGATTTTATTTATCTACAACATCTTAAACTCTTTTTACGTTATATATGTACATTCTTAATTTACTGTAAATACCCAAGACGGATACATGCTCTTATATAAATTCATCATTTTCCACTACAAATTTCACAAGAAAGATACATCCTCTAGAATCAATTTTGGCTTCTGTCCAACGAACATATTGCCATGGGGAGATGGAGTAATTGGGTATTAAAATCACATCAAAACAAATCTTGTTTTAAGCAAACAAAATAAATAAAATCAATGGATCTTTTTGGTGGTGTCTGTTTTTATAGTTGGCAGGAGGAAGAGGTTCCCGAGGTTGTGTTTTGGCTGTATTAGGAGAAGTGTTGGTTCCATATACATATTTACTTTCTTGTCTTACATAGTTTGAAAATTTTTAATTAAATTTTTTAGGTGTCTGTCTATTTTCTATTGGATCTCAAATAAAATGAAAATAGGAGAATTAGTAATTCAGTAGTTATAACAGAGTTTGGATCCAAACACAAGTAATAACTTTGGTCTGCTCTTATAACACTTTAATGGTAAGATATGGAGTCGATTTGCAAACCCCACAACCTGCAGGATCTCTTGTAATTATGCCCAATCGTTCATGGTTGGTTCGATCAATTAAGACTTTGAAAGTTCGTAGATTTAATTACACTTTATCATTACTCGCATTTATGTTTGTATCTAATTCCTACCATTATCATTAACTTGAAAATTTATTAGAGTTAAACAAACAACTTATGATATTCTTATACACATATTTTCGCACTTCTATAACACACAGTTTTATTTGTAGTAAAAATAATCAAAGAACATCTTTTACTATTATTAGTTACTGCAAACTCCAACAATAAACATCTTTTACTATTAGTTACTGCAACTCCAAAATAAAATTACTCTTCTTATCGGAAGACAACGTGGTATCTTAGCATTGCATAGTATTTCAGAGCTACATATGCGTTATTTGACACCACATGACTCATAACCGTTATTATATATTGCCATTTTTGATAGATTTTGCCGAAACGTTACTAGTTTCAAAACTTGGAACCATGCAGTTTTGTGACTAGTTTGTAAGAGATATTAGTCAATCTACTTATTTTCGAATAGTATTGAATTAAAAGTTCATAATATAATATGGTATTCGAATCCGATCACATTCTAACTAATAAAATTTACAATTAGCCTGATTTAAATTTGGTATGCTGTCCATGCCTAAGAACATCAAAATTAATGGCTATAAAAGCTATTTCCGAGAAGAAGAAATCTTAACTAGTATGTAAAAGATGTATAATCCATTGTCATTTGATTTTAAATCATAAGTCCATAATGTAATAGCCATTCTGTAAATTAAACAGAATCCAAACCGAAAACCAATTTTGAAATGAATAAAGATGGGTGTGTTTACTTTACTTTGTGAATATTAAAAATTCACAAAAATAAAATTATAGGATCATGGACTATTTTCTTCCCACGTGTACTTATTTGTCCAAACTCGAAACTATTAGGACATGGAAAAGGACAGAGAGGAGAAGAAGTGTTTGGTGAAGAGATCTGGGGTCCATAGCCACAAAGGCCGCAAGACGAAGAGAAGAAAGGAGAGGGTAAGGTAAGGTGAAAGTAATCATAAGTTATCTTGCTTTTAACTGTTTTCTAAATCCAAATAGCCTACATTCAAAAAACCCCATTGGCCATTTCCATCTAATGGCCATCTCCATCTTACTCTTTTTCTCATAACATTCCCCAAAATATGAATCATGATAGAGACTTGTTTAATTGTTTCGTTGCTTAACTTTTATTGGGTACATCTACTTGACTGTTTAGGAATTTACTTGGTTTTTGTTTGACGAAATTTGGTACAGAAGATGAAGATCAAAGCAAATTTTGAGTTCATCCACACTGTCGTCACATTGTTTCTTCAAGTTAGGGTAAAAAATTACAAGAAAGAAAATCAGATGTAATTGATTTAGTCTAGTACAAAAGTTTATTAGAGTTGCAAAATTATATCATAATTTACTTTCTAAATTTGTATATTAGACTTTCTTAATTCTTTTTAGATTTTGGGAATATTATGTTGTCCGCCGAATTAGATTTTATGGATGTGATATTTATCTAAATTTTGAGTTTAAAGCAAGAGATATTGACTGGTATGTAAGAGATGTCAATCTACCTTAGATGACATAAAAAAGATAGAGTAATGTTTCTAAATTTGTATATTAAAAACTAGTGTTAGGGAAAAATAGTGACTTGTTTAATTGTTTCGTTGTTTAGAGATTAAATTTTATTGGGTACATGATACATCTACTTGACTATTTAGGAATTAAAAAAAATAATAATCAAAGAAAAAAAAAAGAAAAAGAAGAGAAAGACCATTTAGGAATTTACTTGGTTATTGTAAATACGAAATTTAATTTGACGAAACTTGGTACAGAAGATAAAGATCAAAGCAAATTTTGAGTTCATCCACACTGTCATCACATTTTTTTCTTCAAGTTAGTGTAAAAAAGTTACAATAAAGAAAATAATATGAATATTGATCTACTATAGTACACAAGTTCATTAGAGTTGAAAAATTAAATCATGAGTAACGTTTGTAACTTTGTATAGTCAATAGTTCGGAATTAAATCTTTTTTTTTTTGTTTTGTTTTTAAATAACACACATAAGAATGGAGATTTTGTTATTTATGTTAAAGATAATTTGGAGAGTAAGACGTGTATTTAACGGATAAAGTGTTGTGGAGTATAAACCATCGAATGTCCATTATGAAGTGAAGCCTAAATAAAATATACTCCATCCCTTTCAAAATATATGATATTTTAGAAGTTTTTTTCTGTTTCAATTTATTTGATTTTCTCACATTTCTATGCAAAACATTTAGTGTTTCACTTTTCTGATTGAATCTACTTTGTTATTGGTTGAATTGTATATAGTGTATTTTTTTAGTGTAAAAATAGAAAAATAAATAATTAATAGAGTTTTTTTAAATCCCACGCTTTTAGGTAAACCATCATATATATTGAAACATAAGGAGTATTCACTAGATCTTTATATTACCTCTTGTATAACTATATTTCCATTATGTGTTAAATTTAAATTATAAGACTTTACATTATTTGGTGTTAGCAGTTTGTCAATGTATCCCTATATATGTATGTCATGATCTCATATCAAAAAGTCAATAATGTATTATATTCTAAAATGTTTATTATGATATAAGAGTCTAGTTTGTTGACTCAAGAAAAACTTGTCGGTCTTAAAATGTAATTTCGGCTCTAGATGAACTGATAAAAATCTCGAAAGGGACGTGTTAAGATTTCACATAGCAAAATTTAAAAGTACAAACACTAGTAGATATGATTAATGGGATTCGAACTCAAAACCACATGAAAATGAGTGTTGGTCTTTTTAAACTTTCAATGTGAGATCGTAACACGCTCTCTCGAAATGATTACTCTTATCAAACCTATCTCAAATCGAATCCCACTTACGGCCAACAATAAGCATACTGTTAACACGTAATAATGTAAAGTTCCCTAATTCATTTCTAATGCATGATAAAAATCTACTTGCACAAAAGGTAATATAGAAAATTAGAAATTTAGAATTTATTCTTCATTCGGTGTCGACCGGTTTTACTTCATAATCAGTTTTCGGTGGTTCAACAATATGTCTTACTCTCCAAATTTTCTTTAATATATATATATATATATATTGATTATTTTGCTATATGAAACACTTAAATAGGAATCGTAATAATGTAAGGAAACAAAAGTTAAAAATGCGTTTTGTGTTGGAAATATATATGCCAACCGTAACGTGATAAGTGTACCTTGGACCTACATAAATTTTCCTTTTATTGCCCCACATAAATTTTCACAGGTAGTAGTAATCTAACACATCTGTCTAAGACGATGCAAAATTTGGATTTGACAAAGCACGAAAGGAACTATAGCGCCTTGCGCAGATACATCTTATAATGGGACACATCATCTTATAAATTATTTCTCTAGTTCTTAAAAATCTTAGTAGCTGTGAAATGTGGATGGATAGTGATAAGTTGTAACGAACCACCAATAATGTCAACTCCATAGTGCGACAATAAGACAAGATGCACGTTGGTTACAAAGGTTGTAGTGGTACTTGTCGCAAATGGTTATCTATTGTCTATTCAACACCTCTTGGAACAAGGTCACTTTCATTCTAGGGCCATCACTAAAGCTCTTCACTCTTTGTAAATAGATATTAAGTCCAAACCCGAAATTCATACAAAAAAATCATTTGACAAAGAAAATGAAAATAGAGTCAAAAGTTTGATTGGCTTGTTTTGAAATCGCAAAGATGATATGAAGAAGCGACAAGTAAATTAGGAGAAATGGCCTGTCAAGAAAAAGGATGGTTTAAGTACAAAAAAGATGGTTAAGTACAATTTGTTACATCTTTAAAAGTTTGGTCGTAACCCAACCGAAACCAGTCATTTGATTTTGAACCGATTGTTTAAAGATAATTTGGGGTCTTGAACTCGAGTTCACACTATTTTTGGGGTCTGTGAAGAGGCAAATATTCTTACGATTGAATGTGTTTGTAGTGACCAACCATTATTCATTTCTTGGAATTTTTATAATACATAATAAATTAATAATACATAAAGCTTTTTGAAGTAACCAAAAAAAAAAAAAAAAAAAAAATTTTAAGTTTGAATATCTATTAAGTCAAGCTTCATACTCTTTATACTTTCTTATCGTTTTGGTTACTTTTAAATTTTTTTTTATAATACGCTTCTTCTGAATCATCAGTTATCTTTATTTTCTTATATGATGTGGGGGCTTCCAACCCACAAAATATTTTCAATAGGTTGAGTAATTTATGTTGTTTTCAAAATATTGAATCATAACATATGCAAACACTACAAAAAAAATTTACTATTTTGACTAACTTTTCCGATCAACGATCAATGGTCAAAAATTTCTGACCAATTTCCGACCAAAATTAATTTGGTCGGAAAAACAGTCAAAAATTAGTCAGAATAATTCAACAAAAAATTTAGTCAGAAATTTGTCAGAAATTAAATAAATTTAAATAATTTCCAACCAATTTCTGACCAATCCCAAAAGTTGGTCAGAAAATGTTCGGAAATTTTCAACTATTTTCGACCAATTTCAGACAAATTTTACGGGTTAGTCGGAAATTGGTCGGAAAATTTAAAATTTTAAAATCTCGCGTAAAAGAAGTTTCCGACCAATTTTCGACCGATTCATTTTTCTATATAACCCAAACGATTTTTTCTTCCCAAATCATTTATATTTTCTAAACATCTCTCTATCTTCTTCTAAAATTTCTCTAAAATCTCTAAAGATTATAAATCTTATAAACATTCTATAATTATTGTATATATATTTTATATAATATTACAAATCTTATAAAGATTATAAATCTTATAAATCTTTCTATAATTATTGTATATATTTTATATTTTATATTTTTTAATTACTAATTCATTTTTAAAATTTTGTAAATAATTACGATTTAAAAAAAATATATGTAAGATATTTGTAATTTATGTAATTTTTGATTAAAAAAAAAATTAATTGGTCGGAAATGACGGTTCTGACCAATTTCCGACCAATTAAATAATTATTATTATTATTTTTTTTTATCGAAAAAATAAAAATTAAATATATTTGGTCAGAATTTGATCGGAAAAAGTGGGTAGGAATTTGGTCGGAAAAAAGATGGTCGAAAATTAGTCAGAATTCTGACCAATTTTCGGCTGATTTTGATTTCCGACCAGCATATTCCGACTAATTTACTTCGGTCGGAAATCAGTCAGAAATTCACTATTCCGACTAATTTCTGACCGATATGATGGTCGAAAATAAGGTGTTTTCTTGTAGTGAAGTGTTATTTTTTATTATATGGATGATGTGATCGTTTAAATTTTTTACAAAATTAAAATTAAATAAAGATGAGATGTTGAATGTAATGATCAAAAATTAGTTCGTACTACGATGTAGTTATAAAATTATTTTGGTATCGGATGGTGGTTCATTTGGTTAGTTCTTTAGTTGTCAAGTCAGGATTTTTTGTTATTAATTCGCAGTGCTGAACGTGTAATCTTTGGCTTTCTAATGGAATTTAATTTTTTTTTTAAAGAAAAAAATTATTTTGGTTGGCTATTGAATTTTTTTAGAAACTATTAAAAGATTTTTGTAAAACAAATTTGGAAACAGTTTTGTGTTTGATGTTTTTTAAGACTTTTTCAAAGTGATGAATTTCTAACACTTTAAAAAGTTATATTTTAAATGTTTCTTATTTAATAGTATAGATACAGTTATTTATAATATAAGATTTTATTATGAAATAGGGCGGTACTATTATGATACAATATTCTTAAATATTCAATGAAATCTAAATAGTATAAAATAAAGGAAAAATTGGAAATAAACAAGTTTTGCCAATTTTATTGTTCACTAGACTGGTACCCGCGTGATGTGCGGGATAGTTAAAATCGATTTAATGCTACCTTTAATTATGAAGCAGCTCTATAGAATTAAAAAGAGTATCAGTAACGTTTAAAAGATAGACTCTCCGCTACCATTATTTATTTGATTACTTTGGTATGTAAGAGCTGTAAGCTTGTAACAAACAAAGACTAAATCTTACACAATGGCCAGAGATTTGCAAAGTTTGAACGATATTTTTGGTCATACATATATTTAAAAAAGATCAAGATATCTAACACTGGAAAAAATATAGACATAATCATTAGTCAAGAAAATTACAACTTTAAAATCCAAACCCAATGTGGCAATTCGCAAACACCTTACTCTATTGACTTTCCTTTTCCACTACTTCTGTGATGGGAACAACTACTACCAAGATCAGCTACCATTTCATACTTGATGATGCTAGTCATCGTTTTAAGGAAAATACCATCAAGAAGAAGAAGAAGAAGAGAAAATGAGATAATGATAACACACAGAGGTACTTGTTTACTTCTATACCAATATGTCGTTCCATTGATCCTCTTTGTCCATGGAAAAGGTGAAAGGATCAATTCCCTTTTTCTAATTCCGTCTTTGGACCTGCAATGCTACAGCTAGTTCAACTCTCAGTTCTTATATTTGAGAACAATATTGGTAACGCATGAAGCCTCATATTCTTTGAAGCCTCTACTGTCTCTAGAATTCGACAAACCAGTCGTTATTTATACACTTTAATCTAGAGAATGGCCTAGAACAGCATTCTTAGTGGTAGTCGCAAACAAAGTAAGAAGACAACAAACACATTACAGTCCAACCAAAAGAAAGAGCAAAAAGAAAGAGATGAAGTAAATGTAAATCTAAATCTAAATGATATGATTCTTTTAAGTGGTTTTTTTGTGTATCATGATGAATAGATAAAGTTAAACATTAGTTATCAACTGGCAATCAAACACCAATCTTCAGAAGCAAGTATAAGAAAAACCTCATTCTGCTAGTGATCAAGCAGCACTGTGATCCATGAAAAGCAGAGAAATATGAATAATCAAAGAGGATAGTTGATTTTTAAGAGAGAATCAATCACATGATTGCAGAAATATACCTTATGAATCAATTTGAAGAGGTCATGTTGTAAATCTGCTGAACAATCACAACCCTTGAAGTATGATAGTTCAAACTGGGAATGTATAAAATCTAATAATCACAAATGCAAGAACTGAAACTAAGTACTGGACGGGTGTAAAATATATGTATGAGCAAATAAGGTTAGAGCTTCTTTTGCTAATATGTCTACCCTACATTTGGACTTACGACTAATATAAATGAAAGAGAGAGAGGAAGAGGTTATGTCGGCTAAAAGCCTAAAATGCCATGGGTTTTAGACTAAAAGCCTAAAATGCCATGGGTTTTAGATAAATTTGAATCTGCCGTGATGGTTCTGATTAATTAGAGAGAGCCAAAATTGATTTCTACGTATTCGTCGGATTCCCAATTTTAGAGTTTTTTTTAGAGCTGCTCTGAGACCGCTAGTGCTTCCGCCGTTTAGAGGAGGGATCACAAACGAAACTACTTCGCAGTAATTAGAGATTGGTTTCGTTTGGTTTATGGAGAAGCTCCAACCTACCATCGCTTTCTATAATCTGAAGATAACATAATAAAAATATATATTAAATTGAAAATATACAATTTATTTGAAAAAATATCTGCTATGAAAAAGAGATATCTGCTTAAGTTTCAAATTATTAGATTTTCGTTTTTTTAATTCAGACTGAGAATCGCCGAGAGGTATATATATGAAATTTGTAGGTTCAAACTGGAACACAATTATGAAAAGGAATGGTAAAAGCGCTGAAATTAAACTCTCTGGGAAGATGAAAAGTTAAAGGGTGAAATGCATTTTTTCCAATGCGTTAAAAACAAAAAAAATAAAATAAAAATAATAATAATAATAATAATAATAATAATAATAATAATAATAATAATAATAATAAATAAATAAATAAATAAATGTGACATGTGTCACATGATGACGTGGCAAGCAGAGGGAGCATGCCATTCAACTTTTATATGTATGATTTATATCTTAATTTGTAAATTGTCATTTTTTCTAAACTATCCATTTTACTAGATTATTACTATTTTTTAATGAAAAATCCATTTTACTAGATTATTACTATTTTTTAATAAAAAATCAGATAAACATGTAGAAACACAATTTTGAAGAAGGGGAAAAATATTTTTTACTAATTTTCCCAATAATAAATTGTGAGTTGAAGCATTATGCAACAACTTAAACAGGAGAAGTGCCAAAAATTCACACTAGTCCTGACAGACAAAGACGTCTATCCACCGATTAATATAATACCAAACTCAAGAAAAGTCATACTAGTAAACATTCTGAAAAAAAAAAAAGAATATGAAAATATATTATCAATTAAAAATAAATTAAAAACACTGTGTTACGATTCTGGTACCATCGAAGGCGTAATCAAATAAGAAGGCAACGTGTACGGTGAGGTAGGTGTTAGTGATATATATTTGCAACACTTGTTTCTTTTTTAAGGTGGAGAGATCTGTACATTTTCTATTTTTAGATCGACACAAATAGAAAAAATAAAAAAAAGGAAAATAGCACCAAGAAGAAAAGCAAAATGATGTAAAGTGGGAAGAATTGAAAAAGCGAGGTCAAAGAGTAAAAAGCTACCATATATTTTTACTTTCCATACACGAGCCAAAAAAAAAAAAAAAAACCTGAAGAAATAAATATAAATATAAGATTAAAATATATAATCACAAAAAGTATTGTTGTCTTGTCACTTAGCAAATACAACTTTATAAAACCACTAAAGAGAGTCCCCACCTTTTCACTAAACGATGAAAAAACCTGCTTTTTGACATGACAAGCTCACTATCAAACTATAACTTCTCCTATTCTTATGAGGAAATTGCAGGTAAGTGTTGATGATACCTTTAAAAGAGATAACAAAACAAAAAACAAGGGGTCCTTATGCTTTGGTGTTTCCGTACACAATAGTTAAAAACTCATCTCACGACCAAAAAAAAAAAATAGTTAAAAACTCATCTTCTTATGATCACAGACCATGCACTAAAACGAGTGGGTGGACGTGGAACAGAACCCCGAAGGAGAAGAAGAGAGTGATCAGGTTAACCAAAACGACAAAAGAGAGAAAAAGACAAGGTGGGGAACAAAGTGAGATACGTGCTCATTTTAAGTTTTTTTTTTTTTACTTAGGGTAGATCCTATAAGGGCCCAACTAATCCCTAGAGGAGGTGCAGCTCATGGATAAACCATCTCTCCAGATATTCAAATGGGTCGTAAGCAAAAACTATATCCATGTAGATGTGGTGTACAAAATTAATGTGTTAGAATTTCGCGCAGCAGATATATCAAACTTGAGACGTGTTGTCGCCCCAAGTCCGTCTTCTTACCACTTTAGTAAAACTCCGGACAAGTTTCTATATCTTTCTAATTTAAAAAAGTAGAGAGGAATCAAACTAAGATATTGATAGACCAACAACAATAACAACAAATTGCTGGACCCTAGTAATGGACTACGTTTCATCATCGGCTTTGTCACACACACACAACACACAGTTGTTAGATCCCCTTCTCTTGTTTCTCCACTTTGAATAAAAAGATTACCTTCTTTTTTTATTTTATTTTTTATTCTCCTGTGGCATTATTTGAGTGGAGAGAGTACTTAACTGATGACACTAGACATCAGGGAGCAGATATGATCTCCAATAGATATTCTTGTTTCTTGATTTCCCTTAGAAAAAGACATGACTTTTATCACTAATAATGCCAAACGCTTGTCTCTCACTGTTTAGGATTTTTGAATTTTGACCAGTCGTTTCGTTTGTGCACATAACAGAAATTGACATAGACATGATTCAAATAATAATAATAATTAAATTAAATATACTGTGTGCGGGTATTAACAAAACAACAGACTACTTGCAAAGCACATGTTCAAACCTAGCAAATTGAATTAGAAATAAAAACCTAAGCATGGTTCCATTTATATCTATGTCCATCATTCTATATATAAAACAACAGACTACTTGCAAATACATATGTGTAGGCTCTGCTGAGCCAAACCTAGCACACTGAATTCTAAGTTGTATTGGAATAGAAGAATTCTTGTTTTCTTTTTCTTTTTTCTTTCTAGATTCTAAACGAAATTGATATTGGAGTGTGTCTTATAGTGGAAGTCTTACTTGTACAGCAAATGAACTGGTCTCTGAAGGGCCATTAGGAGATTGTCTCTATCAATGAAACTTGTCAGCTAAAGGATCCTGCAAATAGTAGAAGAAAAAAAAAAACAAGTACATCTTCTCTGCTTTCTTATCCACCTGTGTCCCTGCAACTGAATATTCATTCACTTGGTCTCTTCCGTGGAAAAGGATACAGCAACCAAGATTAGGCAAGTAGATAATTATTAAGTTCAAGAGTCCAATAACAAGCAGCGTAAGAGACGATTGCTCTCATCATTCAGGTACATGAACATGCCTATAGTATATCCACTGAGGTCGTCCGGGAGATATTATAGCAAATGATTATACATTACCAATAAAACAAATCATTAAGGACTTTGGATTTTTCTTTTCCAATACATACTCTTTATCTTATAGTCAATGAATCATCGGCAAACATGACTCCACAAGTGAAGGAAAAATATATCCTTTTATTTATGTGGACAGACGTATTTTAAGTTATATATGTTACACCGGATAAGCAATTCATTGCTCTGGAAATTTTAAGATAAACATGACAGACAAAACTGAAATCAGGAAAACCAACTTGCCTTTCAGAAAGGACCATGTGACACAGAATAGTTTTTTCTTCATGTAATGACTGTGGGCTTCTCCCTCCCTGTGAAGTCCTTTAGCTTTGATACAGACAATGCAAGATCTGTAACATGACAACCCGATAAAGCATTAATAAAGTCATGGTTGGAGCATCTTTAAGTCTCACCAAACAAAAAACAAGAACTAACCAATTAGAGGTTTTAGAGCTATTTGTGCATCCACATCATGCTTTGAAACGTCTGGCTCAAACTGTTCAATGTATATTCTAACTGTAGCACCAGCTGAACCAGTTCCCTGGAATAAAAAAATCCCCAAGTTAGGTCACTGTGATAGGGGTCATGAGTCTCTATACATATGAAACTATGAATTTGATTAAAAAGAAAAAGAAAAAGGGATCTACAACATACGGATAAACGAAATATGATTCTGGATCCATCCGTGAAAACAAAACGAACACCTTGCTTTGATGCAACACTTCCATCAACCTAAACAGAATTATATAAGCTTGCTCAGCATATTGGAATTACAGGCATGGTTAAATCATCGACACATTATCTATTATCAGACTTACAGGGTCCGTGTATGAAAAGTCATCTGCAAACTGGAGGACATAGTTTCCTGAGAGATGAAAGTTGTTATGAACAATTAAAAATAAGTTATTAAGCACGGAAAAAAGAAATGGACAGGGAAGAAACTAACCATAACTTTCACCGGCCTTGCTCTTAGATACAATATCTCTAAGATACTCGATCATCTTATTGGCTCCTTCAGATTCACACTCCTGATTATACAGTCATAAAAAAAACTGAGGGGTTTTACAATAAAATGAATTACTCAGAGACCTGTAACAAAAATTATACACAATCTTACTTCATAGTCGTATCTGGAAAAAAAGTTCCTTCCATATGTCGCCCAATACTCTTTCACAACATCTGCAACAGACACCAACTTTTCCCCTGGTTTCTTGTCCTTGTTGCGATGAGCGAGGATTGAAAGCCACGCCAACACAGCCCTGTAATTTAAGTTTAAAGTCATCCTACACCGTAAAGGCAGAGTAGTATATCCAAGACTAGGGAAAGGAACTGAAAAAGCCATATACGCAGAAAGCTTCATGATACCAACTTCAGTGAGAACAATCATAGTTTATAATGATTGACCCTGGAACACATTCTAATGACACCTTATCAGCTTATCTTAGTATTGAGTCTTTACCTAAATGGTGAAAATAATTAATGGGAGATTTCGGCCGTAGAAAATCAAAACTATATGTTGATTCAGGTCAGAATTTTGGGAGTCACTCACGAGAGTACTAGAGATCAGGGTGTCATAAAATTTCTTGAACTTGCATACGGTGCAGAATAGATCTAAACACCATTCGCAAACTGATGCGTGATGATACAACGCCATTAAAACGGCCACTATCCTAGACAAACTGAATACATTGACCCAAGATCTTCAGGAATTCAGGTCAAAGGTTGGTTTTATTGCAAATTCACTCAGTTTTTAATGATCATTAGGTTTAAGGAATAGAGTACCATATGCCATCCTTCTCACGGATGTGATCAGAACCTGTTCCAAAGCTCTCTTCTCCACAGATTGACAGTTTTCCAGCATCCATAAGATTTCCAAAAAATTTCCATCCAGTGGGAACCTAAAAGATATAAGTTACCTTGTTAAGAAGTTTATCCTTATAATTTTATCTGGTTGCAAATCTGGAAAATATATCTATTGACTAAAAATGATTGACCTCGAAGAAAGGAAGCTTCAACTTCTCGGCAACACGATCAAGAGCACCGCTTGTTGGCATAGAACGTGCTAGCCCCTGAGAATAAGATTGACATCCATTAAATTCAAACGGCACTATATCTAAGAGAAAGTAATGAAATGCGGTTTATGCAAAGCAATCCCACCTTAGGACCAGCACGGAAATATGGAATTGCTTCTTGTGCATTGGCTGCTATGATAGCAACAGAGTCTGAAGGAGTGACAAAGAATTTGTTTCCTAAAACCATATTTCTATCACCATCACCTGTCAGAAAGTCGAACCATTATAGTGACTAAATTTCTGACTGCTGATTCTTAACTTAAAAGAACAAAAACATTTGAAAGATATCTGTCCACAATCATACCATCACTTGCTGCTCCGAAATCAGGTCCATCATCACGATACATGACATCAACCAAATCCTTTGCATATCTATATGTAAGAAGGTTTACAAAAGTTATGTACTATGTGAGTATGTTGAAACTTCTCTTCAGTTTGTTTCTTACGTTAAATTAGGATCTGGATGGCCATGCCCAAAATCTTCCAGGGGAATCCCGTTGGAAATTGAATCCTACAAAATATGCCTAACATCAATCATCTAAAGTAGAAGTTCAAAAACTAAATGTAATATTTATCTTAATGTCCAAGACATACCGGTTTGGCTCCAAGATTATCGACGAAAATTGGTTTCGCATAAGCACCAGTAACAGCATGCATGGCATCAAACATGAACCTAAATGCAAGGCAAAGAAAAAAAATCATTATATCATAGCCTCGGTTCTTAGCACGTTGAAAGACTCTGCAACCAGGCTAAAGGCGCAAATAATAGGAACATCAACACCCAAACAAAGACATAAGAAGCTAGCCTGTTTGGCTGTAGATGTAAGAACATACCCAAAATCTGATCTTGAAAGAAGACCTCTGATAAGATTAAAGTCGAACACATCCTGCATAGAATACAACGGACATGTCTAGTCTCTGATATCCCCAGTATCATAAGAAAAAAACAGAAAAAGCATCTTAGGATTATCTTACTTCCATGAGCTCCAAATAGTCTGAAACAGGATCTATGACTTCCACACTGAAATTCCCATATTTGGTAACTCCAACTTGAGAAAGATCAATGTTGGGAATCTCTGCCACCTTAATCTCAGAGATCTAAAAATGTTTACCAGAGACAAGACCATTATACAAAAAATTTGGCAGGACACCACAATTTTCGGTGATCATGAAGGAAAAACTTGGCTAGATAGCTCAATCAAACTTGACAAAAACTTACTGAAAGTGTACTTCCATAAATCTTGTCAGTAATGGATTCAGGAGCAGGCTGACCACTGCTGTAATTGAACTGGAAATCAACAAAAATAAGATCAGTTGATTAATTATTATATAAACTCTACAAATTTCCAGCAAGGCTGATTATAAAAATATATGCATAGGCATGTCACTGATACTTCACCTTGATACCCCAGTCATATTCAGGTCCACCAGGATTATGACTTGCACTCATAATAAATCCTCCATTTGCCTGTGAGAATAATCAAATATAAATTATGGAAAATTGATCATGAACTTTGAAGAAGATATAAATAGAAAAGCTTGCCTTTCTTTTCCTGATTACAGCAGAAACTGCTGGGGTTGACAAAATGCCTTCCCTACAAGAATTTGGTTTTCAGCTTGATAAGTAAAAAGATGGAGAATCTCTATGACATGAAAAATATAAACCCCAAAAAAAAAAACTAGAAAGACCCATCTTTTGGCATTGTAGTTTAAGATTGACTTTGGTCTCAGACATAAATAATGTGAAACCAATAGCAAGGAATACCAATCTTTCAGCATTTTATTTCATCCAAGAAACTTAAAAATAAACTTACTTTCCAACTAAAATATTCCCAACTCCATTCCCAGCCGCAATTTTGATTATGATCTGTAAGAAAAGCACACGGATTCTCAAGAATGAATAGAAACGAGTAAGATAACTTATGAACATACAAGGCACTGAAAGTCACCTGTGCAGCCTCTTTGTTAAAGTAACGACCATCACCTCCTAAAACCAACGTCGCATTCTTATAATCCTCCAGTGGCAATGAATTAAACAATGCCTAGACCACAGATACGACTAAAGTTACTTTTCCATTATCCATTCTGAATTGCAATTAATCTTACATTTACGAATCAGAACCTGAATCCAGTTGCCTAGATAATTCTCTTCCATGAAAACTTTCACCTGTAGTCAATAAATATCCAGAGGAATGTAACTCAAACAACTGATAAAAAAAGAATTGCAACTTCAATGATCAAATTGGACCAAAGAAATTCGAGATTTGTAATATCTTAACTAGGCTCTGTTTAGCATACAGTTGATAGCCATAGACACACAAAAAAAATCATATAAATCATTCAAACTTTGAATAATTAGACCTCCGAGTATAAACTTTAACATACTATGATCACAAAAAAAAAAATCAAAACTCAGCTTGAAATCGAATGCAATAAAGTTACTCCAATACCTTCTTCCTGAGTCCGCTTGTTCCAGTCTTCTGCCCTTCAATAGGCTTCGTCGGCAACGATTTAATCTGTCAAAAAAAAAAAAAAAAAACGAATCAACGACGAAGAAAATTCCAAAATTCAGAAACGAGGAGAAGAACGGAATCAAATTGAAGATTAAATAACCTTAATGCTATCAGTTCCAGCGACGATAGCACCAGAAGATGATGAAGCTATGATAGAGTTCAAACGCGAATTCGGCTTGGTTCTAAGTTGAATGGTGGAAGTAAATAAAGGAAAAGAAGAGCGCGACGATGATGAAGAAGACGGTGACGGAGATAACGGAGAATACTTAGCGCCGGAGAATCTAGAAAAGTGGAATAGAGAATCAAATCTGGTACAGGTCGACGTCATTGTTGATCGGAGGAGCGATGGATCAGAGTCGGAGTGAGAAAGAGAGAGAGAGAGAAGTGTCCGTTAAAAGAGTGAAGAGAGATTTTGGGGAAAAAAAAGAGAAAAGTAAAGATATTGAGTTAGAGTTGATGATTGCCACATGTACTTTGTTTCGCTTATCTAGAGACACTATTTTATTTTTATTTTTATTTTTATTTTTATTTTTCTCGGTTTTAGTTTTAAAGAGGATCGTCCACGTCATTGATTCGAATAGTATATTATTCTGTTGTTTTATTTATTATGGAATAAGATTTTTGGTACTTGTGAAAATGGCATATGATCTTCGGCAAACTAAATGTGTAATGCGTTATATAACAAAACAAATTTTTTTTTAAAACTACCGAAAATCCTTATGACCCTATCTACTAAATTTATTGGAGATTAAATTTTGTTTATTGGACAATAATGATTTGATATATGTGGTTTAAGCTATTAGTAAGTCTATTGAAGACTTTCCATGTCGAGATAGCTTAAATTATTAGATAGGTTTTATATCCAATGAGAAAAGAGTTCATCCGTTTTGTCCGAAACCAAAAGATTATGTGTTTTTACCACTGACTAATTTTTAAGGTGAATGTATAATGGGTATAAAATATGATAACATTTTTGACTGGTTAAATATAGCGGTTTAGATAATTTCACGTTTGGTAAATGTTAATTTTTAGCCTAAAATAATATGATAACTCATTTCTCAAATTGGAATCAATAGACCATCATCATTTGGTTAAATAGTGATGTGTTACTTTTGATAACATATGGATAACATCGTTACACCGGCTTACCAAATATGTATTCTTTTATAATATTTTCTAGAAAACTACCTTCGCCAAATCAGTATGAAAATTGTTGATTTTGTTCGAAATTTGGTAGCTTTGATAGTTTTTTTCATTTTGATCGTTTTAAGGTTTAGGCTTTCTCAAACTAAATTGTTTCCAAAACTTTCACAATTTTTTTAAAATTTAATAAACCAAGATCAACAGCTCACTGGCTCAAGTGGATAAGACAAGGCTGCGAAGGCCCATAGTCCGTAGACATTTACCAAACAAAATTCTCACATGTAAGAGCACATTTCAAAAAAAAAAAAATTCCTAAAAAACCCATTAAGAGCCCAAAACAATTTATTTTACCCTAGCACCCTTATAAATTCCTGGGCCAAGCCTGCAATTCACATTTTAATACATAAGAGCCATAACAATCCATTTTTACTTTTATTAGAAACATTTGATTTCATCTGTTGTTTCGTCATGAACTTTTTTTGTTTTTTGTTTTGTCGTACATGACCTTTCTATAATCGTCACAACTCACAATAACCAACGCCGCCTCTTCATGGTCACTTAGCAACAAGTCAACTTAAGCAGGAAGTGCATAATTCGTTTCCAAGTATATGAAAATATGAAATTTGCTTTCATTGCTATTTAATTAAATAACTATCAACTTGTAATTACTATCTCCTACGAACTTCTTGTTTATCACTTAAAATAATTTCATGAAAATTTAAAATAAACAAAAACATAACAGTTACTAAAAGAAATCAGGAACGGATGTTTCTTGTCATTCAAAGAACGAGGATGCTCCTCTCTAATCGTAGTTCACGGGAATTTAAAAAAACATCAAAATCATGTTTCACGCCACATAAATCACGCACTTTTCAGTATACAAAATATAGATTTAATAATAATAATAATAAATCTCGTGTTAGTTATTAAAAAAAAAACAATAAAAACTAAAAAATGCTAACCGAAAAATAAAATAAATTCAGCTATATTAAGAGGATTTTAGTTTTCCCCTTGGACAACACGTTGGAGAAGATTTAAACAGTTGTTTCTTTCCATGTACGAAATATATGTAACGTTTTTTTTATTTTTATCCAATAGATTTTTTTTTTCACACTCACACCGTCGTCACACGAGTGTCGTAGACAGGAAAATTCACCTTTTTTAGGTGACGTCATTAATGATTCCTTACTAATACATAACCAACTTCGTTTCTTCTTCATCTCTACTAACAATTAGCCATTAAAAACAAAAAAAAAAAAACAAAAAACAAAAAACAAAAAGCACACAAATTTTCAAATCTTTCTCCTCTCTTTTTGTTTTCTTCGAATTATTGTCTCTCTGTTCCTCGTAGATCTCTCTGTTTCGAATCTGAAGATATCTGACATCGTAAAATGGGTGAGAACGCCATCTCCGGTTCGTTTTCAAAATCTTTCTTTTTTTCTTTTTTCTTTTGTTGTTCTTTCTTGATATAACGCTGTTGAAATGATCTTTATTAAGCTGGATTTGAATTGGGGTTTTCGTTTTTTTTTCATGGAATTAAGTATCTGGGTTTGATTGTTTTCTCTTAAAGCTTTGTTCTTTGGTCATATATATATAGATCTCTCTGTTTTGTTTATCGTTTCGTTCTGAGTGATGCAAGGAGATTTGGTAATTTATCTTAAAAAAAAAAATGAAATCTTTATTACGCGACAAGTCTTTCTATCTTGTGTGTTTCGTTGCAGTCGAGGAGCTTTTAAGTTGTTTAGAATTCGAAATTTTTGATTATGGTAACAGGTAATCTCAAGAACCTAACGATTGATACACGAGATTCAGAGACTCTTGTGGTCTGTTTTGGTGAAATGTTGATTGATTTTGTTCCAACGGTGGGAGGTGTTTCATTGGCTGAAGCACCAGCTTTCAAGAAAGCTCCAGGAGGAGCTCCTGCTAATGTAGCTGTTGGTGTCTCTAGACTTGGTGGCTCTTCTGCTTTCATTGGAAAGGTCTGAGTTTTTTTTATGATCATACAATCACATGGCTTTTGTTTTTGAATTACATCTTAGTTTCAATTTTGTTTTAAAAAACTCAGGTTGGTGATGATGAGTTTGGAAGAATGTTAGCTGACATTCTAAGACTGAACAATGTTGATAACTCCGGGATGAGGTTTGACCACAAAGCACGAACCGCTCTCGCCTTTGTTACGCTAAGAGCTGATGGAGAAAGAGAGTTTTTGTTCTTTAGGCATCCAAGTGCTGATATGCTTCTTTTGGAATCTGAACTTGATAAGAACCTTATCCAAAAGGTATATTAGATTTTTTTTTCTCTTTTGATTCAACAGTTTGCAATGAGACTTGAGTTCACTGGTTGGTTTGTTTTGTTAAATTTACAGGCCAAGATCTTTCATTATGGGTCTATAAGTTTGATCGAGGAACCTTGCCGTTCGACTCAGCTTGCAGCTATGAAAATTGCTAAAGCCTCAGGGAGTCTTTTGTCATATGACCCGAATTTGAGATTGCCATTGTGGCCATCAGAAGAAGCTGCAAGGACAGAGATAATGAGTATCTGGAATCTAGCAGACGTAATAAAGGTATGATCTTTTTTACTCTTAAGTTAAGGTGAAAGATCAGATCAGAACAGATAATTCCTAGTACTGAAAATGACACAAGTCTTGTCTGAGAGTGTTTCAGATTAGTGAGGATGAGATTACATTTCTGACTGGTGGTGATGATCCTTATGATGATGATGTGGTTTTGCAAAAGCTCTTTCATCCCA
The DNA here is from genome assembly GCA_963667165.1 of Barbarea vulgaris. Classification (NCBI taxonomy): domain Eukaryota; kingdom Viridiplantae; phylum Streptophyta; class Magnoliopsida; order Brassicales; family Brassicaceae; genus Barbarea; species Barbarea vulgaris. Next base: position 7,302,167 of record OY763894.1, on the reverse strand, counting down.
ATCTTAAGCTTCTTGTTGTCTCAGAAGGACCTAATGGCTGTAGATACTACACTCAGGTTTGCTTCAAAAATTTTATTCTTGAATAACAAATCGAGATAAGATTTACATATTCTTGTATCATTGATTGTTTTGTAGGAGTTTAAAGGTAGAGTTGGTGGAGTAAAAGTGAAGCCGGTTGATACAACTGGTGCAGGAGATGCATTCGTGAGCGGTTTATTGAACAGCTTAGCTTCTGATCTCACTCTACTCAAAGTACTTTTTACTTACTCAACTCATTAATTTCCTCTTCTCTGGCTTTTTGATTAGACTGTGAATTAATAAATGAGGTAACATTGTGTGAAAATTTGCAGGATGAGAAGAAACTAAGAGAGGCACTTCTATTTGCAAACGCTTGTGGAGCCATTACAGTAACAGAGAGAGGAGCTATTCCAGCAATGCCCACAATGAATGCTGTTCAAGACCTTCTCTCTTCTTCTACTTCTCCTCGTTCCTAAAAATGCTCTTTTGAGAGTAATCAATTCAGTACTGTATTTTTGTGTTTTTTTTCTTCTTCTTTTTTAAAAGTCTATTTCCCAAATTTGTAGGAACTCAACAATGTTGTCTTGTGTGTGTTTTAAAGTTTGTTGACCTCCCGGAGTTTTAGTACTGGGTGGTTTTGGTCTGTGTTGTTTTTTTAAGTTAGGTTCTTAACTTTCCTTCTTACGAAGGAACAAAACTTCTGCTATGTAAAACTTGTTGCCGTTTTGTTGAACTGAAAACGACACGCTTTCTCTATGACTTAAAAACGATAAGAACGTGTACCGAAAGCGAACCATTAGTTTAATTGTTAGTCAAACAGGTTTACGGTTTACGAGGAATAGCCCCCAGATTTCGTCGGATCAGATGCTGAGATACATCTTTTGATTGGAAAAAAATCTCAACACATTTCATGAGTCTTCATACACTCTTTAACATGTAATACCCATTTTGACCTTAATGATTCTTTAATAAAAATTAATTATTTGGATAAAATAAATGAAAAAGAAAAATAGAAAAAATAAATCGGATGAAATCAATGAGGTGGAAGAGAGAGAGTTTAGTTGATTGTTTGTTATTGATAAAATTAAATAAAACCAATTAAAAATATCATATGTCATATATTTTCTTCTTCTTCTTCTCTCCTACAAAACCATAAATCTCCATTGAAGACAAAATTGAAGCTTAATTTGAGATGATTCTCAATGCTATTTTTAAAATATATATGATTGTTTGTTGTTTTGTGAGAGTATAAACCAAATAAGATCATTCAATGTTAATGGGTATTTGAATTAGAATATTATAGATTTTAAAATTTTCTTAAATTAATGATTATGCTTCATTTTATACTGAAATTGGGTTATGAAATTTGTTTTCTTGATCGATTAGAGTGTTACATTGTTAATCTTTGATAATTTATTGGTTACAGTGGTGGAATTATACTGAATCTTAGATAATTAGAAATTAAAAACGTTGGTGAAAATGAAATTTGCAGAAAATGGTACAACTATGAGTCGTTGGTACATCTAGTACAATTTGGTACTACTAAAAAAATCAGAAAATTAAATAAAATGTTTCTTTTTATTTTTTCTCATAAAAAATGAATAATATTTCATGCACGTCGTACATTTTAATTATGGAGAATATTATTCAAAAAATAGAGTTTACACAAAATGCATTGTAATTGAAAATAAATTATACATTTTAGTGATAAAAATATCTATTGAGAAGATCGCGTATTATGATTTGATTGATATCATATACAAGAAGATTATGGTAGACGAAACCACTACGAAAATGATACTTAATTATATTTCATGGCAACGTGACAAGGATCGACTCAAAGTGGGTGAGACATGTTTCAGTGTAGTAATGGTGAAACAAATGTCTCTTAATTTCTGTGTTTGTCTCGATGTGGCTGTCTGGTTTGGTTATTTATGGACGAAATTAGTTTGTGTTTATTTTTGTAAATGTGCATCTAGGTAAAACTAAGCGGTGCAACTATATTGAATTTGATTTTCAGTTTGGTTATTTGTAATAGAAAGACATGTTTATGTTATTCTATGTTCGTTTAGGATTAATAACATCTATATAAGAAAGAGACAAAATCATGTTTTTGGTTTTGGTTACATAACATCATATTTCACTAACAAATGTCTTATACTCTTAAGGTTTGTTTAGATGTGAAACTCTTGAAATTAGTCAAATTGTAGAAATTGATCTTTTAACATATTTTTCTTTATAAAAGTATAGTATATGCACTTTAGTAATCTAATGGCATAAGTACAACAAAAAAATTAGGGTATTAAATATGGTACAACTAATTAAAGATTAAATCACCAATGTGCAACTATGTTATGTAAATGGTACAACTAATCATTTTGGTACAACTATCATACAACTCCGATGATTTTTCTCGGATTCCAGTTTAATTTTCTCGGATTCCAGTTTATTTTTTCCGGATCCCGAGTACTTTTTGTCAGATCCTAGGTACTTTTTGTCGGATCTTAGGTACTTTATAAGTGCAACTAATAATTTTGGTACAACAATAATACAACTATGTGATGACATATAATGTATTTTTAATATTTTAGAGATTCGTTTTAAGCATTTAAATTAATCGTTTAATACATTTAAATTAAAACATATAATTGAATTTAATATATTTAAATTAAATTAAATTTATCTAATGAAATTAAAATTAAAGTTTAACAATTAACATTTAAATTTAAAAGCTAACATTAAAATTGACAATTGACATTTACATTTAACAATTAAAATTAAACTTAACAATTAACATTAAAATTAACAATTAGGATTTAAATTTAACATTTAATATGTCAAATTATTAATTGACATTAAAATTTAACAACTAACATTAAAATTAACATTAAAATTTAGTAATTAATATTTAAAATTAACAATTGACCTTTAAATTTAACAATTAAAATTAAAATTTAATCATTAAAATTAAAAATTAACATTAAAATTTGTTTGCCAAAAAACATTAAAATTTAAATTGAAATTAACATTAAAATTAACAAATAAGCTTAAAATTTAAGAATAAACCTTTTGTTCATGTTTAATTATTGTAGTTAACAATAAACATTTCATTTTTGGCTGTCCTAGGTTTAATTATTATTTATTAATTCTGGTTATTATAATTAATTACATTTAATTAGTTTCACAATCATCTAGACAATGAATTTTTTTTTTTTTTTTTTTCGTCGCCAATGAGTTTTCTTCTTCACTTGATGCTATGTAAATGTCTTCTACCGGTGAAGGCAGATGGGTGCTTCGGTATTCAAGGATTTTGGTTTGAGCAAAAACTGCATTATCAACACAATCAAACACCAAATTCAGTTTAATTCCATTGACTTTAAAATCTATTAAAAATCTTAAATTAACCCTAAATCCAATTTCGGATCTGTAAATCCTTACCAAAATTGATCTCAGAGTTCACATATATGTATTATTATATCCTAATTAATCATAATTAATCCTAATAATTGATTTCTCTAATCATAATTAATTGAAGAAGGAAGGATGAATAAGAATTCAGATGAAGAAGAAGATGAACAGTTCCGAAACTAGAAAAAAAAATAAAAAATGTCGTGTGATTTTTTTTTTTTTTTAAGATCTGTTTTCTTTTTGTTTTGGGCTGGGTTTCATTAATTTTGATGTTAATGGGCTGTCTTTTATCCATTAAGCTTTAAAATCAGGTTTTGTGTGTAAATATTTTGTAAGTACAAGGGTTTTTAGTAATTTGTTCACTTTTTGATTTAAAAGAAAAGATTTAAAAAATTCTTTATTATAAAAAATGTATTTCAGCCTAATTTTTGATCGAGAGATGTATCTGAGCTTTTGGTCCGATTTCGTCACTGATGATAATTGAACAGGACGTGAGTAGCACGTGACATTTTTACAGTCAAAAATTTGGGAATGAGACTGGGATATAACCGACATTTCGCTAAATTAACGGCGTTAAGAAGGGAACGTTAAGTCTTTTTTTTTTTAGACGTGGAACGTTAAGTCTTTTGGTGGAAATTTAACGAACAAAAAACTTTTCGTTCGCCGTCAAAAATCGAAATCAGGGACGATAATTTTCACGTTCTCCATCACTTACACGCGAATCGTAAATGTGAATCATCGAATGTTAGAATTTTGAAAATTGAGGAAGAAGACGAAATCGGAGCATTGTTGGATCGATTTGTTTGAAGTTGAGAGAAGGAGAAGAGAAAGATGGCTTCGGATCCAAAACTGAAGGCTGAGATCGGACCTGATGGACTTGCAAGAGAAGCTCCTGTTATTGCTTACACAGAGAAGGTACTATAATTTACTCTCTGGATTTATGTTGATATGTATGTGTCTTTCTGCATTATCTCACCAAGTGTTGGTTTGATTTGCTTTTTGTTTTTTGTTTTTACTGAACACGATTTGATGATTTTGTTGGGAATCAGATCATCGAGGAAGAGCAAATTCAGTTGAGGAAGTAAGTATTGATTTCTAATTCTGAGGATTTTATTTGATGGATTTGCCTAATTTTGAAAGAAATGTAGAGATTTATGAGACTTTGGAACATAGATGCTCTAAGAATTGAGTGTAGTTTTTTTTTTTTTTTTTTTTTTTTTTTTGTGTGTGTGTGTTGTAGATACATTGAGGAGAACTATACAAAGATTAGGGATGTTGAAAGAGAATTTGGAAACCTTACTATGGAAATGAAACTTACTGCTGGACCTAAGAAAGCAGGTTTGGAAAAGTTTCACTTTACTCTATGTGACATGGGTTTTTTTTTTTTTGGTTTTGTTTACATGGAACAGCCTGATTAAATGTTTCTTCTTTTCTTTTATTGTTGAAACCATAAAGCACTGGAACATTTGAGAAAGAAAATTGAAGTCTCTACTGAAAGGATTCATGCTGCTAGGTTGAAAGAAGAAGAAGCACGAAAGGTTTATCTCTTTTGACTATTTTATCTCGACGTTTTCTTCTAGCATGTTCTATCTGAATTCACATGGCATGTAGAGTTAGTTATAGGTGGATCATGGATGTGAATATTTCTATTACCTATGTTTTCCCCATAGCAGAACAAGTCTTATCAATGGATATTTTAGATATCATGGTCTCATAATTAGTTTCAAAGATCACTTGGGTAGATGAACGTTTTACTAAGTTTTCTTTTGAAGTTCAACAATGTTGTTAGTTTTACTTTCCAATGCTGGCGAGTACCTTGTTTCATGTCATGCTGTGACCTAAAGGAATTCAACTCTTCTTCAGATTGTTTAGCCCTACCTTTGAAGTCTAGATATTTTCAATTAACCTCAATTCATGATCTTTTATTTTTTTTACCGACTTCTTAAGTATAACCTCTTTATCTTTTTAGGCATTTGAAGCAGCATCAAAAGTTGTGAAGGATGAAGAAGCAGCAAAGCAGAGTCTTTGCGAAGATTTAAACCGTCTGGTATATATATTTGTTGAAATCTGATCATGGGAACTACTTTTTCCCCATTGAAAGACATTCCAATCACAATCTTTTCTAAACTGTAATCATAGGTACAAGAAAGCAGCAATACTCAGTACGCCAGACTTGAGGAATTGAAAAGAAGACTAGAAGCGCTGAATCCAAATAGATCATCTACTTCTATTCAGCAAGTAAGCAATCTCTCCTCCTAGTTTATATTTCATCTGTTTCTCCTGATGCAACTCATTCTTACAATAGAGACACGAGATAAGATTCCTGCATGAGTATGTTGCTAACCATGGCTAATACTTTGCAAATATTTTTATGAATAATCAAATTCTATTTGCTTAGCGAATACATGAAAGATGTTGAGTATTTCTAATGTGTTCCATATACATAGGTCCATGAACCGGAGACTAAAGCTGTAGTAGACAGCTCAACAGCAGCCAATGCTAATCAGACTCACCCGGAAAAACCAGAAAATAACCACGGCAAAGAGGAAGGAAATAAAGAACATGGACATAGGCCAGCAACAACCGAAGGAGAATCAAAAGCGAAAAAGAAACCACAGATACAAGGAAAGGGAAGAGGAATTGGAATCATGAACAAAGGCAGAGGAGGTTGGACAGGTTCTGGATTTGATGTGGATGGTAGAACTTGAAATACATTCCATCTATAATACATATACATTTACATCCGAAATCCGAACTACGTCGCATATTTTGTTACCAGGTACCTTATCTTCACCCTTTTTAACATCAGATAGAACTGTAATGTAGCCACAGAGAGAACTCTCGTTTTGTCATATACTTGTGTTATCGAAATGAATGACCATTCAATCAATGTTCAGCTTCTTTGATCATTTATCTTGAGTTTAGGTCTCTAATGTTCTGTTATTCAAATTTTCATACGATTCTATTTTCATTTAATAAATAAAGAAGTTGTAATGATGATATAAGAATAGCAATTTGAAAGTCTCCTGAAATAACTGAAACTGTTCTCAGATAGATATACAGAAGTTTTGTAAATGATGGTCAAAAGAGTAACAGTGAAACTTCTTAATGTTTTTCTTCTCTTCCTCTGTGTATTTTTTATATCAATCAAATAATGTTTTCTAGAAACAAGTGAGCCTGTGACCGATCTGTGTCTCTAAAACTGGGACCTATTTCTGACGTCACTCAAAATTTGTTGTAATTAACAACTATTTTTTTGTTTTTTGTTTTTTGTTTTGTAGTAAAATCTTTAAATGTGTCCATTTGTCTTTTGATTTCCTAGTCGTGTCTTCATTCATCATCACATATGCAATAATGGTTTCATTTATAATGTCTGATCCTTCCCTAACTAACCTTTTTGATTCCATTGCATGCTGTTTAATGTCTTTTTTTTTTTTTTTTTTTTTTGGTCTCTACTTTAGATTTATTATTTTCAAATCTCATAAATTAAATTACCTATGTTTTGTATTTGGTCCCTAGGTAGAATTGTCCGGACTGAACCTAAGTATAGTCTGAAATACACTTATTGGTTCCGATTCTTTTCTATTTATTTTTTTATTCTTTTAAAAGAATTGTTTTGGTTCCGATTCGGGTTTTAGCCAAATAACCTAAAATTTAAACCCTAAGTTTAATCTGATCCCCAAATTTTTTGGTGACAAATATCAATCACCATAGTTTACGAGCAAAGTTTTGGTGACATAGGCTTAGGCGAGCCTCTCTCAATCCATTTTACTATTTAGGTAATTTTTATCAAACTGATCAAAACTTAACCGAAATAACCACTTTTTTTTTTAATTGAAACTAACCAAAGTTTAGCTAAGTTGTAACGTAATTTCATACAACTAATCAAAATAGCCAAACAAACCAAAACCAAGAATACCTAACCTACAAAAAAAAAAAAAAGATTACCTAATTACCTGAATCAAATTAATACATATCCTGATCAAACCCGAACTAACCGTATTAGACCGACCTGAATGCCCATATGCCTTTTATTTGGCGTTTCAAAAGAAAACAAAAAAGAAAAGAAAAGAAAGAGCAGCATTAAACTAAAATATATGATTGCGTTTTTTTCTTCTTCTTTTCTGACGAGAAATGAAGCATATGGTTCCAAATATGCATCCATTAATACGTACGAAACAAAAAAAAAACAAAACTAATATCAATAATGATGTCCCATTCTTTCAATTTTTTTAGGGCGAAACATGAACACGAGGAATAGCTAGAATCTCTATATATTCAAATGTTATGGAAAACGCGAATATGGCGGGATTAAATAGGACCATTGTAAACCTGCAGTACAGTGTCGAAACTTTTATCTTGATTTGTTCTCGACAATACTCTAAACACTGACTTTCCTACAAAACTACCCTTCTACTATTGGGACATTGTTGAGCAACAAGACAAACCATGCGTTTGCCCCACGACCTCCAAAACTTTATATTATAGAACCAAACATTTCATTATTTTAAGTAAAATGTGGTCCCAATAACTCGATTTCGACTGTGGTTGTGTAATGGACTAATGACTCATCATCGGTCTTCACTTTGAGAAGGACTCTGATACACATACATTTCTCTTCCAAGTGGGATATTTTGATTTTTGAAATTTAGCTTCATTGGCAGCTTCTCTCACTATCGTTTTCAAACTTCTTCGATCTTGTCTGAGGTCGATAGATTTGATTGATCCTCAAAAACCCTAATTTATTAATAATATTGGGGCCTATACGTATTATCTATATTATTAATTTACTGACTTACTCTAGAGTCAAGATGGTAAATATCGGAGTTATCAAAAAAAAAAAAAGATGGTAAATATCGATGGATTGTAAGCAATAGTATGTAGCTCTTTAATCTTTATTGTGTTAAGTAAGACAAAGAGGTTCAGTTGGGTTATTGGAAAGAAAATTACGTAAATTTCAAACTTGATAAAAAGAATGTTATTATTGTATGCAAACCCTGTCATGATGCATTCATTTTTATTACATGATAAAAAGAAAGTTATAAAAGTAAGGGATATACTAAAACTACTTTTAAGTTCAGTCATAATTTAAAATACTTAAAAAAGCAAAATAATTTTAAATCACTTCATGGATGAACTATTTGATGAAATTATATTTTACTATAGAAGAATGTCAAAATTTTATATTTATATTATTGGTTGTGCCAATTTTTTATTGTTTTCATCTATAACTAGTACTGTTATACATGTACATGACTACCATATTTGAAATTATGCTACGAGATGTGAACAACACTAACAGAAACTGCTTGTTACAAATTTTAATTAGATTTTTTTTTCTTTTTTTTTTTCTTTTTAGGATTGGATACACCATTTTCTTTTTAATTTACAAGTTTAGTTGACAAAATAATTTATTTAGATTTGTTCAATATGTCTATATATTTGATATAATATATATTATATCAATATATTATAATTTCTTATAATATTAGAAAAATATTAGCATATTTATGTTCTTTTCGATTCAAAAGGAAGACTCAATTTTTTTTTTTAAAGCTAGTTAATATATAAAAAAATTTAAAAAATTATTTAGAACAAATTTATTATTTTATAATAATTTGATGGTATTATATTTACATTTGAGTTAAGTAGCATGGAAACAATTAGAAAACGGATACGTATTGGAAACATAAATATATATATAAATATAGCTATAATTATATCTATAATATTATATATATATATGATAAAAATATAGTGAAACATTAAAACTATTTTTTAAAAAACAATACGAATCCAATAAATAAGTATTAAGTATCTCATGTTTCTAAAATTTTTAGTTAATAATTTTTCAAAAAAAAAAAATAAGTTTGCGATACGAAAAAGACGTTTCCATCGCGTTTTATAAATAAAAACAAAAGTTTCCATGGCGTTTCTAAATTACGATTTTTTGGAAACGTGTTTCCATTGCGTTTCTATTGAGTTTCCGAGAATTTCAGTTTCCGAAACGTTTTTGAAATAGGAAACAAACCTCATAGAGAGTTTTCATGCTACCTAGTATCTTAGTCAATATAATAATATCAATACACGGAAATTTTCATAATAATTCAAACAAAAAAAATGAAAAAATAAATTCTTATAATGTTAGCATATTTATCATGCTAATAAGATTTGAAGATTGACTTTATATATCTGATGACTGTTTGTATTGGTAGGAATTCATTTGTTGAATTGAATAAACATACAAATTTGAATAAGGTCAACAAAATCTTAAATCTAACAAAATTTTATAGAAACTTTTTAAACATCCGTAAATGGTATGAACATTTGAAAATTCATCTATAAATGGAACCATCAACTTTAATTTATTCACTCAACAACTTACAAAATATTTCATCATCATTTATATTGTAAAAACTTTCATCAACAGATGGCGTTTCCAAAATCTCATTTCGCTATTCTTCTTATCGTCATTTCTCTCATTATCAATGTTCAATCAATTCGTAAGTTTTTTTTTCATATACTAAATATTTTCATATTTTCATAATATATATAAACATATATAATTGTTATCATTTTATAATATAATTACTAAAATTGCTAATGAAAATGATAAATAAATATATTTATTATATGATGGTCTAAACAGGAATTATGGATGATTCAAGTGACTGTGAATTCAAAGGACCGTGTCAAAAAAAAGAAGATTGTTATGAACGATGTGGAGTGAACAAACCACCTTTTAAAACTGCTTTGTGTGAACCTTATGGAGGCAACCGTGTATGTTGTTGTATCTAAGAATTTATAATCTAAAACGGTTGAAATTATGTTTACGTTTGAAATAAAATACCAACTAATATTTACTCAGTACTATCTGGATTAAATACATTTATAATAACCAACATAAAAACATAGATTATTGAACAAGAATAATTTATTTTAAACAAAATATGCTTATGTAAATTTTATTTAATGTTATATATAGTATTAATAAAATTAGAATCTTTTGAAGTTGTAAAGCGTATCAATTCCAACAATTGACCCAAAAGTCTTAATGAAACATGCATTCATATAAATTAATAAAAAAAAAAAACTTTAGATAAACAATCATATATTGATCTTTTCCAAAAAGAGATGAAAATTATTATTTTGGTTTGCATATAACCATTTTATTTATAGTATAAAGTTTTAATATTTTTTTATGAATGTTTTAATTCAATACTATTTTGGAGGCGATAATGTTTACCATTATTTTGGTTAGCAAATAACCCTTTTATTTATAGTATAATATTTTTATATTTTATATAAGTGTTTCCATAATAATGATGTTTATGTCTGTTTCGGAAAACAAATGGTAACATTTGAAGAAAATACATAAGAAACAGAGTCAAATTTACTGAATGATCTTTTTATTAATATAGTGATTAGTGATAATAAAAAAATTAAAATACTGCAGATATACAAACTTTATGATATACAAGCTGCTAAAACAAGAGGAAACCTTTCATTGCTAGTCACAAAACTTGGTTAAGATACGTTTTTTGGTCATTGTTGCTATCTCTTATTTTTGCCTATTTTTTCGTCTTTCTCTACGTATTTATATGGAACTAATTTAGTTCATTCTAGATCACATAGAGTAAGAAATATTCGGTTTTACCACTTTTATGAATAAGTTTGTCTCAGTATATAGTTTTTCCGAAATATGAGGAAGTGAAGATTGAGACTTTCAGGGTTTAGTTAAGACTTTGGGGGTCTAGCTTTGCCCGTGTTGGGACCTTTGGTCTTGAATGCATGGCGATTTTCTCTAGCATATAGTACTTGTCTTTAGTCTGTATTTTAGTTTTAATTAACATAGATAAATTTATGTACAACTCTGCTGATCCATTATTTATGTTTTTGTCGAGTCAAAAGAAAGACTTAACCATTTTAAAAAAATACTAGTTATAATATATAAAATTTAAATAAATCATTTAAATAAATTTATTCTTTTAAAATAATTGGATGGTATAATATTTTACTATAGACGAATATCAAAAAAGTTGGTAAAATTTATATTTATTAGTTGTGTCAAATTGTGGTTGTTCTCATCTATAATCATATTTTTATACATGTATACTATCATATTTGAAAATATGCTAGGAGATATGAATACCATAATATAAACTGTTTGTTACAAATTTTAATTAAATCTCTCTCTTTTTTTAAAGATTGGGTAGATAATTTTCTTTTTAATTTAAAATTTTGTTTGACAAAAAAAAAATCTATCTATATTTGTTCATTTAGTGTAAACCTGATGAGTCAATATATTAGTATCAATAAATGGAAAATTTTCATAATTATTCAAACAAAACAAAATGAAAAATAAATTCTTATAATGTTAGCATATTTATCATGCTAATAAGATTTGAAGATTGACTTTATTTATCTGATGACTGTTTGTATTGGTAAAAATTTATTTGTTGAATTGAATAAACATACACATTTGAACAAGGTCAACACAATTTTAAAGAAACTTTTTAATGATTTGTAAATGGTATAAAAATTAAAAAAAATTCATCTATAAATGGCATCAACATTAATTTATTCATTCAACAACTTACAAAATATTTCATTATCATTTATAGTATAAAAACTTTTAACAACATGGCGTTTCCGAAATCTCATTTTGCTATTCTTCTCATTATCTTTTCTCTCATTATCAATGTTCAATCAATTCCTAAGTTTTTTTTTCATATACTAAATATTTCCATATTTTCTATAATATATATAAACACATATATAATTGTTATCATTTTATAATATAATTACTAAAATTGCTTATGAAAATTATAAATAAATATATCTATTATATGATGGTTTAAACAAGGATTATGGATGATTGAAGTGACTGTGAATTCAAAAGACCGTGTCAAAAGAAAGAAAATTGTTATGAACGATGTGAAATGAACAAACCACCTTTTAATACTGTTTTGTGTGAATCTTATGGAGACAGTCGTGTATGTTGTTGTATTTAAGAAGTTGTAATCTAAAACGGTTGAAATTGTGTTTACGTTTGAAATAAAATATTTTACCAACTAATATTTATTCAGTATTATCTTTTGTTTTTACATTTCTCAAGATGGATTAAATACGATTATAATCAAACCAACATAAAAACGTAGATAAATGAACATGAATAATTTATTTTAAACAACAAAATTTATTTTATGTAATATGTAGTATTAATAAAATTAGAACTTATTGAAAATGTAAAGCGTATTGGTTCCAAAAATCGACCCAAATAGTCTTAGATTGAAACATGCATTTATTTAAAATAATATACAAATTTTTAGATAAACAATCATATATTTATTTTTCACAAGACATATATAAACATTATTATTTTGGTTAACATATAAACCTTTTTATTTGTATTATAATTTTATATTTTATATGAATCTTGTAAGTTAAGACTGTTTTGAAAATGATAGTGTTTTTATTATATTGGTGTGAATATAACTCTTTTATTTATAGTATACTATATATTTTTATTTTATATGAGTGTGTCTAAAATAATGATATTTATTTCTGTGTTGGAAAAAGACGATAAATGGTAACGTTCGGTGACCATACAGATGAAACATAATCAAATTTATTTAAAAATATTTTTGTTTATATAGTAATTGGTGACGTTAAACAAAAATTAAAATAATGCATATATACAAGCTGTAGGATATGAAAGCTAATGAAACAATAGGAAGCCTTAGTCATCATTATTCTTTCTTGTTTTTGTCCCTTTTTCTGTCTTTTTTTTACTTATTTATATGGAACTAGCTTCGTTAATCCTAGATCACATAGAATATAAAATCCGATGTTAATAAGTCTCAATATTTCATTATTTTGTTTCTCCAAATTATGTGTATTTCTCTAACATACACTTATTTTAGTTTGTATTTTAATTTTAACTATCATAGAATTTATTGATAGGATTTGTCAAAAGAATAAAATATTCTCAAAAATATCAAATTATAATTATAAAATATAAAAATGCTAACACATATACGTTTCTTTACAACTAAGCTAATTTACTATTTATGTTATTGTCGACTCAAAAGGAAGAGTCAGAAAATATATAAATACCAGTTATTAAATAAATTATTTGAGCAAATTAAAATTACAAAATGTTCGAGATAACTAAATTACCTTTTGCATGGCTTGGTCTATCTATGAACTAAAAATTGTGGATATGCTTTAACAAAAAAAAAAAATTGTGGATATGCCTAACTGTTGAGAAATATAATTATATTATCCTTTTGCATTTACAAGAAGCTATCATGTGAAACGCTCCCACATACATACAGGTTCTACAAATTGAACCTGACATTTGAATGAATTTGTATTGTCCTTTGCAGAAATCAAACCCCAAAAAAAAAAAACTATTTGTCCTGTCCTTTTAACTATTAGGATGGATAATAATAGTTGGACCGTCTCAAACATTTTATCCATTAAGAAAAGTTGATTATGATATTTCCTAAAATTTTACATTTACAAATTATAAGAAATGTGATTTTTCATTATTTATTTTAAAGGAAATTTCTCAACAATTATTATTTTTAATTAATTATAAGAAATTAGTAGTTACAAAAACAAATCTGGTCTCCATTTCTTTACTAAATTTATTATTAAAACCCTTAAAACATAGACTCTCTTAGTTTGATAAAAAAAAAAAGAAAAAAACATAGACTCTCGGCGTTTCCGTCTCTCTATCTAATTTTGAGTTGTTCCTAACTAAAACAAATGATCTAAAAACATGTGACTTTGTGCAAAATGACTATTAACAAACAAACAAAACTTTTACATGTATAAAGATTGTTATGACTTGTACCAATTTCTTATTCCACATGACATAATGCAAATTCTAAAACCGTGGAAAGAGAATTCAAACTATATCTAAAAGCAATCCAGACACAACTTTAATTATTGTCAACGCTCTCAACTCGTCATTAATATCATTTTGATTTTCTTATTCCATCATGCAAAATAGTTACTACTAATATAATTTTCTTTTTATCCTTTTCATACATAAGTGTGAACAAAGCTAAAACACACATGTTATATATCAAACTACGTGTAAAAAAAATTGTGCCACAAAGAAAACAAAAGGATCAGCCCAAAAGAAAAACTCAAAAGACAAATTCTAGAAAATATAAAGACATCGAAGGTCTAAAATAGTTGAAAATTGTAGTGATGTATGCATGTATTGTACATTAACCTAACTAACCATCTTCTCGGTACCATGAAACAAACTTCTTACATATATGGTGAGAATATTCTGTTACGTAAGCCAAACAAAAAAAATATATATATATATGGTTCACGAGTATCAAAACAAAAGAATACCCAAAAGAAAACAACATTAAGTTTTTTTTTTAATTATTATTTTTTTAAGTTCAAAACTTGAAACACACAAATTAAATTGTAAACACTCAAGCCGTCTGGTTCCTAGAGAGAAGCGTGGCCATCGTTATCTAAATAGTAAATTCTACTAACAACATTTTTTTTTACAAATTCATTATCTGTAATTATTACTATCTTCTTTGAATCACATTTCTGTCACATTAAATATTCTTCACCACCCTTATTGTTCGATTCCCAATGTAAGAGAAAGAGAAAGAGAATTGCAGAGAGATATGTGCTTCCAACATCTCTTGTCTGCTAATTAAAAAACTCAAAGAACCAAAAACAGAAAATAAAAAAATAAAACAGAGCCACCATTCCTTGGATTTTTGATCCATCTACCATTTTTCTTTTTTGTCAGTCTCTTTTCACTTTGTTAGAGGTGAAAAAAAGTTAAGCTTCAAAAAAAAAAAAAAAAAGTGTAAGCTTTTTCTTACTACAAATGGGAAGAAACTACCACAGACTTGCCGGCGACGGCGGCGGCGGCGGCGGAGTAATCTCTTCTTCTAAGTCAAAGAGAAAAGCAAATGGTGTAAATGGATGCATGGCTGCTTTTTATCATTTATTTGATTTCCCACATTCTTACTTTTCTTCTCATCTTCATCATCACAATCATCTCACTATTGAGTCTTCTTCAAAGTCAAAAGGTATGTTTCTTCTCTATCACAACATAATTTGACTTTTAAAATATTACAAATGGCCAAGTTTTGAGATCACTAAATACATTTTTGTTTTTGTGAAATTTATAGGCTTGAAGTTTATAGAAGAGTCTCTACCATCAACAATTTACAAAGACAAACAAAGTTCAAACATTCCAGTAAGTTCAAAAATATAAATATAGATTTTACTAATTTTGGCAAATGCGTTTTAGTTAAAGATAAACATTGTGATAATCATAAGCTTGAAATTTTAGGTTGGTATGAGAGTGAGAACAGAGATAGGGACAACAAGTTCAAGACTTAAAGCTCTTGTGACAGATACTTCAACATCTTCATCTGATATCTGTAACTCACCAGGAGGAAGTAAAACACCAAACTTGGTAGCTAGACTTATGGGTCTTGATCTTCTTCCTGACCTTAACCATTCACTCACAAATCTTCATCATACAATGTCGACTCAACATGAATCAAGTCGTCTCGAAAGCCATAGACTTTCCAAGAAGGGTACACGTTCTTTACCGGTGAGCCCTAGAATCTCCTCTGCTCGGAAATCCGATTTCGATATTCATCGTCTTTCTCTTCAGCTTAACAAAGAGAACAAACATGAAGAGTTTAGGTGTTCAAGGCTGAAAGAGATGAAACAAGATCAAGAGGAGAATCAAAGTCCGAGAGATTACGCAAGGCTGATTGTAAAACAAATCAAAGAGAGAGTCGTCACTAGAAGAGTCATCGGTATGGATATAACAAACTCGGTGAAGAACAGAGAGGCAAGACCATCTCATGAGCTTAGAAGAGACACAACAGTTTCTTGCTCACCAAGAACTAGGTTTTCAGATAAAGAGAACAAACTACGCACCAGTCATAAACCTAACTCCTCATCTTCTTTCAGACCAGAACAGATCACTCAGAAGCCAAAGCCAACGAGAGTGATTCTTGTTTCTGTAGAGAAACAGAACCAGAACAGAGTAAAACAAAGGCAACTAAGACCCATCAACCAATGCAAGAAGGCAGAGAGTGAAACAAGACGTCCCATAAAGCCTTCTCCAACAAAAGATATTCGAATCAAGAAACGAGAAGCTTTCTTGTCTGAATCTAGAGACGTTAAAGCCAAGCCTTTACACAAGAAGAAGTTCAAGAAAATACAAAACTCAAATGATGATATTGATATTGAAAACATCTCTGTCACAGTACCTCCTCAGAAACAGGTATAATCTTGTTCAACTTTCTCTCTTTCTCTAACACACACTAAATTTTCAAGCTTTAGTTAAAACCCTTTTCATGTTTTTCTTAAAGAGAAACGAAACAGATGGACCGAAATCGAATGAAGACGCATCGATTTGCTCCAAAACCGAAGCAGCGAGGAATCACAAACTGGAGAATGCAGCCAGCATCACTACACAAGACTATATCACAAGAATAGTAAATCTCGCGGGAATGAAAAATGATTCAGCAGCAACAATGTTCACTTCTTCTCACCCGCTTGATCCATTGATATTCCAAAAACTAGAGCATTTAAGAGAAGTTTCATCGGGATCATTGGCTCTACGATGCAATCGGAGGTTGTTGTTCGATCTGGTAAACGAGATTCTGATTGAAAAAGGCCGAAACTATAATGGACCGGAGCTGGTTAACGAGCTCTGTTCCGATGTAGAGAGTTATCACCGTAAGTGTTGTACAGCTCCTGAAGAGATTGCTTTAATGGACGTTGAACATCTTGTAGAGATGATGAAGAAGAAGAAGAAGGTTGAAGAGGAAGGAGAAGGGATCATCGGAAAGATTGAGCGGGAGATCATAGACGCGCTCGTGCGAGAAACCGTGTCTGAATTTGAGTCTTATAGCCTGAGACCAAAGTGAAACGACATCGGTCGGAAAAATGAGTAATTAAGTGTGATTCAAGTTATGGGGCCTATAAGGATTATGTGATTATTTAAGTTCTATTAGAATAGTTATGTATTAATTTTGTAGTTCCCATAAGCCATAGGTTATTATATTGTTTATATATGAATCATTTGGTTTTCTTGAGAATCTTGACAAAAGAATGAGTCATTCTAAAAGTAGGAAACAAAAGCACCAAGAAAACTATTATAAATTGACTTATTTTCTTTAATATCATACATCAAAAACTCAATACTAATCTCTGAGACATATGGGCATCACAAGTTGCTCAGGTTTGCATGTCAAAACCAATTTGTACAAATGTATCATCATCACACTTGATGATGAATCTAGCAGCAAGTTGATGAGCCTTCAAAACAGAGAATAGAGAAGTTGTCTTATACCACTTTGTTCCAAATGTCTTAAGAAGTTGTGGAGTATAAGGACACGTGATAAGATGTCTTATACCACTTTGCTCCAAATGTCTTAAGAAGTTGTTACCTATGAATTCTCCTCCACCGTCGCTTTGAAAAAAATACCAATTTTTGTGTCAAACTGTTTCTCAACAAACTTCTGAAACTTGAAAAATATTGAATAAAACTCTGATTTATTCTTTAGAGGATACATCCAACTGAATCTTGAGAAATTATCGATAAAAATTACATAGAATCGAAAACCCTGAGATGACACAACTGGTGTAGGCCCCCATAAGTCACAGTGAACCCTTTCCAAATGTTTTGTTGCAGAGAAACTAGAAGGAAAAAACGATAATCGACTACTTTTGCCTAGGTCGCAAGCTTCACCCTCCCTTGTGATCGGCTTATTTGTGCTGATAGCATTATTTGATGATAGAAATTGTAGAATCTTGTTGTTGGGATTACCAAGCCTTATGTGCCAAACTTCAAAACTAGCAGAGACTTGCCTAGTTGAGTAGAAAGCTTTGAGCTTTGGATCTCCCAGAACATACAAACCATTAGTGTTTCTTCCCAGTGTCAGAAGCTTCTTTGTTTCCTTGTCCTTTACACAAACTTTATTAGAATCGAACTTAAAAGAACATGAATAATCTGATGTAAGCTTTGACACATATAGGAGAGATTTAGGAATATCAGGACAAACCAAAACGTCTTTGAGAGGTAGATTACCTGAGGCGGAAGCAAGTGAAGCAGATCCAACATGGGTAATGGGAATAAAAGAGATGTCACCAATCATCACAATGTCTGAGCCATGATATGGTTGGGACTGATTCAACCTTTGTGTTGTATTGGTGATATGAGCTATAGCTCCAGTATCAGGATACCATTTACTTCTAGAGTTTTCTGTAACCTCAGTAATGTGTACTGCAACCATAGCAGAAGGAAGATCATTTGACTGGTAAGAGTTGTCAAACATGTGCCAGCACTTTAAGGCATGATGTCCAAGATTTCCACAGATTTGGCAAATTGGCCTGCCATTGTCACAGTAAGAGCCTTGAGAACCAGATGAAAACTAGATTTGTTGTTGAAAGCCACGTCCAAGAGTTGAATAAGATCCTCTTCCTCTACCTCGGTTGTTACCAGATATGTTGTTGCCTCTGCCTCGGTTGTTATTGTTGTCAAAGAAGCTCTTGCTGGTGGTCACATTGAAGGAAAGATGTGGTGAGACATTAAGACCACTTTCATAACCTTGAAGACGATTGCCAAAGTTAAGGAACTTTGGTATAATATCTTCAAAGGTTGGACTTGGCACAAAATCCATTTAACCCTCAATGCTTGTTTTTATAGGTTCATAGTCTCTGCCAAGACCATGTAAGGCAGCAAAAACCTTCATCTTCTCAGCTACAGGACTTCCAATGGATGGATGAAAGTTGGTCGCATGTATCTTTGAACCATAGTTTTGTCACTCTTTAACACAGTTTGGACCTTTCTTTGTAGCTCAAAGAGTCTTGATTAAGAAACACGGTTGAAATGGTTAGCTGTAGCAAACCAAACATCTTTTGAGGTAGGACACTCCACAACCACGCTTAAGATGTCTTCAGAGAAGGAAACAAGCAGCCATGACTTCACCACTTGATCTGTCCGAATCCAGATTTGATAATCAGGATTTGCTGCATCACTCAGTGTTCCATTGATTGCTGGAACCCGAAGCCTTGTTGGTGGAGTGGGAGTATTTCCATTGATGAAACAAAGCAAGCCTTGACCGGAGATAAAGGTCTCGAAAAGTCAGCACAAAACACAAGTGTTAAACCAAAGCAAGTAGTTTGGCAAAAAAGTAACGGAGATAGTAATGGTTTCGCAATAAGTAATCACAGACCAAAACAATGTCAATCACATAACCAAAGCAACCAAAGCAAGTGGTTTGGCAAAAGTAATGGAGATATTAAAGGTTTCGCAATAAGTAATTGCAAACCAAAACAAAGTATTACAAACCAAAGCAAGTGGTTTGGCAAAAGTAATCACATCACAAATCTCCTCAACACCTCATTATTGTCATAGTGCTTAGGCAGATTATAATCACTAAGTGTTAATGATCACCATCTCAAAATTGGTTTGTGGAAAAAATCAAACAAGCAATCTAGATATGCTTCAATAGCTAGGTTCGGCCCAGAGCTCAAGCAAATGATGTAATGGTTTAGGACATGCAAGTTTTTGGGTGCATTTTTTGGGCAATTCTTGTTAGGTTTATAGGCTTTTGTTTTTAAGTTCAATTTTTGTTGGACATTTATTAGCGCTATGATTGTAAATTTTAATTTAACAAAAATTTAATTGAATGAGTTGATTTTGCTATCAATTGAGCTTGATGGATGTTTTTGCAAATATAACTATATTTCAACACTAAAATATCTCTTTAATGTTTTTTTTTTCCTTTTTAATAAACTTTTTATGAAATTAGAGATAATTTTATGAAATTTTAGTATTATTTTATTTCTATTACTATTATTTATAATTTTATAAAAAAAAAATTGAAAGCGAATAATTTTATTTGATTGCTTAGGGCATTGGTAAGGGTACAACTTGTAAGTGTGTTCTTAGTGTGAAAAAATTAATAAAATAATGTAAGAGGTTTAGTTTAGAACCAATGTTAAATGAGTTGATTATTGGTAGAACCTGTTTCTAAGTAATATTTTAATAATTTAATAATATAAAACATATAATATTTTTTAAAACTTAAAAAATAACTTTTAAATTGAAAACATGAAAAATTTATACTAAAATTGATTTGAAATTAAAATGAAACACAAAATACAATTCCAAATTATTAGGAAAAAAAAAACATTAACAAAATTCGGACCCAATCCCGTGCTGCCACGTGGCAACAACACTGGGCTTAAAACTGTTCTGCCGAGAGAACTCTTCGCAGCCCTGTTTCACACTGTTCACACTTTTTATTAATTTAAAATACCTTAGAACACAGGTCACGTTATACCGATAATCATGCTCTTAGGACATAAAAAAATGTTGGATCTGTCAAAAGCAATGAGAGAAAAAATCAGCAAAAATTTAATAAGATAATAAAATAATATTTTTTTAGAGATTTTTATGTAAATGTATGGTTCCAATTATATCATAAATTTATGATTCTATATATATATCAGATAAGTATATGTTGTTTTCTAATATTTAATTTTTTTACATTTTTCTTATCTTTTTAAATTTTTCTTATTGCATTATACATTTACTGGTGTTATGTTTTCGAATTGCAAAAAAAAATTGTAAATAATTTCAAACGCTATATTATTTTTATAAGCATTATCATTTGTAAATCAATTATACCACTGTCTTTAACTTTATAATTATAACCTAACGTTATTAATAGTAACCACAATTACTTTGATCTCTGGACGTATATCAATTTCATTTATGTATCGTAAAAGATTAATATTATCTATTTTTACGAGCATTAAGATCCATAATTGATATCTCGAATTGATGATTTTTATTTACAAAAGTGAACACATTTAAATATGTTAGCATTGCATCACCAAAACGAATTCAATTTATTAATATTTCTTTCTAAATATGATTTGTCAAAAACAAGATTTTAATATTGATAGTTTACAAAATATTATTGTCATGAGATTCAAACTGTTTAAACTTGTATATTTTATAAATTTAACAGTAAAATATCATCATAAATTCTTTTTAAAATGTTTTATATATATTAATTAATATCACGAAATTAATAAAATATCAAAGTTCCGATATTATTAATTTATAGTGTAGAAGTTTTACTATAGTTGGTTAATATAGATCACCAATTCTCATTGGAGTTAGTTAGTTAAATATTAATATAATGATATTAAATACTGTATGATTGTAAGTTAACAAAGGGAATTTAGGCCATGAATGTTTGGTAGTTTTTTAGTGGTTTTTGGCTTTTAGTTTTTGGTTTTTAGATTTTGATTTTTTGGTGTAAATTTTAGTTTTTCAAAAACGTGAATGGTAACTTGTTTAGTTTTTTGGTTTATATATATATATATATATACTTTTTTACTTTTTTATGTTTTTTTGTTTTTGGGTTATATGTCTTTGAAAATTATTAAAATACTGATATTAAATTTTAGTAATCAAATAAAAATTTCAACTATAATACTAGTCATATGGGTGGAATCAATGTGAACATCTCCTAAATTTGATAACCTATTGAAATTATGTAATAAATGATATTTAGATAATTAGATTTATTGATTGATGATAAAAATATTTTAAAAATTAAAAGAAGAAAATATTTACCTGAAAGTCTTGTGGAAAACCCCCCAAAAATAGGATTTTAGTTTAATGAATTAGTAAACAAAAAAATTCAAAAACAAAAAAAAAACTGACGTTAATACTATTAACTTAATAGCATATATTTCAGAAAAAGAAAAAGAATATGTATCACAACAAAATCTCTTAAAAATTAGTAAAGATAGGATTCTATATTTTTTTAGAAATAAGAAAAAACCATCAAAATATAGATTCTCTATTTCTTTTAGAGAATTCACTTTTCTCAAAATCATGAATGACTTTAAATTGAATTTTTAGAAAAACTAAATTCAAAAACCATTGTCATTCAAGGTCTTAATTGTTTTTTTTTTTTTTTTTACTACAGAGACGTTGATCAATTAATTAGTATATTCATTTTCACCCAAAGCAATTTATTACTCCCTCCGTTTCAAATTAGTTGTCGTTTAAGGTTGTTTCACACATATTAAGAAAACATTTTAATTATATATTTTAATCCTAATTAATGTTTATTTGGTTTTATTTGATTGGTCAAAAATTAAAATAATAGGGATAAAATTGGATTTTTTACCAAACATTTGCATTGGAAACACAAAACGACAAATATTATGAAACAAATTTTAACTTCTAAAACGACAATTAATATGAAACGGAGGGAGTATGATGCTTTTCATAAAACATTTACTGTTCAACAACCATAAAAGCATATCTTCAACAAAATTTGAATATAGTAGAATACATTTTTCTAGAATAATAAAAACGATATTCTAACATGCAATGGTAGGCTGGTGGTACAAATTAATTTGGGAAAGGTGTAAACTCAACATCCCTGAGTTCGATTTCCATCGGGAACTAAGTTGATATTGTTTGGCTAGACGAAGATGGAGCCATGTCTTAGGCCACATTAGAAAACTCAGAGCTGAATTAGTCATCAGTCCTGTCCCTTTGAGAGATTAGTTGTGCTTTGGCCAGACACCCCGATTAACTAAAAATAAAATAAAAATAAAAAAATTGATTCTGCATAGGGGGAAAAAAAAGAAAAAGAGACCAAATAACTTACAATGCATTACACCCACAAAAATACATAACTAGAACTCTTACACATGACACTATTCTGAGTTTAACACAAAGAAAAGTGTTTGAGATACTATCAATATACAGAGATTAATTGAGATAAGTAGGTGGAAATCATGGTCAATGAACAATGAAATTTTTATGGTCGGCTCTTTCGAAATCCGATAAATATATCAGTTTCCACATCTTCTTTCTCTTTGCTTTCCGACGGCATCCCCATTGGCCTTTCTCCAACCTGGTAAACAAAAGTATAAATTGTTTTCTTAATTTGCATAAAACAAGAGAAGAAAAATGATTATTTACTCAAACCCTTTCCTATATATATATAATGAAATCCATTAATTAACCATAAAACAAGACATTTTTGGTTGAAAAGGTTTAGTAAATGCAGAATATGTCATATTCCAGTTTTCTCCATATACACAAGTTAAAGCTGTATTTGTACATGAAAATGGGTTCAAGTAACAATGTGATTATAGATTTGTACGTATTGGTGATATTTATGCAAATATAGGTATTTCTATATGGACCATATGGTACATACCCTTCGACAAAGCCTGACTCTCTCGTCCTTGAGTTCCCTCTCCTAAATTTTCAAGAAGAGAGATCGATAAATATCACACGGCAAAGGACAAGAGATCCAAACCAAATCAAATTGTAATTATTCTACCTTGGCTTTTAGCTTCTCTAGCTCATCTTCATATAACTTAGCCTACCAAGATGAATCAACATAAAATCCAAAAGGCAATTAAGTGATCATACAATTACGAAAAAAACATCTCAATTCATTATACATATATATATTTCTTAGTTACCTTTCTTGATCTAACAATATAAAGGCTTTTCTCTATCTGTGTGGCAATTTCCTGAAGTTCGTTCACCGAACAAAAAGCCAAATTTTCCCCCATCATCTTCCTAACAAAGCCACATTTTCAAAATTAACACACTTCCTTTAATTAGGAACTACTTGAAAATCAAACCAATCATTAATGTAAACTTCCTTTAGGATCCACTTGATAATAAAAACTATCAGAAACAATGTAGAAAACACATGTGGCGTCAAAGAGATACAAACCGATTATGAACTTCAAGCACTTCAATCTTTTTCATCATTGTTACCATTTCCTTCTTTAGTCCCTGTATTCCCAAAATGGTTCTACCAAATGTCACAAAATGTGACTATATATATAGCTTAAAATTTTCAGCTTAACTATTTGACATGATACAAAAATGTTAGTAAGTGATTGACGAAACTATAGGGTAATAATTAAAGAGAATTGGTGATATATATATAAAAAGGAACCTGCACGTATTGCTCTATGGGGTGACTTTCTGTAACGAAGTGCTCTCTCTTATACTCTGCGTATCGCTTGATTGTCTTTTGGATACTAAGAGAATTCTCAAGAAAAAATCCTCATTAGTTGAAGAAATATTTATATGAATAATCTCTCGCATGGTTAACCATATACTATATGATACTAGACCTGGTTCTATATATTGGTGGAGATAAACCGACCATATGCATACATAGTGAGTCTTCTGACCTTACCAAATTAGACCATGGGATTCATGGGAAGCATTAAAAATATAACTTGGAATCAGAGGATGGAAAATATTTGATTATTAATTAGTTTGGACATATAGACAAATTACATTTGAAGAATCATATAGAAAAATTAGTTTGGACAAAACACTAATCTAGCTATATTTCTCATGTATACATGATTTGATTTTAATTTATTTATGTTCTTAAATATTAAAAGTACATTTTGAATAGAATAATATGTCAAATGTATTCATGTGGGTTTGGATTGACACTTTGAGACTTTGAGTTCCAACGTAAGATTAAGGCTCAGTAATCAATAAACCGTATTCCTGAAAACCCTAATTAATTCATAAGATAAACCTCAAGTTGAACTATATATGGAAAAAGAACCAGAAGTTAAAAGAGGAAAATAATTTTTTTACTAAAAAGAACTATAGGGGAAAGAAAATAAAAGCAAATGTGAAAGAGGCATATTTTGGGAAAATCTAACAACTGCAACTAGCTATAGGCAACAACAACAACATCAAAACCAAAATATTTTTACCTGTATATTAAGAAATCTCTTGTACAATTTGGTTAGAGAGATATTCAAGTACTATAATTAGAAAACAAATTTAACATCATAAAAAATTTCTAAAATAGTGTATAGATTGGAGTAGTTGATCAAGCTGAAATGAAGAATCTTACTCGGAGCTAGCGAATTCATATAATCTTCCTTTCTGAGAGAAGATCATAGCTACAACTTGAGCATCACATAGAACAGAAAGTTCATGAGCCTTCTTAAAGAGACCACTCCTCCGCTTCGAAAAGGTGACTTGTCTGCTTGTCAAGTTCTCGATCTTCTTGATCTCGATCTTTCCTCTCACCATTTTTATTATTTCCTTAAAAACCAATCCAACGATTGAGATTTGTTGAGAGATCTTAGTGGAAACACTAAAAGATTTACAAACTCACAGGAATCCAAAAGTCAAAACCGAGAAATGGTTTCTTTATTGGAAAATTAAATTAGAGATTAATTTGTATGAGATCTTTTCCAAGAGAATATTGTGGGATAATCTGGGGGAAACTCAGCAAAACCCCCGACTTAGAGCTAGTTTTATTGAGATTCGCCTTAAAAACACACTAAACAAATTAATTTGGATAGATAAGGAATGATTTACAAAAAAAAAAAAAAAAAAAAAACAAAAGAAAGAATTTAGAAGCAAAAGAAAAAGCAATCAGATAAAAGAAGAAGAAAAATGTTGGAAAGTGAAATCCTAGTACCAATAACATAAATGATTTGTGTTTACCTCTCTTTAGCTCTTAGAGCAGGAGCCACAAACCCTAACAAGTCTAACCTTTACTTTAACAAAAGAAAGAATCTTTAATTCTTTAATTTGGTAACGTTTTCTCCATTAGGCCACGTGGCAGTAAGTAAGGAAAAATAGATAAAAAGGAATACTCTATATGTTTTTTTTTTTTATCATCTAGATTTATTATTATTACAAATTATGAGAATTGTTATATAGATGATTCTACCATGGACAATTTCTTATGATTCTTATTAGAACTGCAAGAGACGACACTTTATTTTCAGATTTCTTGGTGTAAAACATTAATTAACATTTGGTCAACCAATGGGCCAAGGGGCCTTCCACAGAATATATCTGAGATTTGAACTTCAAATCTCTTGGTGTAGAAACATTAATTAACCATTAGTCAACAAACAACCAATGGGCCAAAGAGGCTTTTACGGAATATATCTGTCTAATGTAAAATTAACTTTTCTGTAAACCGGACCTGATGAGTGATGAATCAGTTCTAATGTGGGTCAATGAATTTGTGGAAACTTTTAATACTAATTTGGTATTTTTTATCTCCGAAGACATCTACAGATTACAACAATGGAGTGCAAAATTTTTCCTCAAACATTTGAAAAAATCGATCTGTAATCTAGATAGACATTATGAACTTTATATATTGATCCAATAAATATTGATCATAAAGACATTTATTGAATTTGAGAGAGCTGATCGATCGAATTCTATGCGTAAACTGACCTTCTAATCCCCGTTGTCCGGGATGAATATAGTTAGTCCCTCAATCCACTCAGCTGAGTACTCCTGACTAATCCTTAGACTGAGTTAAGAAAATGAAATGAGAATACTAAAAAAATATGTGTATTCATATTTTACTAGAGCAAATATGCTCCTTCATTTGGTTGTATCTATTTTCTGTAAATTTTGGGGAATCTTGGGAAAAAAAAATTCAAACAAGAGTTTTTTTTTTCTTTTTTCTTTGTTGGTTTTTGAACTGAATAAAATCGTTGGTTCGGTGGTGTTCTTTGGTTTGAAAACTTACCTTTTAAGGTTTTATCTGCATCTTGATGACTTGAACTTTTGATGAATAATTTATAGCATTAACATTCAAGTGTGTTAGATTTTATTTTTGCCAAACGTTGATTTTTTATTGGATGAAAAAATGAAAAGGAGAAATGGACAACGTCTTCTATTGGCGCGTCTATCCTCATGTAATTGACGTAATTCGATAACCAGTAGAATATGTCCACGTGTACATTCCACTTTCTGGCTAATTCAAGACTAGCTAAGTACTATTTGTGTAACTGTTCGTCTTGTTCAGCTTTGACTAATTAGCTTTTCAAATTTTTGACTTAATATTCAAAAGAAGCGTTAAGTCACACAGATTGTATAACTAGATTTTGATTCTATGCAAAAAAAAAAAAAGTCTGCAATCTCATAGTTACAATGTGAAGTTACATCAATAAAACTAACTAAAAATATTTTAAGAAAAAACATAATCGAATAAAATCATAGTATTTCGAAACACAAAATTTTGTTTGGTAGAAGCTCTTTCTCCGATAGTCCAAAATCCAAATTAACACTCGAACCTATTGTAGAGGATCAAACGACTTACATAAGAATCAGATTGGACGAAACCACAACGAGTCAAAGAACCGACATGTGTTCGATAGTGAGTGAGAGAAACACCATTAGTATACAAATACGAAAACAATTTTTTCTGTTTGTCCAAAGCTAGGGATCAATTTCTCAAATGCGGAATTTTTTACTTATTTTCACTTAACCACCGAAGCATTCACATACCATCTCCGGATGTCAAGATTAGTCGGATCTCATGATCCGTTCCGTTGTTTCGAGAATCAGGTTGAAAATAAATGTTTCCGCGACGTGACTCGGAGTTCATAGTATCCGTCGAACTTATCAAAAGAAAAGAAAATACACGGAAACTTTTAAGGTAAGACGACGCCAGATTAGACACATTAATTAGCATAGTAACAAAGTGTCACATTTATCCCAAACTAAAGTGACAACATATACACGTCAAAGCATTTCCAGTTTATGCACAATATTACACATATATAAAGAGGTGGTCAAAGCACTCAGAAAATTATTAACTATGGAATCATTAGTATACAAACTTTGACTTGAGGTAATAAAATGAACGTGTGAAATAAGTTATAGCCGAGTCACGGGCAATCCAATAAATAGATCGGTTTCAACCTCTGACGAATGTTTGGTTCTGCAATGACCGCCTTCAGTTTTATCCTTATCACAGGTATATAAAGTCAGTGGCTCCACTGGTCGCATAAACTTTTCTCTGATTTGCTGAAAATAATGTATAATATTATTTTTCATAACACATGTATGTATAGAAATCATGAAAAAGGCATAGACATGTACATACATAGACCTATTATTGTCTATGTTTTCCTTTTTGATAAGAAATGTACTTTGTTTAAGATTTAACTCTTTGAGAGTTTAAAACCAAAAATAAAGCTCCATGAGAGTTCGCTAGCTATTAAAAGCGACTCATAGAGGAATCATATATTATATCCTAACATAGCTTTAGAGCAATTGATGCAAATAGTAAGAGGAGAGTTAGTAAAACTCAAACTCTTAATGAATCTTTTCATGCCCTCCTATATATATTCCATATATATACGATGTTTAAATATTATGGATTTTATTTGAAAAAAAAATTAATTAAACATGTAAACACAAA
The DNA here is from genome assembly GCA_963667165.1 of Barbarea vulgaris. Lineage (NCBI taxonomy): Eukaryota > Viridiplantae > Streptophyta > Magnoliopsida > Brassicales > Brassicaceae > Barbarea > Barbarea vulgaris. The sequence goes on along the minus strand of OY763894.1, from coordinate 7,273,431 downwards.
CATAAACAAACAACCAAAGCCTCAGTAGTAATCATCCATGATTCTTTATTTCTTTTCATATCAAATAGTTGTTAGAAATGCAATGAACATAATTTTATATATCTAAATTTTTCGCTAAAGATATTACTAAATATCATATGCAGGGGGAGAACTAGTGTATTTTTAGTGTATTTTTGTTATAAAACTATATTAATTTCAGCCAAATTAATATTTTGACATCATTTTGACTTTCATAAAACTATTTTCTACCTCCGCCACTGATAATATGTGTATGTGTTTATGTGTATATATCCTTTGATGACTGTATGTGTATATTTAATTACCTCTTCACGCAGCCTACTTCTCTCGTTCAAGAGCTCTCTCTCCTAAAATCGGATGAAGAAAAGATCGATAAAAATCAGATGGAACAAAAGACAATGTATCCAATAAAGTAAATTTATAGATAGGTTATACTGAGGTAAAAAATCTACCTTTTCTTTTAGCTTCTTTAGTTCATCTGCATATAACTGAGCCTACGTACCAAGATCAACCAATGAAAACATTATTAAAGCATTAACATGTGTGCGTGAGGTGAGTGTCTATTAATTGTACCTTTCTTGATCTGACAGTACCAAGGCTTTTCTCAATCTGATTGTCTATCTCTTGAAGTTCTGCCACTGAACATGATCCCAAACCTTGCCCCATCAGCTTCCTTCATATATAGTGGCATCCACGAGACAACAACTTAAGTTGATTTTAGAATTGAAACAAAGTATATGTCTATATGATGAATACAGAAACCGTATAAATAGTGAGATGCATACTGTTGATAAACTTCAAGGAAATCAATCTTCTTCACCATTCTATCCATTTCCTTCTTCAACTCCTATACACCCCCCAAAAATGGTCAATCACCCAAATTAAATGACGAGTCTAGCATAATGTATATATGAGTTTTTTTTTTTAATAAATGAATTAGAAACAATTTCTTATTTTTCAAATTAGTTGGCGCTTAAGGCTTTTTCACACATATTAAAAAATATTTAATTTTTCAGTTTTATTTTTAATTAATGTTTATTTGATTTTATTTCAAGACATTAAAACAAAAAGGGATAAAGTTGAAAATCTTATCAAACATACATGCATATTAAAAACACAAAACAATAACTAATATGAAACGGAAAGAGTAATATAAAGGTATGAATGTATATAGAGAATGAACCTGCAAGTATCGTTCTACTTGGGGCCTCTCTGCCACAAAGAAGTTATTGCTAAACCTGCCATATCTTTCTATAATTTTCTCCATCCTGAAAAGTTAATTCAGAAGAGATCATTCCATTATCAGTGATGATGATGGTAATGATGATGTGGATAAAATTAGATGTTTAATTTAGATAACATTATATGTAATCGAATATGTTTTAGCAATCACCAAATTAAATGAAGAATTGGTTTCTGCACAAAGGTTGTTAAGCAGGAAATGCAAAATGAAAGAAAGGGACTTGTACAAAATTCATCTCTGGAAAGACTACACTATTTTTTAAAATTCAATATATACCTAATAAAACAAACAAAGGCAATTATAACATGAACTATATATAATATATGTATTAAAAATTTGTTGGCTATAATGAATATTCATGATTGGAAATCTAGTGAAAAAAGTTTGGATCCCCGAGAGATTTTCTAAAATCTTCTCATGCATAACATATACAGTTTTCTATACTAACATGTAATATTTTGGATATTAAGTTTTGCTGCATATTCTAATAAAACCAGATGCCAAGTAGGTATGTGGGTAACAGTTTAAGTTCCAATGAATACGAGGTTCACCATTCAAGAAACCTCTTTTTCTAAAAAAACCCTAATCCACTTGCTCGTGCTTGAAGAAAAAATCCTTTTAGTCAAATTTTTAAAGGTTTGCAATTACTACTTGGTATCCTTAATTATGTTTAACTCATTAAATAAAATCCAGAAGTACTTACAAAAATTTAAATAAAAATGTGAAAAGGCATTTGTTGGGCAAAGTCAAAAACTATAGCCAACTCACAAAAAAGGGGCCAAATCTTTAGCGTGTATATTGCAAAATCTCTAGTACGATTTGGCCAGGTAAAGAGAGAACTATTCACTACAGAAGTTGTAGACACTCAACAAATCTATATGTATAGAGAAAGATTTGGAAATAGACATATGTAAATATTTGGTAATAATTAGATGAACGAATATCTTACTCGGAACTAGAGAATTCGTATAATCTTCCGCTCTGAGAAAAGACAATGGCTGCGACTTGAGCATCACATAGAACCGAAAGCTCATGAGCCTTCTTAAAGAGACCACTCCTTCGCTTCGAGAACGTGACTTGTCGGCTTGTCGCGTTCTCAATCTTCTTGATCTCGATCTTCCCTCTCACCATCTTCCTGCGATATCAATTCCAAGATTCAAATTGAAACCCTAAGAGAAAGGAAATTTCATTCAGACAAAACCAAAGAAATGATTTCTTGAAAAACGAGGAGGAGATTCAAAGCCAAAAGTCAAAGTGATAACATTCCTAGTAAATGTAGGAACTAAACCGAGGAGATTCAAAACCAGATTTGTCTAGATTCACTTTAAAAGCCCCAAAGAACATAACATTTTTCAGGCGAAAACCAAAAAATCAGCCGACAAAGATAATATTTTACAGAAAGAATAATTTTCACAAAGAATGAAAAAAGCGTAAAGATGGGGGAAAGTTAAACTCTAAAACTGAAATTTCATAAAGAAGCATGAGCTAGATCTTATGATGATGCTCTGTGTTTACCTCTTTGTCTTTGTACAGGAGCCACAAACCCTAAGTCTATAAGCTTGCTGTTTTGTTCTGAATAATTGGACAGATAAAAGGAAAAATAAGAAAGGAGATTTTCATTTTCTTCTTTTGGTGATGCTAGTTGGATTAATAATTGATGAACAATAGAATTGATAGAATAACTATATAAAAAAAAAAAAATTTAAAAAGAAAAAACAAGTGAGTACCTGATTAAAGAAATATCCATGACTTTATCTGTTTTTGGTAAAATTAAGAATAGAGCGCAGAATCAAACAGTTTAATTAACATTAAAGAAGACGTCTTTTGAAATTAAATTTAGTAAATATAAAGGACGAAAGTTCAAAAAAGCCAGTGATAAATTTTTTTTTTTTTTTGACAGGACATAAGAGTGGGTGGAATAATAATAATACATCAAAAAGAATAGTGTTCTTCGATCGGCGGGTCGACATCATCGTACAATGACGTGCACTGTTAACCAATTATAATAAGACACGTAAGTGTTTCTACTTCCCCCAAATCGTAGTCAGCTTCTGTGCAATGTGACCTCGTCTTCTACAGGACTATTCACAGATTCCCTTTTATGTGGTCATTTGTTATGTTTAGTAATATTCCTCTTTTCTGTTGATAGAAAAATGATAAGAGTATGTGTCGAAACATAAAGAAAAAGTGGAATAAAGTAACACATTTTTGTGTTCTAAATCTAAGTTGTGATAAGGGAATACGAATATCGAATTAATATTTTTATTTTTTCTGGTTGTGTTAAGATTAAAGACTTCTAAAATCAAAATAAAATAAAATTAATGGACTTTAACTAAAAAAAATAATTAATAATGAGTATATTTGTCCATATACTTTATACATATATATGTTATAATTCCACATCGAAACTTTAAAGAGACTAACTTTAACATATAAAATATATGAGACAATTCACTCATTAGGATAACATATAATACTTCAATGCATATATTCTACTGCAATGACATTATTTACAGTGGAAGATAAAAATCATGAGTTACTTATGTATTCTCTTGTTTTTGTGTACCATAGAAAATAGTGATATGCAAGCATAAGTATTGTGTGTTCGGTGTTCTTATGGTCATGCTAGATTGTGCTATAAAAATATATTGATATTGTAACATATGAATTGTCTCATATCTTTTATTTATTAGTGTTGATCTTTTTAAAAATTTCGACTTGAAATCTTAACAGATCGTTATTAAATCGCTTTTAAATTTAAAAGAATAAGAAAACGAGAGAGAAGAAGAATGAAGTAAAAAAATGGATTTCAAATCAATTGAGAGAAATGTATAACAAGACTCATTCATAATTAAAACACTAACAACCCAACTTAACCAAGTTTTAGTCACTGTGAATTGGAGTCGCTGAATTAAGAGCCATTGGTGAAATTTCTATCTATATGTTAAAATAAATGTTAAAATAAGAAATCATGAATTATTTTTTATTTTTTTGTTAATATAAGAGAACAACAATGCTACAAATGAAAAAAAAAAAGAGACATCAATAAAAAAAAAAAAACCTAAATAACACGAAATGTTTCACCAGTTTACATGTTTTCAACTAAAACCTATTCAAATGTTTCACCAGATGATGATGCTGTGTATTGTTACCATAATTAAAGTAATTGTATTCGAATTCTACACATAGATTTGGAAGGGCTTCAAATACGAAGACTGAAAATTTGAAAAAAAAATAAAATATACGTAGCAAATTGTTATGTAGAAAATATGATTTAAGATATGAAATGTCACTGTATTACTATTTCGTAAAACAATTCCTAATTCTTCCATAACCATTAATATTCATAACCAAAGAAACACTTGTCTAGTTGGGTCATTATTTGGGCTGAATATATAGTCGTGGGCTTCAACAAATTGGTGGGTCTCGAGAAAATGTTTTTCTTTGTCTATTTCTCTAACTAAAAAAATAAGGTCAAAATGTATATTACTCATCTTTGATTTAACTTTTAAAAAAAAAAATTATAAATGAATATAACACATTTAAATTCCCTGATCTTCGTACACCCTCCCCAGAAAGGAGATGGGAGACATCGGAGAATCAATAAAATGGCCGAAGATCAAACTCAAACCTAATCTCAATGTCTCTTATCTGAAGAATCACGATCTCTTCACCGTAAGTTTCCTCACAAATTCATCATCAACCCATTTTCCTTATTTTCCCCAAATTTTAATTTGGCCTTAATAGGTTTTAGGGTTTATATATCTCCCAATGATTCCTGGAAAAAAATCCTTAACACCAAAGCTTTAAATGTGTAATGCTTATCAATTTCTGTGAACAAATTCTTGTAAAGGCATTTAATTTGAAATCGAATCGATCCATGAGGTATGAATTATAACACAATTTTTGCTTCAAACTCTCTGAAAAAAAGGCTAAATTTTTAACACAATTTGAGTTAAGAAATTTTATGTTTTAGATTGTTCTGTTCATAACTTGGTTTGTGAAATATGAAATTATATAACACATTTTGATGATACTTAACATTTTTGAACTGTAGATTAGCTGCTTTGAGAGGTTTTAAACTTTTGGGGGTTTATGATTTTTCAGGTGGAGAACTGTCTGAGTTCTGATGAATCAAAGGCCTTTGTTAAAATCGCGGAGTCTCTTGGTTTCACTCACCAAGGAAGTCGTGGACCAGCTTATGGTGAAGCTTATAGAGATAATCATCGAATCTCGGTGAACGATCCTGTCCTTGCTGATACATTATGGCAATCTGGGATTTCTAATTTATTTACTGATATCAAGATTAGGAGAAAGGTTGCTGTTGGCTTGAATCCAAACATTAGATTTTACAGGTTTGTAATCCCATTGTTTTAAAGTTTCATTCTTTATTTCTTTGTAATGCTTAAGTTATGGGAAGAATGTTCCTGTTCTTGTCATGTTCCTTTATGCTTTCATGTGGAGAAAGGATACAACTTTGTAGATTCCATAAAGTTTGGGTCACAATGTGAAGATACATGATCCTTTAGTTAATTTTCAGGTATAGTGCTGGTCAGCATTTTGGTCGTCACATTGATGAAAGTGCTGATCTTGAAGATGGAAAGCGGACTTATTACACTTTGTTGATATATCTAAGCGGAAACAGCACGAAATCAAAAGCCAAAAGCAGTTCAAGCAAGAAAAATGATTCTTCTTCAGATGAGCCTTTAGTAGGTGGAGAAACTGTCTTTTATGGTTCAAGGAACAGTATCGTAGCTGAGGTAATTAACTCGCAAATAGTTTTCCCTTCTTGATTTTTGTTTTGTTTTCGAATATTCCATCATATAAAACTTGCTTTTTTATCGTAGGTTGCTCCAATGGAAGGTATGGCTCTCTTTCACATACATGGAGATAAGTGTATGTTGCATGAAGGAAGGAATGTCTCCAAAGGCGTCAAGTATGTGTTTCGTTCTGATGTTGTTTTTGCATGAAGAATACTGATTCAACTTCTCTGTATTTTGTGTGTTTCTCACATTAGTTACTTTCATACAACATTATGAACCATCGATTAAGCTTGTGTAGATCACTATTTACCCGAATCAAGCCCATGTTTCTGTTGGTTCAGCATTTATAACAAGCTATGAGTCCATGACTCATTTTTTCATGTCTGTTTGATGTTAAGTGACTCATATTTGGTGACAAGTAAGTGAAAATGCTGATGAATATAAAGGTAAGTTCACTGAAGCAGAACAAATTTACTTTTGAAGCATACTCTGCAACTCATAGATAACTAGAAGGTTTTGAAACCGGTCCATATATTGGCCGATCGACATTATTATAATATCAAATATAAATGAAATCAAATATGAAGAATTGAAAACTCTCATTTGCTTGTTCTATAGTGTGATGCTTTTAGTTGATGAAGCGGGTGTTAACTCTGACTTGTCCGGTCTCTCTGACTCCAAAGTTTCCAAGTTTCACCATGGAAGCTGCAAACTCTCTGAAGAAAGCTTTTTGGTCTCGAGCAAATGTCTCAACGATCCACTTAGTCCGGGAGTCGCCTAGAAGCGCCTGGTCAGACCCAAAAACTCCTTTCCCGGACAAGATCTGCTTGTAGTAATCATTATCGAAAACTGAGTTTGTAGAGTCCAAGACCGTCCCTGCATTCTTGCCTCGGTTAGACCTCGGGCATTTCTTTTTCAGGGATTGGGCGAACGCAGAGTTCATTGAAGGATCAATGTCGTGGAATTTGCTGAAGTTTTGAAGACGGGCCTCGAATGAAGAACAGTGAGAGAACCCTAAAGTGTGGCCACCAGAGAGTGTAACCATGTCTTTCACTGACAAGCCTCTTGCCGCAAAGCTTTGGATTAGTTGTGACACATTGAACGTTGGTGCTGGGAGATTGACTGTCTCGTTGGCTCGCGAAATAGTCCCGTCTTTTCGCCCTTTTCGCACGCTCCAGTAAGGACCACCGGACTAATAAATGAGAAGTATTACAAGAATCATTGACAAGTAAATCAAATCGAACCAAAATTCAAAGGGACCACTCTATAACGAAGGCTCACCAGAGTGACCACATCTCTGGCTGCAATGGCAATTACATCGGCACAAGACACGGTATGAGGACAAGCCTTTTCGAGCTTTGTCTTAGCATCTTCGATCACGTAAAATGATCGTACCGAAATGTTTGGAGGACCATCCTTCTCAGCTTGGTTTGACTGAGTCGAATCTAGTAGAATGGACGCATCACATCCCTACAACAACCCAACCAAATAATATACTTCATATCTAAAACTGGATCAATCATCAGTGACCTAAAAAAGAAGATCAAGATCCATACCCTAATGAAACAATCATGGAAGAACATTCTGAGGAGACGAGCAGGCACTTTAGGATCATACAAAGTAGCATTCCTAACAGTTTCAAGTATGATTTTCTCTGCAGCGGGACACGATCGATCATAGTAGTGAGCATCAAGAGCAGCTTTTGAGGGTTTAACTATCGCAAAAACCGCTAAGATCATCGCGAAAATGAGTCTTTTCGAGAATGCCATTTTATGGTTTTGTGTTTTTAGGCCTCAGAAAGCACTCTTTGGTCTTGAAGTTGTTCGAGGATTTGATGAAGAAGAAGAAGCGGGACTGTTTAGCTTATATAAGGAGAGAAATGAGAGGCTAATAATATTCAAGAAAATGTGTATGTGTATAACATATGCTTTAAAGTTACTCAAATTATTTGGAACAAACATGCATATATTCCGGTGTTCAAACTTTTTTCTCCTCACAATTGTACTTTGAGTCTAAGCATGTACTTTGGTTGAAACTTAGAATATGTGCAGCTGAGCTGGACAGAATCTGTTTTTGGTAACCATAAAAAAGTGTATACATTTGACCGAGAATATATTTATATTATAAAAATTTAAGATATTATATATAAAAATTTTGGAAGTTCTTTATTTGACATTTGCGCTCATGAAATATTAAATTATATATTTTAATTTATTAAACATGATTAGATAGTTTAATATCATTTTGAATTGATGTATCCGGCAATTTAGTAAACATAATTAGATATTCAGTTCTGTCGATTTTATATGTTAAGCCATTTCTTTAAGGGTTTGTTTGTAGAATGGGTATTTTTTTTAAAGTAATTGTAAAATAGAGTACATCACTATTTATAATTAGCAAATGAAGAATTCTTTCTATCTCTCTCATAAGACTATCTTTCTCATTCTCTCTCTATCTCTCTCATTCTCTTTTTTTCTCTCTCCTTCTCTGGACACTTTATTTTTCCATTTCTTTCTAATTTTTTATTTTTTTTCTTTTTCTTTCTTTTTCTTTCTTTTTTTCGATTCTTTCTCTTTCTTCTATTTTCTTTTGTATTTATCTCACAAATGAAACATGAAAAAAAATTTAAAAACAAAATTTTAATTTTTAAAATCTTTTTGTGAATTTATCAAAATCCATTTTGTATTGATATATGACCAACATTTTTTTATATACTATTTATGTACACTAACCATGTACACTATCTTTGTATATCTTATAATCATCATATTGTTGTATACCAGACTAAAAAATTATCTCTCTTATATTTGTATTCCGCTTGTACACATATTGTACACTTGTTTATCTTGTACACTAACATGTCTTGTTGTACACTGATTCGTCTTGTACACTGACTTATTTTTAAAAAAGTACAGAGTCAGTGTACGAAGATAGTATACATAGAAGGTGTACAGAGTCAGTGTACGAAGATGGTATACATAGAAGGTGTACAGAGTCAGTGTACGAAGATGGTATACATAAGAATTTTTTTGTTGTATATCTATATAAAATGGATTTCATTAGATTCACAAAAAGATTTTAGAAAATAAAATTGTGTTTTTAAAATTTTTAGATGTATTATTTGTGAGATAATTTAAAAACAAAAATTGAGAGAAGAGAAAAGAAAGAGAGAGGGAGAGAGGAAAAAAAAGAAAATAAAAAAAAGAAATAAAAAAAATAAAAAAGATGGAGAGTATTTAGAGATAGAGATGTAGAGAAAAAAGAGAAGTGAGATAAATGAATAATGTGAGAGAAACTAGAGAGATATAGATATAATGTCTATTTCACTAATTATGAATAGTGAATGACCCTATTCTCTAATTATTTTCCAAAAATGTACCTAATTCTCAAATTATCTCTTTCTTTAACGGAATTAAAACGGTGTTTAAACCATTTGACAAAACTAAAATTGATATTATCTGTGGAGTTTTCTGTTTTAAGAAAAATATAAAGTCTTTTTTTTTGTAAAAATCAGGATATTAATTGATCACTTTCGTAAAGTAGAAGTATGTTTTAGCAATCTGCCATAAATATATTAATTGAAAGTATAAGCTAAAAATAATTTCAAGATATATATATATTTTTTTTTGTCTAAGTCAAGTAACTTAGATAAAAATCTTAAGTTTTGTTTTGTTGAATCTAAAATCTCATTCTATACTCTTACTGAGGAAAAACTTCGGATACGAATCCGGATTGTGCCAAGTAAACTTCGAAAACGTGGAAGTTGTTGGTTTAAATATGAGTAATGTAGAATAAAATCAGGTGTAATATGGTTGCATAATGATGTGTATGGTTAGAGTAAGATTATAAATAAATAAAGAAGTGAATTAAACGAGAAGATGGTCAAAAAAGGGTAGCTACTGTTGAGTTATGCCTATCAGTGTTTGGTTTCAATGCCTTAGCTATGCAGTACGGTTGGTGAATGATTTTTGTACTATTTGTTTTCTGCATCCTTTTGTCTTTTTTTTCTCTAGTGTACGGCAAGGAAATTATCATATATTCTTAAGAAATTTTAAATGATCAGAAAAAAAAAAGAAAATACATTAAACTGGATTTTGGTCTAGAAAATATATAGCATATCTATTCCACTTCCTCTATTCCTCGTGAATCTTGGACACCTATGAGAAAAGTCTCATTAGGTATCAGGAAAAAGTCTCTTTAGAAACCGTTTCTCTCATTAAGTGTTCAGCTTTGGAGCTGAGATACAAAAAGAGTTAAAATCTGGCCAATTTATGGGAAATACAAAAAAGAGTTAAAATCTGGCTAATTCATGGGAAAACCACTTGCTTGTGACTGAAATTTTTTTAAAACGAATATATATTATTATCCAACGTATGAAAACACTTAAAATCTCACAACATATGTGAGTACGAGAGGTAGTGAAAAAATATATTACAAAAAGCAAAAATGATAAGAGACTCTAAAAATATGAAGCATCACTTAATAGGTGTCCAAATTTAAAATTTTATTCATTACAAATTTCTGTTTTTACAACACGTTGCATAACTAAAACTGAAAATTTTAGTAATAATATTGCCCACACAATCATCTAGTTAAGTAGTTATACTGTATGTGTTTTTTTTTTTTTTTTTTCCGCAAGAGAAGATCTCATTAAACAAGACAAATGGGAGAGTACAGAGTTTCAAAAAACAAAATCTGACAGTAACAACAGAATATAAAGAAGAACAGCACCAGTAGGTGCAATGATGGAGAAAGAAACGTGGCCCAGCGGCCGATTAGGTAAGGTAAAACCCCTGGAACAAATAAGAGGTGACAAGAAAACTGTCAAAGAATGTTCCGAAGCCAAGATAGGTTACCTCTCTCAATGTATAAATGAAACCTTTGTTCAGAAATAACGACCAAGGCTAAGGACGTAGCAGCTTTATTGCAGATTTGAGGGTTGTGTATCAGCTTCCAACCATGATGAGAAGAAAAAAGAGAGGCTATATCTGCCAAAATTTCTCGGTGTCGCGGGTGGTTTATGGGGTCCGTGCCAGTATTTCAGATTGCACTTCAAAGATGACGTTTTGTTGTCTAAGGTGACACACACTCTCAAATCCCCAATACAGACTATGGAGTATTTCTGCATCAAACGCCGAGAAGAGATTTGAATATGAACGACGGCTATGAAACAGAGGAGTACCAAGATGCACAGCTGTTGTGACAATGATCAGACCAGGAAGAGCTAATATTACATTTGGTATAGCTCAAAGGTGGAGGAACCCAAGATAATGACACAAGTGGTAGAGGTAGAACGTTTGTACTTCTCCACTCGTTTCCTGGTTGTGCAACAAACCACTCTAGCGCTTCATCCCTTGCTTTCTCCACCACCATATTCGGAGACATACGAAAATTCTCAAATATAATCTCATTTCTGTCTTTCCATATGTACCACATGATCCACGGAATAGAGTTACGAAGATTTGCAGGAATAGACACGTTCTTACTCATGGCTAAGATATACTTGAAGTTTAGAGAAACAGAGGAAGAGGAGAACATGTGCCGTCTCGGCAAAATTCCTGAAGCTTCCCACACCTCCACAGCTCTAGGGCAAGTAAATAAAACGTGAACAATACCTTCTGTATGTGTTTATGCTACAAGTAATGCGAAAGAGCTAAATACAAGTGTGAACATACAATTAATATTAAAAACCTATTATAAGCTAAATATTAAAGGTAGATCACACTTTAATTTGTCTCCTCATTCATACGTTCACGCAATGTTTTCGAAATACAAATTAAAACAAACTTTGATTATTTCACTAACTTCAAGATGAACATCTCTTATTAATTGTAACCTTAAATCCATGCTTCATTCTAAGAATAAAACGAACATCTTTGTCAAACTTCTGTCCTTTAGCAACTTTAATGTCATATTTTTGTAATACCTCCACGACCAGAGTCATCATTCCCGCCATAGCTATTTGCTTACCAAGGCATGTTCTCGGGCCGGCATTGAATGCTAAGAACTTGAAGGCAGGTACATGTCTCAAATGTCCGGTCTCGGAAATCCATCTCTCCGGCTTGAATTCTAGTGCATCTTCTCCCCATACGGCTCTCATCCTACCCAACGCGTAACTGACGATCACAATCTTTGAGTTTGCTTCGACTTTATGACCACTTGGAAGCACATCTGGATCCACAGAAGACACACGCTCGATAGGAGCCGGTGGGTGAAGCCTCATTGATTCACACAAGGCGCCATGTAAGTACACTAGCTTGTTTAAGTACTCCATCGGATCATGAGTTGGTGTGTCTTGGCCACTACTACTTCTTGGTAGAAATGTCTCAATCTCTTGGCGAATCTTAGTCACCACTATAGGGTTTTCTGACAAAACCCAAAAGAACCAAGTGAGAGCAGAAGCAACGGTATCTCTCCCAGCTAGAATGAAACCTAAGACACTGTCTCTTAGGAATTTATCATTGATAGGATTCAAGAGCTGGTACTTGGTTGTATCAAGCTTTATGTGAGATGTCAAAAGATCTTCACTTCCACCACTGAAATGATCATTATTATTACCTTGTGATCTTCTTATCTCTTCTCTCCTTGCTGATATGTATTTCGCACATACTCGATCAACAACGGCACCAGCTTCTATCATCTTCTTCTCTATCCCGAATCCGAGCCATTTTTGTAGCTTCCACAAGAATCTAGGTTTAGCATGCCTATACATTACTCCTTCTAGTATATCGTCGAGTGCTTTAGCGAGCTCAACCTCTGGCATTTCAATGGAGAGAGATTTTGGATCCTCAGACCCAGTTACTGTAACTAGAGATGTATCGAACATGAACCTCCAGAACACATCTTGTAAGTCTACAGTTGTGCCTTCATCAGCGAAATGATTAAAAAATGGAACAAGACCGTCCTTAAGTTTACTTCTCATTGTACTCATTGACAATCTTTGAAATCCTTGATGGTTGATTATGACATGAGAAGCTTTCCTTAGATTCTTCCATTCCACAGAGTCTTTTGTGAGTAACGATTCTTCGAAGGCATCAAAGACTTCTTTGAAGTCTGCAGAACCTTTAATGAAATTGGAAAATTTTGAGATTAGTAGGTAGTGAATATTAGCCGGATCAGCTGTGACCAGCATATCCATTCCAGCGAACCACGGTCCCTTAAATGAAAATGTTAAGTCGGTGCTTTCAAGAAGCTCCACGATGAAGTCGTAGATACGGTGGAGCACCAAGAGAAGACCCGGAGTCATCCCCACAACAGGCCAGCATATTAAAAAACGCTCAAGAGGTTTTTTTAAGAGGACACAATGGATGCTGAGAAAGCAAATGATAGCTATGAAAACTTCAATTAAGCTTATTGAAGCCATAAGAGAAGGAGGTTGAAAGTTTCTAGTTTCTAGTGTTTATAGTAGAAAAGTTTATAGTTTTGTGATGGGTTCTTTGACTGCAAAGTAAACTTTATGTATATACAAAATTATAAACTAATATCTGTAAAATAATATAATAAGAGGATTGGTGTCGGTATCAACTACTAGCCACAAATGGATTGGTGGTGTCGATCACTTCATTAACGTGATCACGTCACGTCGTTCTTAATTAATCAAGTCTAGGATTTTCACAAAAAAAAAATTGAAAAAACAATTTTAACCTTGTATTTATCAAACAATTTTTTTTGTTTAAAGCAGAAAACAATTCACATAGCTTTTCATATTTCATTTTCTTTTTAGGATTAGTCTATAGCATATTATGTTCTGGTAAAAAATTTGATATCATCATGAAAGCGACAGGTTGAGATTATGGACTATATAATTTGAGCATTTTCAATGTGGGTATCTCACCTACCTAGATACTTTTATTAAATAATTTAAAAATAAAAAATAAAAAAAATATGAAAGAAGGTAGATGCATGAGATTATGAGAGACTCAAAATTTATTTTTTGTACATCTGTCATCTTTTAACTGGTTCAACAATAAAACTTTACTTAATGACAAAATTAAATTAAAAATAAGATTAAATTATTTATAAGAGTAGATGCTCTTAGTTTCTTCATTCTTGCACACTTAGTGGATATACCCTTATTTGCTACTAGATTGCTTTGCACTTTAGTTTAATAGGGTTTTAAAACTTTACTCTAATGCAAACTGTTATTCAATTGTCATTTTGGTTGTTTTATTTTGTTTTCTTGAATCATGCAAAACCTATTGTGTAGGATTTTTTTTTTTTTTTTTTTTTTTTTTTTTTAAAAGCAGAAAACAATTCACCTAGTTTTTCATGTTTCAAAATATCTGAATTATCCGTATGGATAGTTGAAGCTCCACGGTGAAGTCGTAGATACAGTACTGGAGCACCTTGAATCATCCCCATAACCGGTCAGCTTAGAGTTTACCGGTCAAGAGGTTTCTTGAAGAGGAAGCAGTAGAGGCTGAGAAAGTAAATGAAAGCTATGGAAACCTCAAGTAAGCTTATCGAAGCCATAACCATAAGAGAAGGAGGTTGATATACAAAGATATATAATCAATGTTTGTGAGTGCCAAAGGAAACTTGATTTAAATACAAAAAATAGAAAGCACAAGTATCAATCATATTTGACTAATTTCTGTTTTTTTGTTTGGGTTTACATGTGAACAAAAACTAATCGTATTTCCAAATTCAAATCATTTATATTATTGTATAAGGTATTTTTGGGAAAATATAAGTACAAACATAAATAAATGTATATAGAGCATCTTCTTTATGGATTGTATTTTTTGTTGGCAAGGAAGACATCTCGAATCGATGGACGGTTCAACCGGGAATCGGTTACCTAGCCGAATCTAGGTTAAGCCAGAACCAGAATTTGAGTTAAACCGGTCACCAAAACCCGGTTCACAAAATTTGAGTTAATTATAACTTCTGAACTGAATAATGTGTAAAACCATGACTAAAATAAGCACCTATTCACAAAAAAGCTGAATAATGTGTAATGACGAGGAACCCAATACGAAAAGGTAACAAGCTCGTGCACGTTCCTAGAACCCCACGTACCTCTCTCCCGTGACTATCTTCCACTCGAAATAATCTTATTAATCCCTAATTAAAATACTTACATCTTATTTTCTACTTACTTGTTCGATTCACTCTTGCAGATTTGACAAACCTTAAATAAATTATGAGGACTGTTTAATCAAAACCATAAATTTAAATATGTTATACCAAATACATATCTTTTCATCAATCAAACTGACCTAAAGACAAGAACTAACAAATAAAATTTCCTAAGTCTTAGGACATGAAGACGGAGATGTGTTCCCTGAGCCACCCAAAAACTGAAGCTCTTTCTTATTTTCATAAATCTCCAACGAAAAATCCCTCAGCGTTTGCGTCTCACCGCCGTTTGTTTCCATCTGCGTTTCAGCGTCCGAAGCGTTTGAGACATAACTAGAGACCGGTCTAGTACCAACGTTCAGAAACGGAGCTGTAGCAACTGTGGGTATAGCCCACATCTGGCCCGCTTGATTCAGCCCACCAGTAACAAACGCAGTACCCATACCCATACCCATAGGCCAAAACGGCACTAACCCTTGCGTATTAACGTTCATGATATTAACGCCGTAATTTGACGTCGTTATCGGAGCTAAACCAGAAGTAACGGAGCTATGACAGCTGTCATGTTCATTAACGTCTACGAACTCACTCGTACAGTTTCTCTTCCTCCGTTTTCTCGTTAGGTCACCGTTACCGTTACCGTTACCGTCACCGCCGCCGTCACACTCTAACTGCGGTGGAGAACTCGTCGGAATCTTTAAAGTTCCGTTAACCGATACAGCAATCGCCGGTATAGTTCCGGTTCCGGTTGCTTCAATAATCGCCGGTTCAGCTCGTTCAAGAAGCCACCGTATGGTTTCTCCGTCAGATTTGTGGCCGAGCTCACGGGTCAACTGAAAAATCCGAGCGGCGCAACCCGCAGGCATTCGGACTCTCCGACCTCGACCTTCAACTTTAGTGTGACGGTCTTTAGACGATCTCTTCGGAGCCGGTTTGCTCTGTAGGATGAGTGAATTCGTCGTCGGCTGTAAAAATTTGACTTCTTCGTGTTGACTTAGTGAGTCTTCTTCTTTCATGAGCATAACCGGGTTGGTTTTCGGATCCGGGTTAGTGAGGTCATCGGTTTCGTCAATCTCTTGTATTGCTTTGCCTTGATGATTCGAGTCCATATTTAACCAAAGCCCTAGAAATCTGAATACGAAGAAATTCAGATAAATTCAAGAATCAGCCAAAGATTTAAATTTTCTGTAAAGAAGAGAAATTTAAGTCGGGTAAAGTCAAAATGTCAAATTGGGTTTTTTTACTGATTATTTTTTAGGAGAATTTTATCTACAGAGGAAACAAAACCTAAAGGTCTTTGAATTATTTGTAAATTTAAGAACAGTGAAAGAAAAAGAGGGAAAAGCGAAAAAAAAAAAGTGAGGAAACCCTAGAAAGGTAGAAAAATGAAAAATCACCTTATCCTCTGGACGAACCCTACAAAGATGGAAGGAGGGGCCCTCAAGATCGTCGTTTGGTTTTTATAGTCTGATATCTAATCAACGGTGGAGATCACATGATTCACATTTCACATGGATAGCGAGAAAAGCTGAAACATGATGGGCCTATTTTACTTAACTAATGGGCCTTAGCCTCGAGCACATATTTCCTTATAATCAAACTGGTCAATCTTTTCTTTAATATTTTGTTTGCACCCATGACTCAACTGTAAAATTGGGAGAGCAATTATAAAAATAGCAACGAAAATAAAATGATTAATTGGCTATTTTTGGACATCTTTGGAAGATCTCTATTATTTAAACAATGTTAAAACAAAATTAATTTGTCTTTACGTGTTATATTACATCATTTGTCATTAGACTTACATTATTAGTCATATTATATAATTAATTTAAATTTAAATTTAAATTTAATTTAACTAATTATTCTCTCTCTTCATATTTTCTCTCTAATTAAATTATACTAATTATTTGTTAATATTTTTTCTTCTTTTTACTTTTATTTGATTATATGTTTAATAAATAATTAAATAATCATATAATTTTTATAATAAAATTATATATTTTTTCTATATATGTTATGATTTGATTTTTTTAAAACGGACATGAATTGTTTTATATATTATTATATCATTGAAATAATAGTTTTGGTTTACCAATAATAATTTAACATTTAAAGTATAATAATTTTAATTCACTACATATATTAGATATAATTTGTATTTAACTCATTAATTCTATCAGTTGGATTTTTCTAAATCATATAGTATATCTATTAGTTAATGAGATGCTAAAAACATAAAATAAATATAATTTAAAACACAAATAATAATCTATCACTATATAAACTAACAAAATATGAAGCATACATTTATTCGCGCTGCACAATATAGTTTACAATGGATCACGACGAATCAAGACGGGTCAATAGATCAAGACAGGTTAGAGCAGATAAAGATGGGTGATGACGAATCTCAGATCAAATTTCTAATCAATGATAATAATTAATATTGAACTAAATTTTGCTATTATAAATTTTTTGAATGAAGTGAAAATATATACATAACACTATTTAACTTTTATAACCAAATTATGTTATAATCTAAATGATCAAATAAATATGTTTACAAACATAATACTGCACATAGATAATTATATATATAAGTAATTTTAATTAACACAACATAAACCACATATAATAATAATAAACAAGATGTTAAAAACATAAAATAAATCTAATCTAAAAACTATTAATAATTTATAATTATATGAACTAACAAAATATAAACCAAATATTTTCCCGCGATGCGCATCGCGGATTACTGTCTAGTTCTTTTTTTTAAGTTAATTATTACAAGACGAATAACGTAATTCTCGTGGTGCCATGTTTAGTTTTGTGATGAATGAATAAAATTAGAATCATGAAAGGTTAATTTCCCATTTATTTAATTTTTCTTTTCCTTATTTTCATTTTCATAATTGTTCTCCCAAAGACCTAATTGACTCTTTTGTTATACACCAAACTAGTTAACATTTGAAAAATTTAGGAAGATGTTGGAGCTATATATATCGAAACAAATCCACTTCAATCTCATTATTAGTTAAATCGGTTTGGATTTAAGAAATGAACCAAACCGAGGCAAAAGTAGGCTAGGCTACAGACTTGAGACTCTCTAGACAACTTCACGGCTCTCGTGTTCAAAAACATGAACTCCACATCTCATACTCTCTTTCTCCACAAACTCTGAATCCAAAAACCGAGCAACGAAGATCCAAAGCTTATAAACATCTTCAAAATTCGCAAGAAACCCTAACGCAGCAGTCAGAACAGAGATCCCCTGTTCTTCGTCTCTGTTTCTCCTCTTCTCAAACACTCTATCTTCGTACTCTTCTTCGAACAAAATGTTCTTCAAGAACCCTTTTCCGAGTGAGACATTACTGCAATCAGCTAGCTTCTGCACGATAAAAGGTTCGATTTTTTCTCCTTTTTGGTTGAATAGGTTGAACGCAACCGCTGGTCCTCTATTGAAATTAACTTTTGGACCGTAGATTTTAACGAGACGACTAGTTGTTGAATGTTTGAGTTTGTAGAGAGCACTAACCAACCAATTTATCAAACATCTTGATCTGTTCCCAGTAGCTACTAACCCAAGTGAGTCCACATGATCTAAACATCTGTATTCGAATCTTGAACTAAAGCTATCTGTTTCTTCCGAATCTGTTTGTGTCCTGTTGATTTCCAATGCGTCTAACGAAATCGGATTGTCAGTAGGTACGAGGTTAACCATACCTGAACCAGTGGAAGATTCAAGAATCGAAATGGTGGATTTCTTGACGAACAAGCAACCGAATCCGGAAGGGTTTTCTCCAAACACTTTGTAGAACGAACACACCATGAAATCTGGATTATATATCGAAAGACCGAAGCTGTCCATATCCTTAGGTCCCACACCGCAAGCATCGATCATCACATGCCACCCGTTTTCTTGCGCCACACTCATCCATAGATACGGATACCTAGATCCTGTAACCCTAGAATGAAGCGGAAAGACGAAAATACCTTTCTTCTTCTTTTCCTTGCTTCCGTTTTTCCCAGTAGTGACCATCTTTCTCAGCTTAGACGAACATATTTTGAGTCTTGGCCATGAGAACTCAGCTGCAGCTACTTTAGCTCCACGTTTCTCAGAGACTCTGTTGATTTCATTCACCGCCTCGCTCTCGTAGTCGTAAACTGTTAAAAGCTTCCGTTTTGAGTTAAACGGATAAGACTCGGCCACGAGTCTGAAAGCTGAAGTTCTATTGGAGGTGAAGACCATTGAGTAGTCTTCCTCGGAGATTTTGAGAAAACTCATGATTCTTCTCTTCATCGAGTACTCGAATTCTGTTTCTTGACCTCCGTCGTTGAGAAGCTTCTCCTTGAGGTTACCGATCTTGGGAGAGACACTGAAGAAAGGACTTTCAGACAAGGAAGAAGAGATCTGGTAAGTGGAAGGGTCGTAGTTGAGTAACTGAGAGTAAGAGTATAAACCAATTCCAATGTAATCAAGACACGTGTAATGTGATAAACCCAAGTGGAAGTAGTGGTCGGATCTGATACGGTCGATCTTGTAAGTTTCGGAGTAGTTTGGGTAAGCTTGGATGAAATCGGAGAAGGATTCTTGAAGAGAAGGGAGAGAGTTTGGGTCGGCGAATTGGGTGTCCGGGAAGATGGTAGAGACAGTGGTTTGGGCGAAGTTACGGCGGAGAGTGGCGGAAGTGACGGTGGAGGTTGGATCTGGCGGGTGGTCGGAGGTGGCGGTACCGTGAAATGGTGACGATGAGAAGCAGCCGTGAAGGCAGTTTGGTGGTGGTGAATCTCCGTGACATGGTCGGTGCATTTTATTTTCTTTGGGTGCCAAAAGATTTGTTGTGTTTTGTAAATTGTCAAGTCATTAGTGTAGCTTGTGTTAAATAAAAGCTAAAGTCTAAAGTTTTTTTAAAGTAGTGCACCTAAGACAAAAGCTTGTTTCTCGTCTTTTAGACTTTTACTCTGTATCATATAATAAAAATGTTTTTATATTTTTTTTTAATTGATTACAATTGAAAGTAACAAAAGGTTAAATACAACGGAAAATGCCAAAATTTATATTGAATTTAAAGGTTTGAGAAATATCAGCGGAATGTGTCATAACAAACAGATAAAACGAAACAAGTAAATTAAAGTGTAGTGAGTATGAAATCAGTGAAATGGGCAGAACAAACATATATATAATGTAGATACTAAACTTTTGAGTAATTGTTCTAACATTTGGAATGACCAAAAGATTTTTGTTTTTGAATAAAAAATGTATTGACCGATGAAAGGAATTTATACAAGTTTTATTTTATAAATTAAAAAAAGAAAAATTAATATATAATCTGCATATAAACACAACCATAGTGAATGCGTACAAACTACCACCACTCACAATGACTAATATTTCATTTAGCTATGGTTAATTTTTAATTGTGGTGATGTCACATAATTATGTGTGTTAATTGCAGTGGTATCAAACATAAAAATTAAAACATGGCGTGATGGATGTTATTCCTCTTTATTTAAAGAAACTATAAGAGAGAAAAGAAAAGCAGAAGCAAAATAGCCGGACATAATGATTATTGTCAAGAAAAAGACTGAAAAAGTTTGCACTTTGTGTATTGTTTCCCTGATTTTTCTTTATAGAACGCGTAGAGATTATTAATGGTCAAGAAAGTGTTTTCTTTTTCACTTTTGTTTCCTTAGCTATTTACAATGCTTACATGCTAAGATATACCACTATACTCATTTGAGTAAACAAAAACAGCCAATAGGGTTCTCAAGTCAAAAGTTTTATTTTTATTTGTAAATTTTCATCACATAACTTGTTAATGACAAAAGTCGGAATGTAAATAGAATTTTACTAATTCGTTTGAGGAGTAGAATATGATTTAGTTTTCTTATATCAAAATCGGCTATTAAAGTTACACAATTTTAAAATTACTACTCAAAATAAAACTAGCACTAAATAACCATAATTTATTTTTTATTTTTTTCATAATCGGCAAATTATATTTTTGTAAATAAATTGTGTACTTCATCGCACATATTTTAAGGAAACCATCATTTGCTATTTCATTTGATGATACATTTAAAAAAAGGGAATTCGGCCAAAAAAATCACAAACTTTGCAAGAATTGCCAAAACAAACACAAACTTTTGCCCTGACCAAAAAAACACTAAACTTACGGTTGATTGGCCAAAATAGCACACCGTTATCTTTTTAACGGAAAAATTAAACGATGTTAATTGTTTCCGTTAAGTCGAAACGACGTCGTTTTGGAATTACAGAATATCTTCATAATTGCACCAGCCGGGAATCGAACCCGGGTCTCTACCGTGGCAAGGTACAATTCTACCACTAGACCACTCGTGCTTTCTCGTTAATGTTTTTCATTTATATCTATTTATACTACATTATTAAAATTAATAAAATTAATTAATAAAATTTGAAATTTGAAATTTAAAATTAATAAAGTAATAAAATTAATAAAAAATTAAAATTAATAAAATTAATTAATAAATTTTGAAATTTGAAATTTAAAATAAAAAAGTAATAAAATTAATAATTTTTTGAAATTAATAAAATTTGAAATTTGAAATTTAAAATTAATAAAAGTAATAAAATTAATAATTTTTTTGAAATTAATAAAATTTGAAATTTAAAATTAACAAACGTCGTGTCGTCTATCAGTTTGGTTGAAGATTAAATGTCAATACGACGTCGTTTTGGATGAATTTGTTATCAAAAACTAGTATTTAAGTGGACTCGAACTCATGTAGTGGGGACTTAACTGAGGGGTTTATAGCCACTGAGCTAGAGACACTTTCGAGTGTATACCGAGCACAATGTCTTATGTGTATTTGAAGCCGAACATTTGGATCCGCATTCAGATCAAATGTTTTTTTAAAATAAAATTTGAAATTTGAAATTAATCAAATTAATAAAATTTGAAAATTGAAATTAATAAAATTGTTAATTTTATTGATTTCAAATTTCAAATTTTATTATTTTTATTAATTTCAAATTTCAAATTTTATTAATTTTATTAATTTCAAATTTCAAATTTTATTAATTTTATTATTTCAAAATTTTTTATTAATTTTAAATTTGAAATTTGAAATTTTATTAATTTTATTAATTAATGTTATTAATTAATGTTATTAATTAAATTTATTAATTTCATTAATTTTATTAATGTAGTATAAATAGATATAAATGAAAAACATTAACCAAAAAGCTTCAGTGGTCTAGTGGTAGAATAGTACCTTCCCACGGTACAGACCCGGGTTCGATTCCTGGTTGGTTCAATTATGAGGATTTTCTGCAATTCCAAAACGACGTCGTTTTGACTTAACGGCAACAATTAACATCGTTTAATTTTTCTGTTAAAAAAGATAACGGTTTGCTATTTTGGCAAGTCAACCGTAAGTTTAGTGTTTTTTTGGTCAGGACAAAGTTTGTGTTTGTTTTGGCAATTCCTGCAAAGTTTGTGTTTTGTTTGGTCGAATTCCCTTTTAAAAAATATATATATATCATATTAAAAATATGAACCAAAAAATGTTATGTAAGTTTTTTTGTCATCTACCAAAATCATCCCAAAAAGAAAAAAATGATGTTGGTATCATCGAACCTGCCCCTCAAAGGCTCAAACTTATATTGTTCCATATTTTAATTCATAACGATAACATCAGTGTAAGGTAGACATTATAATTTTTGTTTATACATCTCATCTTATATCTATTTCGTAAGAGAACAAATGTGGTCGTGGACTCGTGGTGGTGGGTAAAGGTGCACGCGAGCCGAGGATTATAATGATTAGCGGGACTTATTTCACAGTTTATAAATCTCGCTTTTTGAAGAATGTTAGTTTTCTCAAAGCGCAGAAATATTGGTCCTGCCTGAAAACCGAGCGGTTTGAAAATTAGTTGAACATAACTGAAATTAAATTAAATCACCTAATCTTCGGTTCGGCTAGTTCGGTTCAGTGAGAATGATTTCTAAATTGTTATCATCATCTTATTAAAGAAAATATAAGTACTTGTGTGTTAGGCGGGATTCACGTACTCATAAAATAAAGACCTATTGATTTAAGATAACACCATTACATGGTCCATGGATGCTTAAGAACGTGAACGTGACTTGTAGTTATTATTAATTCTCAAGAATATGTCGATAACTATAAAAATGTAATGCTCTTTATCAAAAAAAAAAAAAAAAAAAAAAAAAAAAATAGATATAGTATATCGCATAATGCATGAGTAAGAAAAATAAATTTATTAACTTGATTCTAGCTCTATTATATTGTTTTTAATAAACTATTTAATAAACTATTATCAAGATGTGGTACTTGCACGATTTTTTTTGTTGTCTTCACATGGCATAACATGATTAGCCAATTTGTCATATGAGGACTTAACAACTCTATGCAGATCTGGCTTTGACTATTTTCTTAATATATACATTTTGCATGCCTTTGATTAGTAATATCGCACTGCCATGGTATAATGACCATCCTCTCATGTATAACGATTCATATATTCTGTAACATTCTCGTCGCAATTTTCATCTTCCATGGCTCTTGCTATTCCGATAAAGGTACAATACTTTTTTTCTATATAGACAAGTGAATATATGATGATGATATGGTAAATTCCTAATATCCGTTAATTTTTATTCTTTTCTTTTGTTTTAAAGCTGGGCATTATACATTTATGAAAGATGCAACATTGGCACCAAAGCTAGCTCGTTTCGACTACATAATCATCGGAGGAGGAACCGCAGGTTGTGCATTAGCCGCAACGCTCTCTCAAAACGCTAGCGTTTTGGTTCTCGAACGCGGCGGCTCGCCCTATGACAATCCGACGGCCACTGATATTGACAACTTCGCTAACACACTCTTAAACAACACGCCGAACTCATGGTCACAGCTTTTCATCTCCGAGGACGGCGTTTACAACACCCGGCCACGTGTCCTCGGTGGAGGCACGGTGCTAAACGGGGGGTTTTACACACGTGCGGGAGATGATTACGTGGAGGAAGCTGAGTGGGAGATGGAAGAAGTGGAAGCTGCTTACGAGTGGGTCGAGAAGAAACTTGTGTTCGAGCCTCACGTAATGGGATGGCAAACGGCGTTGAAAGATGGGCTTGTGGAGGCTGGAGAGTTTCCGGACAACGGTTTCACGTACGATCATATCTACGGGACTAAGATCGGCGGTACGATCTTTGACCGTGCCGGTCATAGACACACGGCGGCGAATTTGTTAGAGTATGCTAACCCCAACAAGATTGTTGTTTACTTGCACGCTTCTGTTCACAAGATCCTCTTCACCACCACCAAAGGTAAATTATTGACTCATATTTTTACATTTGTTTTAGCCTTTTAGGGGGGTTTTCGAATATACTATTTTTTATCTTTTGATTTCCTAAACCATTAAACTTTCGTAAAAAAAAAACTACTAAAGCCGTTTAGAGCAATTATAAATTTTTTTTTAAATCACTTGTAGAATTTTTTTTTAAAAAAGTTATAGAGATGGTATTTTCTAAAAGTTGTGACAAGTCTAGAGAATAAAACATAATATTGGTAAAAAAATGCAAATGAATCCATATTTTAAAATCGAGCTACACAATGAATTGGTTGAGTTTGTGACTAATGGTTCAAGTAATTTAGGGGACAACCCGATTCATTGACTTTTTTTTTTGTTTTTTTTTTGTTGAGCCCACCGACCTAATTTTCAACCTCATACAGAACTTGAACCCATGAACTGGATGATTAGGCAGCATGGAGTGGGAACACTTTCCTAAAATGACTCCTTTTATATGTCTTTTAAAACAATGTAACAAGTCCATTTAAATAAAAAAATTGTTGAAAAATTCAATAAATATTAACAAAACAAAAGTTCAATAAATATTAATTTTAAGCATATACCAACTACAAATATATAAATTAGTTTTACTTTTTTATCATTTTAATTTAATATATATATATATATAATGAATTTTCTGTGTTAAATCTACATGAAAAGAAAAAAAAAAACTCAACTTTAAAAATAATAAAACAGGTAGCCATAAACCAAAAGCGTACAAAGTAATATTTGAGGATGCAAATGGAGTGTTCCACAAGGTACAACTAGCAAATAACGCAATGAACGAAGTGATCTTGTCAGCTGGAGCCATGGGTAGCCCTCAACTATTGATGCTGAGTGGCGTAGGTCCTGTAGCCCATCTTACGGCTCACGGCGTGAATCCACTCGTCCTAGATCAGCCCATGGTTGGCCAAGGGATGGCTGATAATCCCGTGAACGGCGTGGCCATCCCTTCTCCTCAACCTGTAGAAGTGTCCCTCGTACAAGCTGTTGGGATCACAAAGTTTGATAGTTACATTGAAGGTTTAAGTGGCTTGAGTCTCTCTAATGATATGACCCGAAAGCTTTTCAATCGTGTTTTGAATCTTCTCAACGAGGTATAAGTATAACATAAATACATTAAAAGAATAATGTCACTACAACAAAATTGGACATTAATAGCACATTCATATAGCATATTTTTTACAACTGCTATTAAAAATGATACTCAATGTCAAATTACTATATAATAGCATTTCGAAAACGCTAAAAATAAAAATAAGTAAACGGGAAGCGAAAATCACTTATGACCGTAAGTAATTTATCAATTATAACACTAAGGAACTATTACTTAACAAAAAAAAAATCTCTTATAACCAACACTAATTTTTTTTCTAAGTCGTAACACTATTTTCTCTCATTTCCCTCTGCACAATCATCAATCCTGCAAAAAAAAATTCACATTTTGAGATTAAAAAGCCTGAATTTATGTCTTAGTTTCAATTCTTCTTCTTCTTCATCCTCAATTCGAAGAAAATCTCTAACCCTAGCTTCGTCGAAATCATGGAGGAGGTGTCGGATATGAAAATCTCCAGTCAAGCGGCTCTTCTGTTTCGCGTTCGAGGAGACAGAGCGGTGACGCAGTGTGGTTTTGTTCTCTCGCGGAAGATCTGGTTTAGTTTGATGGTATCTCCTCACGACTTTCTCCATTGATTGATTCTTTTGAAACTGAAGAGATATGGATTTTGGCAGATCTCAAGAGGGTAATCGGTTTACTGGGTTACCAACGGTGAGGGATATGGTGAGTTACTCCACGCTTCCCTCTTCCTTCTTCCTCTGTGCGACCTCTCAACACTGGCTTTAATGGAAATTCCCAGGTCTCTTTGTTCCAGGTAGACCGATTGAAGTGTGATAAGTTTGTTGACAATTTTAGATTTAGTTTTGTTGCGTTCTGAAATGAGTGAATGATTTTAGAACAATAGGTCAGGGTTTTAAGATGATTGGTACATAATCTATTCGCCATATGATTCGATTTCAGGTTCCAACACAAGTAGTTAACATGGTTTTGAATAGAACGGTAATCATTGCCTATAAAATTCTGGTTATCTCTTAATTCTTTTTCAGGATGAAGTATTGGCTATAAACTTGTATTGAATCAGTGTGTTGTTTCTCTAGATACTGTGAAGAACCTATGGATACGAATTGCTTGAAATATCGTTTTAAGATCTACCAAAGACATGATTTGATCTACCAAAAAAGAAGGAAGCAGATCAAGGTAATTAAGCATTATACTCTGTAGATGTATCTCTTATTAGTCTAGACTGAAACAATTTTAAATGATGTGACATTGGATTCTTTTTGCAGAGGATGTGTAGAGCTTAGAATTAAATACACATTAAGCATATAATTCAGTTCATAGTCTGATTATACATTACTATTCTTTGACACTTGCCTGATCTTATTTAGCATGTGTATATTCATATCAGTCAATTTCTTGAGTTCGAGACAAATATTAGATTTATGCTTCTATTTAGCTGAAACAAAGCTTTACTGACTGTTTCAATCTTCATTAGTTGCATTTACATCTATATATGCCCTTTAGTTCGATAAGCTTACTGTTACTTTAGTAGCCTATGCTCCAATCTTATGTTATCATGCTAGTTGTCTTGAGGACTGAAGAATCTCGGTTTTCTGTTTTTGCTTTGTGTTCTCTGTAACATTCTTTATTATTAAGAGCAACTTCTTTGATATGGAATTTGACGAGAAGATCACTGGACTTTCCAGCTGCAATGATTAAGTTGTTGAGTTTGTCTTTCATAATAGGGACTTTGAGAAATTATTAATTGGCTAATGGTCTTGCTGTTTCTGCTCCATAGGATGGTTTGGCACCCACACATCCAGTTGGACTTGGCATTGAAATTTTAAGTTTTCTACTATGAGATCTTAAACTTTTCTGAAAGATTTGTTTTGTTCGCTTATATTTATAGAAAACATCTAATGAAAATTAACTATGAATCATACAAGGACAACACTCTTATTGTGCAGCTACTTAGAGTATAAGATTAGAATCATTTCAATCAATTGGAAATTGACTTGGAATCTCTACTTGAATATCTGTTTTTAGTTGTCTTTCACGCCTTAAGCTAATTATAACTTCTTATTTATATATGGATGTAGATATTTGAGAAGCAAGTTGTGAAATCTGAATCAACCACTATCATGGTTAGTGATCTTTCTAAATCTGAATCAGCCACTAGTAAGGTTAGTAATGGCCATCTATTTCACAACTTCTGATCTACTATTATGATCCAATGTGGGTTTATTAAATAAACAGAATATCAAGAGAGACCAATTGATTAGGAAGATTTTTTAACAGAGATAAGCCTATCAATTAACAAACATGTTCATTTTCTTGCATATTTCGTTTGTTTTAATCAAGATAAAAAAAAACATTTTTCATCGTGCTTTAACTCTTTGAGCTTTTTACTCAATCTAGTTTATTCCTCTTTTCAACACTTTAACTCTTTGATTTTTTTTTATACAGGTCACTACAAATGGGCACTGGATCATTTGTTTTACAAGCACAAATTCAGCCGAGTGATTACTCTAGAAGGTGAAGCTTTATAACCTCCGAAAAAACTATATCTTAAAGCTAAGAGCATGGCATGTTTTGTTCTACATGTTCAGCTGAGTGATTGTGATTGTGTCATCACACTGTCTAGTTTATCTTATTTGGAATTTTTCAGACAGGAAAGACAGCTATGGTGTGTATGTAGAACAAGTTGATCATGAAGAGGTAATGGTTGATTCCCTAAATTATATCTCTGAGCGGATATTGGAGTTTAGAGTTGTCTTATTTGATATCTTTTGGATTTTGTGTTTTTTTGCAGCTTGCTGATAATCATGATATTATAGAGCATCACATGTATTTTTTCAGTGAGTTATTCATCCAGATCATTATGTGGAAAGGAAGAAATCTGGAAAAACCTGGAAAATTGATTGGTCTTCGCAATGGAGGACATTATGTTTGTTTCTATATTATCTAGGTAGTGTTAGTCTAAGAGTTGGTTTGATGATATGTAATATTGTTAGTCTAAGGCTGGTTTTGATATTATGTAAGACTTGAGATAAATTTATGCAATATAAAAGTTTTATGAATTTTTTGGATACTTTTTGCAATATGTAACAATACTGAAATTTAATATATTTTGCAAAATACGGTTCAAATAAATAAAATAAAATAGAGCTACTAAACAATAAATTATAGCCTATAAAAATTGCTATAAAAATAATATATTTTAGCGGTATAAATGAGCTATAATATAAATTACAACAGCAATTTCCTAGAGTTATGAAAGCATATTTCACAGCATTTAATTAAAGCTATGATAGACAAACCTATAATAGCACCACAAAAAATGCTATCGTAAAGGGTGACCCTATTATAACTGTGGCAAACATAGCGTTTATGAAAACGCTATCATACCCCTATGATGACAGTATTCGTGTGCTATCAATGCCCATATTTGTTGTAGTGTGTATAACTTAATGACTTATATGTTATCTAACTATGATACATTATGTAGACAAGCCGTACTACATATGGATTGAATGTGATCGTCCAGAAAACCGATGGACCCGCATCGAGAGGACACATGGAGCTCCGGAACAAGAACCCAAACGATAACCCTTTAGTGAGATTCAACTACTATCAAGAACCAGAGGATTTGAACAAGTGTGTTGAAGGGCTTAACACTATTATTAAAGTGATAAATTCCAAGGCCTTCTCCAAGTACAAGTACCCAGGTGTGACAGCACGTGAGCTGCTCAATGTCATGCTGGGCCTTCCCATCAATCTGAGGCCGAGGCACGTGACCTCTACGTTCAGTTTGAAGCAGTTTTGCATCGACACTGTGATGACTATTTGGCATTACCATGGAGGTTGCCAAGTTGGAAAAGTGGTTGACAAGAATTACAAAGTCTTAGCTATTGATGCCTTAAGGGTCATTGATGGATCTACATTTCTCAAGTCTCCGGGGACTAATCCCCAAGCGACGGTCATGATGCTTGGAAGGTAAGCGTAAAACCCAAATGAACAAATGATCCATAACATGTTATATATATATATATATATATATATAGATATCAAAGATATGATTGTTCGAGTGCTATATATGTAGATACATGGGGCAAAAGATCCTTCGAGAGAGGGCGGCTTTTGCGGAAATTAATTAGCAAGAAGAGTTTTAAATTGAGATATGTTTAAAGGTCTTGTTACTCGCATTTTCCAAAGAAAGCAAACTCTCAAGGCAGCATCGGTATTGTGCCATAGTTACCTTAATTCATGGAAAGGGTTGAATTTGTATTCCTTTTAGAGCTTAGACAATAAGGGCCCAACTGTTCTTACAAATTGATTTGTCGATTAGTACGTGGCATATATGACATTAAAAATGGAAAGAATTGAGAGGATACGAACTTTTTTTTGTATTTATCTATAAATCATGAAAAAAAATAAAACTCTATTAGGATACTCAACTAACAATTGAAACGAAACCTTTTTTTTTTTTTTTTTTGGGTCAAACTACAATTGTTCGAAACTAGAATCCAAAACTGAGAAAAAACAAAACGGAAAAGTTAAAAAGCCCAAAAGAACACGAAGGAAAGAAGGATCACTTCACGCCAGCTGTTTTGTCTTGTACAAAATCTGAAGTTAAATTACAAAGAATGAAAGTGGTTGGTGTGGAGCTTGCGTTTTTCATTTTCTTTTGGTTGGTGTAGTTCCGCTCTGAGATAGCCCATGGTTAGGTCAAAGTTCCATTTTTACGTGTTAGCTGATCTCGGTGAAATAGTTTGGTAAACTGAGTTTGCTCGTTCTAAACCGTTGACGGTTCTGTCTTCTCGGACTACCGATGAAAGAGCTTCCATTTACTTGGTTTTTGATGATTCGATTATCGCCATTTGTTATCATGTATTCTCTAAGATGGTATATCTTTGAGAAATCTTCAAAATCGGTTATCATTTAATTGATTCTGCAAGTTTCATTGCTTTTTGTTGATGTCAATGAACTGATTATTATTTGTTTCCATGTGTTTTAGTCTTTTTTGGCATGTAACCAATTTTATGATTGATTTGTGTAACTCCTAAACTTTTCTTTTTTAATGAAATATTCACATTCTTATAAAAAAAAAAAAAGAATGAAAGTGGTTATATAATGTTGGATACTTGGATAATTAACTGTCTTTTTAACTCAGATATTTCTCTATTTCTTATTTATTTTTCCGAAAAATGTTTATACGATCTGAAGTTGCGTTGTAGGGTAAATATATTATATCTTTCTTAGTTTAAGAGGAATCATGAAAGATTTGAATCAATTTATAGATTTCTTCTAGTGTTTATGTTAACATGATGGACTGGCTACTTGTTATTTAAAACCCTATTTTCTAAATGTAATTTGTGCGCACAAAATTTATTGTACTCAATAGGAAAAAAAAGTTGAATGGTATTTAAGAAAATAGCAATATGAGTATACATTAAAAAAAAAATGATTTTTGTGATTAGACGTTCACGCAAAAATAATATGTTAGGGAGAAAAATCATTCATCTCTTAACAGTTAAATAAAAAGTAAAATGGATACAACCAAAATATTTGCTTTGTTCCATATATGTTGCTAAAAATTTTACAACCGCAATGGAGTTTGGGAGTAGAAAATCGTTTGTTTATAAGAAAAACCCCCATAAATTGGGGAACTTAATCAATTTGAAAAAGGGACTCCTAGCTACTTCATCTTATTATAAAAAGCGTATATAGTATGTTTTAACAAAAAAAAAAAAAAAATCTCCAAAAGATAAAGAACATAGCAAATCTAATCTTAAACTGCAATGAGTATTCATATTTTTCGTTTTATTCTCGTCACAATTTTCATATTCCTTGGCCCGTGCTATTGCGATAAAGGTAAAAATTTTCTTTTCATCATGGTCCATTTAATGTGATGACAATATGACATATTCAATAAATTAACATATGAACTGCCAGATTATTATTAGTACGAAATGAAAAAAGTATTATCATAAAAGCAGGGTTTTACGGATTTATGAAAGATGCAACACTAGCACCAACTTATGCTCGCTTCGACTATATAATCATCGGAGGAGGAACCGCAGGTTGTGCATTAGCCACAACCCTTTCACAAAACGCCAGCGTTTTGGTTCTCGAACGCGGCGGCTCTCCTTACGAAAACCGGGCGGCCACCAATATCGAAAACTTCGCAAACACACTCTTAAACACCACACCAAACGCATGGTCTCAGCTTTTCATCTCGGAGGACGGTGTTTTCAACCACCGTGCACGTGTCCTCGGTGGAGACTCGGTGCTGAACGCTGGGTTTTACTCACGTGCGGAAAAGTATTACGTGGAGGAAGCTGAGTGGGAGATGGAAGAAGTTGAAGCTGCTTACCAATGGGTCGAGAGGAAACTTGTGTTCAAGCCAAGAGTTGTAGGATGGCAATCAGCGTTTAAAAATGGGCTTTTAGAGGCTGGTGTGGTTCCTTACAATGGTTTTACTTATGAACATATCAACGGGACTAAGATCGGTGGTACGATCTTTGACCTCGCCGGTCATAGACACTCGGCGGCAGATCTTTTAGAGTATGCTAATCCGGACACTATTGTTGTCTACTTGCGTGCTCTTGTTCACAAAATCCTCTTCACCACTAAAGGTAATTGATAAATATATACATTTGTTTTTTTTTCGTTATTTCTATATTCTTTAGGATATTAAAAAAAAAACTTGGACAGGAAGTTTAAGGCCTAAGGCGTACGGAGTGATATATCAAGACTCAAATGGCGTATTCCACAAGGCAGAGATAGCGAAGAACGCGATGAACGAGGTGATTTTGTCTGCGGGAGCCATCGGGAGCCCGCAGCTATTGATGCTGAGTGGTGTGGGTCCTAAAGCTCATCTTGAGGCTCATGGGGTAGATCCGGTGATCCTAGATCATCCCATGGTTGGACAAGAGATGGGAGATAATCCGATAAACCTGGTTCGCGTCCCTTCTCCTCGACCTGTAGAACTGTCCCTCATACAGGTCGTTGGGATCACAAAATTTGACGATTTCATTGAAGGTGCAAGTGGTTTAGTTCTCTCCTATAACTTGACTCATAGATTCTTCGATGATGTTTTGAATCTTCTCTACGAGGTACAATATAAATACATTATATATAATATAACGTATTATTTAAGGGAATCATGAGACTCTATGTTATTTATTTATGACTCATTATGCATGCAGACAAGTCGTACTACATCTATAACACTCTCCACTCAATCAATATCATATTTTTTCAAATCCATGGATCTTCGATTGAACATGATGGATCATACGGGCTGGATCGCTCAAAAAGTCGACGGACCTGTCTCGAGAGGTTATCTAGAGCTCCGGAACTTGGATCCAGATGCTAACCCTTCAGTGACATTCAATTACTACCAAGAACCAGAGGATCTTGAAAGGTGTGTGAAAGGACTTAAAACCATTATTAAAGTGATAAACTCTAATGCATTCTCCAAATACAAATACCCTAATTTAACCGGACGTGAGCTTCTCAACCTCATGTTGAAATTTCCCACAAATCTAAAGCCAAAACACATCTCCTCGAAGTATAACTTGACACAGTTTTGCATCGACACTGTGATGACTATTTGGCATTACCATGGAGGTTGTCAAGTTGGAAGAGTGGTCGACAAGAATTACAAAGTTTTTGGTATTGATGCCTTAAGAGTCATAGATGGATCCACGTTTCTCAAGTCTCCGGGGACTAATCCTCAAGCCACGGTCATGATGCTCGGAAGGTAAAACGTAGAAACTAAATGATCCATATATACATATTAATAGACATAAGTTATAGAGATATGATTGTTGGTGTGTTATGTGTAGGTACATGGGGCAAAAGATTCTTCGAGAGAGAGCTAATTGTCGAGAAAAAGATGATTATTCTATCGTTTCTCCAATCAGAACCGTATAGGATGAGAACCGTATAGGATCTTCATCTTTCAAATAAAACAACCTCTTAAGGCATAAATCATTAAAAAAAAAAAAATAGTATAATCAGTAGTGTGTAATGTGTTGTATACTTTGTATTGTACTAGAATCATACCCGCGGTATACCGCGAGTCAATTATTTTAATATAAATTATAATTTTTTTGGTTTTTAATGTTTATAAATATTTTTAAATAGTTTCATTTTTTCGTTTAATATATATTTTTGTAGTATTTTTTTATTTTATTTCTTTATTGTTTATAATATATTTAATGTACTTTAAACATGAAGTTATTTTATTTTCATGTAGGAATAGCAAATTTATGTTATTTGAATTAAATATACACCAAATGAATAATGATTTTTTACTCTCACTAGAACAATTTAGAATAAATCCTAAAGAATTAAATATTAAATTAATTAGAAATAAAAAAAAATATTCTTTAGTAAATGAAAACCAATACAATTTTGTCAATCTTATGTATAATTAATTTTCACAACATAAATAAATATCTTCATCACAATTTAAACTTGAAGAGAATGTAATTCTAAACCTATTTATTTTAAACCCATTTTTTTTTGTAAGTAGTTCTAATATTGAAAATATATACTATATATATTTATATATTTATGATTAGTTATCCAACACTTCTCTTAGACATGTCTATTAAAGGACGAAATTCCGTCATGTCCTGTATCCGTCGGGAACTTTCCGTATTGTGCGCAATTCTTTTTATATAATTACATCTTTTGGATTTGATTATTTTAGTTCAATGGGTAAGATACTGAGTAAGATAATGGGATACCCGTGTAAAGATTTTACCAATTCACTGATTATTGTTTTGGATTATTGTGAATATTACTAGATTTGAACCCACGGTACACCCTGAGTCAATTGTTTTAATAAAAAAATTTAGTTTTTTTTTTTGTTTATTTATTATTTATAAAAGGAAAAATTTCATAAAAATCTCTAAAGTAGCACACATTGCGGATCAATTTTTTAAATAAAAATTTGTAGTTTTTTTTGTTTATTTGTTATTTTTAAACGGAAAAATCCCATAAAACTTTTAAAATAGCATAAACTTATACATTTAACCTTCAAGGTATTACACTTCCACTTTAAATCGACAAAGTGAAACTTTTTCCAGTTTAAACTTTCAAAGTGGCGTTTCGTTTCACACCAATATTTTCGATCCTGGAAAAGTTAACTCCAACAATTTTTTAACTAAAAAACGTAAAAACGCTACTTTGAAGGTTTAAACTGGAAAAAGTTTCACTTTCGAGGTTTAAAGTAGAAGAATAATACCTTGAAAGTTTAATGTAGAAGTGTATGTCACTTTGGATGTTTTAATAGATTTTTCCAGTTTATAAAATATAAAAAATTGATCCGCATATACGGATATTAACTTGCTATTTTTTTGTATACACGGATATCCCATTCAAAAAATTAAAAAAAATATTTATAAACAGTAAAAAAACAAAAAAAATTGTAAACTAAAATGATATGAAAAATACAAAATTTTAAACCATTATACACATGAGGTTCACTCTTCCAACCTATATAATAGTTGAATCTAAAATTTGGATTAGGCACATATTTAATACAGAAAATATACCATTTTATTGTTAATTAAAAAAAATTGAAAACAACTAAAAGAGAATTCTTGAGTTGTACGATTTTCTTTTAACTGGAGTACTAAGGTGTACACTTCCCTAAAGTCAAACCCACGATAGCCAATTGTTTTATTTTAATGTAGTTTTATTTTCAATTGTATATCTATATAATGAATTTTGTTTATTTTAATATTAGAAATTTGCTACTACTATATATATATATATATATAATTTCATCAATACAACTTTTCATGTGCACATTTTTATAACTACCACTTTCATTTGGTCAAAACTAATACTATTAAAAAACAAATATACTATTTATATCATTTAACATAAAAATAAATTATCATTTCAATTATTCAAATAGCTAAAATTATGGAATATGTTTTTTGCGGTAAATTTACAGATTCATTTTTTATGGTAAATTACGGATTTGCAGTTTGTTAAGAAATTTACGAAATCAATTTTTTATCATGTCTAGGACATAAACCCGTCATATCTCGTATCAGTCTGAAACTTTTTGTCATGTAACTGATCCCTTTTATATAATATGATTTTGAACCATTGCCCAAAAAAATTAGTCAATTTGGGATGTTTAAATTTTTTAACTAAAGAACTAGATCAGACTTATTTTTTTAAAATTTGGACGCCTGATAAGCCAAGTTTTCTGTTCATTCGTATTTAAAATCATTTTTATTTTTATTTTATTATATGACTCTGAACCATTACTCAAAAATTTTAGTCAATGTGGGACTTTGAACTTTTTTTTCTTTAATTGAGTATTATATGTCCGTTTTCAAAATTTTGAATCATAATATATATAGAAACATATAAAATTTTATTAATTCTATATATTATATAATAATTTAAAATAATTTGAAAATAAGATCTAACAAAAGTGATAGGAGAGAATCATAATTTATACTATTTATATTTCAATATTATATAAAGAAATAAATGATGAAGAGAAAAAAGAAAAAGATGTAAAAATATGTTTGGATACAAATATATAATTATTATTTTTTATTTTAACTTTAATAGTGTTTAGAAACCTCCTCTAAAATTAGATTTTTTAAATAATTAAGTAGATAAATGATTGTAAGGGGATTGTAGCACATATTTCATGAATTTTAAAGCCCTTATATGGGCCTAAATTGGGCTTGTAATAAAATGGTCTTCATTAAACCCGAATAAGTACACCGGAATTATAAAAATAATCATTATTAAGTATCTCAACTTCATAAATTTGCTTTCTTTCTCTGCAACGATTGTCTAGGGTTTATCTGAGAGCAAGCGAAGGAGTAGCGATAATCTAAAAATCGACTTCAATGGCTGACGAAGATTATAACGAAGTCGATGACTTAAGATTCTATTTTGACGAATTCGTAAACGATTGAGAGCTATTGGATTTATTATTGTTTAGATTTATAGCTTATTAATGGATTATTCAATGAAATTATGCTTCAATTTACAAAAAAATTGTTTCTTTGGCATAGTATTTGATTCCAATCGATTTTAAGGTAGAAACCCTAATTTCCAATAGAGTCTGAGATTGAGGTAAGCTAAAGTTTCTTTCTTTTTAGAAGAGACATGGATATTGCTTATTACACAACTTTTTCTGTGTAAATCGCTTAATATATAACGCTTATAAACTACAATCGTCCGCTTCCGCAAACTCTTGCACCTATAACCGCAACCGCTGCGTTTAAACCAGTCGAGCCCGGCAGAATCGGTATTTTATCATGGTTGCATTAATTCATGGAAAGAGTTGAATTTGTCATTCTTTTTAGACCCCAAACAATAAGGGTCCAATTGTTGGGCAACTATATTTAAGTTCTTACCAATTGATTTTGTTGATTAGTACATGGCATCACAACAAAAATGGAAAGAATTGAGAGGAGACGAATTTTTTTTTTTATGTATCTCTATCTATAATTATGAAAACAAATAAATTCTCTTAGGATCTCAACGAAAAATTGAAACAAGAATCCAAAACTGAGAAGAAAACGAAACGGATAAGGAAGAAAGTCCAAAAGAACACGAAGGAAAGAAGGATCACTTCACGCCAGCAGTTTTGTCTTGTACAAAATGTGAAGTTATTTACAAAGAAAGAGAGTGGTTATTGTCTTATTGATGTTGGATTATTAACTATCTTTTTAACTCAGATATCTCTCTATCTCTTATTTATTTTTTCGAAAAAGAAAAGAATGTTTATTTTTTAAACATGATCTGAAGTTGCATTCCATTGTAGGGTAAATATGGTGCCTTTATTTGGTTTAAGAGGAATCACTAAAGATTTGAATCAGTTTATAGTTTTCTTCTCCTGTTTATTATGTTAACAAGATGTACTGGCTATTTGTTATTTAATAAACCTATTTTCTAAATAATATTTATGTACAAATTTCTTTTTTTTTGTTTGTACTCTATAGAACAAAGTTGAATGTTATTTAAGAAAATAGCAATATATATGAGTAGATTAAAAAAAATGGATTGTTTTGTGGACGAGTTTGGACGATTTTATTAGTCATTTAACTGTTACGGAACATGTGATTCACCAGATGGAGGTTTTTTCTCTTTTTTTTACCAAATGGAGTTTAGAGTTTAAATAAAAACAAAATATTTGCTTTGTTCCATAGTTATATGTTGCAAAAAATTATACAACTGCACTGGAGTTTTGGAGTAGAAAATCGTTTGTTTATAAGAAAAAACCCCATAAATTGGGGAACGTAATAAATTTGAAAAAGGGACTCCTAGCTACTTCATCTTATTATATAAAGCGTATAGTATGTTTTAACCCAAAAAAAACGTGTAGTAAGTTTTTTTTTAATCTCCAAAAAATAAAGTAGCAAATCTATTCTTAAACTGCAATGAGTTTTCATATTTTTCGTTTTATTCTCGTCACAATCTTCATATTCCTTGTCCCGTGCTACTGCGGTAAAGGTAAAATCTTGACATATTCAATAAATTAACATATGAACTGTCAGGTTATTATTAATAATAAATGAAAAAAATTATCATTAAAATAGGGTTTTACGGATTTATGAAAGATGCAACACTAGCACCAACTTATGCTCGTTTCGACTACATAATCATCGGAGGAGGAACCGCAGGTTGTGCATTAGCCGCAACGCTTTCACGAAACGCCAGCGTTTTGGTTCTCGAACGCGGCGGCTCACCTTACGAAAACCGGACGGCCACCAATATCGAAAACTTCGCAAACACACTCTTAAACACCACACCAAACGCATGGTCTCAGCTTTTCATCTCCGAGGACGGTGTTTTCAACCACCGTGCACGTGTCCTCGGTGGAGACTCGGTGCTGAACGCTGGCTTTTACTCACGTGCCGGAAAGTATTACGTGGAGGAAGCTGAGTGGGAGATGGAAGAAGTTGAAGCTGCTTACGAATGGGTCGAGAGGAAACTTGTGTTCAAGCCAAGAGTTGTAGGATGGCAATCAGCGTTTAAAAATGGGCTTTTAGAGGCTGGTGTGGTTCCTTACAATGGTTTCACTTATGAACATATCAACGGGACTAAGATCGGTGGTACGATCTTTGACCTCGCCGGTCATAGACACTCGGCGGCAGATCTTTTAGAGTATGCTAATCCGGACACTATTGTTGTCTACTTGCGTGCTCTTGTTCACAAAATCCTCTTCACCACTAAAGGTAATTGATAAATATTCACAACTTGTTTTAGTTATTTCTATATAGTTTGGATATGAAAAAATCTGTTTTGGATAGGAAGATCAAGGCCAAAGGCGTACGGAGTGATATATCAAGACTCGAATGGAGTGTTCCACAAGGCAGAACTTGCGAAGAACGCAATGAACGAGGTGATTTTATCTGCGGGAGCAATCGGGAGCCCGCAGCTATTGATGCTGAGTGGTGTGGGTCCTAAGGCCCATCTTGAGGTCCACGGGGTGAATCCGGTGGTTCTGGATCACCCAATGGTCGGACAAGGGATGGGCGATAATCCGATGAACAGTGTCCGCGTCCCTTCTCCTCGATCTGTAGAATTTTCCCTCGTACAGGTCGTTGGGATCACTAAGTTTGATAGTTTTATTGAAGGTGGAACTGGTTTATTTATCTCTTATAACTTGACTCGTATGTTCTACGATGATGTTTTGAATCTTCTCAACGAGGTACAATATTAATACGTTATATTATTATTTAGTCAAGAGACTCTATATATGCATGTTATATATTTATGACGCATTATGCATGCAGACAAGTCGTACCAAATCAATCGCATATTTTTTCAAATCCTTGGATCTTCTATTAAACATGATGGATTATGCGGGCTTGATCGTCCAGAAAGTCGACGGACCGGTCTCGAGAGGTTATCTAGAGCTCCGGAACTTGGATCCAGATGATAATCCTTCAGTGACATTCAATTACTACAAAGAACCAGAGGATCTTGAAAGGTGTGTGAAAGGACTTAAAACCATTATTAAAGTGATAAACTCTAATGCATTCTCCAATTACAAATACCCTAATGCAACCGGACGTGAGCTTCTCAACCTCATGTTGAAACTTCCGACCAATCTAAAGCCAAAACACATCTCCTCGAAGTATAACTTGACACAGTTTTGCATCGACACTGTGATGACTATTTGGCATTACCATGGAGGTTGTCAAGTTGGAAGAGTGGTCGACAAGAATTACAAAGTCTTTGGTATTGATGCCTTAAGAGTCATAGATGGATCCACGTTTCTCAAGTCTCCCGGGACTAATCCTCAAGCCACAGTCATGATGCTCGGAAGGTAAAACCAAATGATCCATATATATATATACATGTTAATAAACATAAGTAAAAGATTATATGATTTTTGGAGTGTTATGTGTAGGTACATGGGGCAAAAGATTCTTCGAGAGAGAGCTAATTTTCGAGAAAATGATGATTATTATTCGGTCGTTTCTCCAATTAAAGATCTGAACCGTATATGATCTTCATCTTTCAAATAAAATAAACTCTCAAGGCATAAATTATAGCATAAATTAACATTAAAACCAAAAAAAAAAAAAAAAAAAAAAAATTATAGTATAATCAGTAGTGTGTACTTGTATGATTGTAGCACATATATATATCATGAATTTTAAAGCCATGGGTAGATAGATTTAGATACTCTCTTATATGGGCCTAAATTGGGCTTGTAATAAAATGGTCTTCATTAAACCCGAATAAGTAAATCGGAATTATAAAAATAATCATTACCATAAATTTGCATTCGTTCTCCATCGTTGTGCTGCTACTCTGCAACGATTGTTTAGGGTTTATCTGAGAGCAAGAGAAGGAGAAGCGATAATCTAAAAATCGAATTCAATGGCTGACGAAGATTACAACGAAGTCGATGACTTGGGGTATTCTTTCTCGCGCTCCTATGTGTTCATTATATTCAGCTCGATTTCAAAAGATTCTATCTTCTTCGTCGCGACCTAATTTGTAAACGATTGAGAGCAATTGGATTGACTATTGGTTAAATTTACAGCTTATTAATGGCTTATTCAATGAAATTATCCTTTACTTTACAAAAGAATTTGTGTATTTGGTATAGTATTTGATTCTAATCGATTTTAAGGTAGAAACCCTAATTTTCATGGTCTGTTGATTAAAAAAGAGCTAACTTTGGGGCTTTCTGAGCCTTTTTTTTTTTTTCTAATGAAACTTGTGAGTAAATTGAAGCAATTTTGTGCTTATGGTTAAAACCATTTTAGTCATTCTTTTAACACTGCTTTCAAAAGTTGTTGATTGTGATGTTTCAATTGATGTTTTCTGCAGATATGAGGACGAGCCAGTAGAGCCTGAGATTGAAGTAAGTTAAAAGTTTATTTCTTTGTAGAAGAGACATGGATATTGCTTATTAGTTATTACACAACCTTTTTCTGTTTCTGATTAGTTTTATTTTTTTGTGAGTAGGAAGGAGTAGAGGAAGATGTTGAAATGAAGGAGAACGAGGATATCAATGGTGAGCCTCTTGAAACAGAAGATAAAGTTGAAGCAGAACCCGTTCAACGTCCTCGTAAAACATCAAAGTTTATGACTAAGTATGAACGTGCACGTATCCTTGGCACTCGCGCTTTGCAGATCAGGTTTGGTTCTGACCCTTTTGCTTCATGGCTCTCAAGTAGATAATTATACTGAGAACAATCTTTGTTCTATTCTATATTGCTGTTAAGTGGGTTCGAATAGTTTGATTCTTGATGTTGTTTTTGGGTGATACAGCATGAATGCTCCTGTCATGGTCGAGCTGGAGGGTGAGACTGATCCACTTGAGGTGTGCTACCTTCTCGTTGTTGTTGTTTCGATATGTTCTATTTGTCAGTAACCTTGTATATATATATATATATTAACATTTGAGCTAATCTATGATTTGGCTTAAGATTGCGATGAAAGAGCTTAGGCAAAGGAAGATACCATTCACTATTAGACGTTATCTACCTGATGGGAGGTGAGAATTGCATTAATCATATCAGATTTTTCAGAATGTTGAGCTTATATGCTTCTCTTCACTCACTTTGATCTCTTCTTGTCTTGCGACTTTTGGTTGTGGATCAGTTTTGAGGAATGGGGAGTCGATGAACTGATCGTGGAAGACTCATGGAAACGTCAAGTCGGTGGTGATTGATAATCTGACCAGAGACAAATCTATGTATGTATTTTGCAAGCTGTTGCTTTCATATGGATGATGCATTTCTGATAATATCGTAGAACTGCAAATTGAGACTCAAAAGATTTTGTAGAACTTATATTCCAAAAAATTTGCAAAATCAGAAGCCCTAAGTTCAAAGATTCCACCATTATTCAGACTATTTTTTCGGTATAAAGATTCCAGCATTATACATAATAGAAACAGAACATGGACTGATGTACACATTCAGACTATTTTAG
The DNA here is from genome assembly GCA_963667165.1 of Barbarea vulgaris. Lineage (NCBI taxonomy): Eukaryota > Viridiplantae > Streptophyta > Magnoliopsida > Brassicales > Brassicaceae > Barbarea > Barbarea vulgaris. The sequence continues at coordinate 7,231,448 of OY763894.1, read as the reverse complement.
TTCATCTTACATTTTGATTAAATCAATTCCAAGATCAAGGTTATAATCAAAGCAAATATCTTCTAAGTATATATCTCATGCTTCGTTCTTTTTGTGGTAAACCGCCCTCTCTCGAAGAATCCTCTGCCCCATATACCTACACACAACGCTCGAGACAATCAGTTCTTGATCAAATCTTTACCATACTTAGTTTATTTGATCATTTGGTTTACGCATTTACCTTCCGAGCATCATAACCGTAGCTTGAGGATTAGTCCCGGGAGACTTGAGAAACGTAGATCCGTCAATGACCCTTAAGGAATCGATGCCTAAAACTTTGTAATTCTTATCAACCACTCTTCCAACTTGACAACCTCCATGGTAATGCCAAATAGTCATCACAGTGTCGATGCAAAACTGCTCTAAGTTGAACATCGAGGTTATGTGCTTCGGCCTCAGATTGGTGGGTACGCTTAGTATTAGATCGAGCAAGCCATGTATGGTTGCGTCCGGGTACTTGAATTTAGAGAATGCCTTGGAGTTGATCACTTTAAAAATTGTGTTCATCCCTTTAACACATATTTCTAGATCCTCTGGCTCTTGATAGTAGTTGAATCTCACAAATGGATTATCATTTGGGTTTGTGTTCCTAAGCTTCAAGTCACCTCTCGAAATCGGTCCCGCGATTTTCTGAAGGATCAAACCGGCTTTTGTGGTCGCATTCAATAGTGGATCTATGGATTTGAAAAAATCTGTGATGGCTTGAGTTGAGAGTGGAGATGTAGTAGCAGTAGTACGGCTTGTCTGCATCTTACATAATGAAAAAAAACAAATATTAACATATAGTCTCATTGATATATAAATAATAACGTTTTATGTTATATTATACCTCGTTGAGATAATTCAAAACACCATCGAAAAATCTTCGGGTCCAACTATAAGAGAAGATGACACCACTTGCTCCTTCGATGTAACTCTCAAACTTTGTGATACCAACGACTTGTATTAGAGAAACCTCAACGGGCGAAGGAGAAGGAACAAAGATGGCATTCATCGGATTATCTCCCATTCCTTGTCCCACCATCGGATGATCTAAGACCACGGGGTTAATCCCGTGAGCCGCGAGATGAGCCGTGGGACCCACGCCGCTAAGCATCAGCAGCTGCGGGCTCCCGATGGCGCCCGCTGATAAAATCACCTCGTTCATTGCATTCTTCTCTAGTTCTGCCTTGTGTAACGCTCCGTTCGAGTCTTGAAATATCACTCCGTATGCTTTTGGCCTTGGCCTTCCTGTTCAATACATTGATTTTAGTCTAAACCAAACCAAATAAATTGAACTTGACTTTAAGACTCTAAGGATATGTTAAAACTAGATCAAATGATATTACATGAAACTACTACAATATCCATTAAATTTTAAATACTTTCAAGCTCATTTTTTCATCCATAACAACTTTAAAATAATTTCTATGACCATCCCAAATTATAGACGACCGTTTCTACAAACCCGATAAAACCAAAAACCACAAAAAAAATGAACCGAAACTAAACCGTAAACAGGATTTACTTGCTCTTAACCAAAATAATAGAAAAAACAAAACAAATGTGTAAATGAATCAAATACCTTTGGTAGTGAAGAGAATCTTGTGAACAGAAGCGTGCAAGTAGACAACAATCGTGTTCGGATTAGAATATTCTAACAAATCCGCTGCCGTGTGTCTATGACCGGCACTGTCAAAGATCGTACCACCGATCTTAGTCCCATAGATATGATCATACGTAAAACCATTGTACGGATACTCTCCAGCCTCTAAAAGCCCATCTTTAAACGCCGTTTGCCATCCCAACACCGGCGGTTCAAACGCCACTTTCTTCTCAACCCACTCGTAAGCAGCTTCTACTTCATCGCTCTTCCACTCAGTCTCCTTCACGTATTCATCTCCCGCACGTGTGTAGAACCCCGCGTTTAACACCGAACCTCCACCTAGAACACGCGCACGTGTGTTGAAAACGCCGTCTTCGGATACGAAAAGCTGCGACCACGATTTAGGTGATATGTTTGAGAGTGTGGTTGCGAAGTTTCCGATATCTGTCGCCATTGGATTGTCATAAGGAGAGCCGCCACGTTCAAGAACCAAAACGCTAGCGTTTTGAGATAGCGTTGCCGCTAAGGCACAACCGGAGGTTCCTCCTCCGATGATTATGTAATCGAACCTAGCGAACATTGGTGCTGATATTGCATCTTTCATAAAACTGTATTTACCAGCTTCACGAAAACAAAACAAAAAATACCAAGAATTAATAATTTGTTAAGAATATATATATATTGTCACGTACATTGAATGATACGTAAAGAGAAATATAATATTATACCCTGATCTGGATTACACGAGACATAGGAGATGAATGTTGCGATGAATATTATGCGAAATACCCATAATATTTGAAAAACCATTATGGGTGAAAGATTAAGTTTGATTCTTTATATTTAGATTAGAGCAAAAAATAAGAATAGGTTTGATGAGGTTTATATAATAAGATGAAGCATGAGCCTCTTTTCGTTCATCTTTATGAGAGGAAGCTTTTATGGTTCACCAACACTTATTTATTGGTCTTAGATTCATACAAAGATTTTAGGGTCTTGGTTAATTTATTTTAAATGAAGAAGGAATGTTCTTGTTTCTGGTATGCTCTAATTACTAATTATATATTTGAATCTTTGTAATTATAAAACATTTCCAAATCGTAATATAGCTGAAGTATTGATCATGAAATTGGAATTTGATCAAATTTTATCTCAAACAATTTGACTAAAAGATTTATATAAATGACAAATAGAAGAATAATAGTTAATTAATGAGATGAAAGTAGTACCACAGCAATTATAATTATTCGTTTATTAATCTCTTACATGTAAAGATTTTATCACAACAACCTCTAAATGTCGATATATATGCATAAAAATCTTAGTGTTATGCTTCTTTTTACGAATTATACATACCACACAAAAAGATATACGAAAACTTTTTGCGTTTCTTTTACAGCAACATTTGGAGTACATTTTATCTAAAATATATATATTTAGAGTACTAATTGAAGAACTTTAATGTGATTGTTATTCAGTCATTATCCCATATTATCTATTTTTATTTCCAGATAGAAAAAAAAAAAAACAGTTGGCAATTAGTATCCGTTGTTAACAGATAAATAGAAGTTAATGAGTTATGCAAAAGTCACTTGCTAATTTTGTTATAATTAGTTTGGTCTGATTTTTTGAAATTTATAACACCGTACGTCACAAATAGAAAGAAGATAGCTCCAACTGCGAACTGCCCGCAACTTTGTTTATATATAAATGATTAGTTTTTAAGTCGCTTTAACTTTAGTTTTTAAAATATGCATTTTCATTAAATTGATTATCTATTTGGAGGAAGGTTAATGAATTATGATGGATTTTTAGTGGTTTTGAAAGTTTATAACATACATATCTGGGAATGACTTCCACATATCTACTTTTATGAGCCTTCTTATATGGTTGGGCCTAAACTTAATTAATGCTTTTTTAAAAAAAATTTAGTAAATCATCACAAATTTTAAAAAATCCCTGTTACGATTGAAATCTAACTGTACATGATGTAAACAGTTACGATAAAGATCTATGATAGACAATTTTATACAATACGATATAACGTCAATAAATTTTGCGTCTATAATATTTTTAAAAAAATAAATAAATGATATTTTGTGAATTGAATCGTAATTAACGTAATATATTTCATAGGTGAGTTCAAAAAGTTTAAGGTCTTCAGTCAAATCAGAAAAAGAAAAGAAAAGAAAAAAATCAGCTTAATGACACATTTACGATGTTACCCCTGTATCTTTTGGAAAATTACATTGACTAGAATTAAGTTCTCAACATTTTCTCTCTTTAAGGTCTAACGTCGGATCTTGGCCACCGTTCGTCTTCGCCACCGGCGTGTTTTTCAGTCACCGTCGTATTCTCCGTCACAGGCTTCTCTTTCACTGGTGCCGATTTTTAAATTGTCTTCGTTGATCGGTATGTTTTCTGTTAATTTGCGTTTGCGAAAAATGTTTTGGGATTGAGATGAATATAAAATTGTGGTAATTGGAATTCAAAAAAAAAACTGTTATTTTTTTCCGAGAATTACAGACATTCTAGAAGAAATCGTGATGGAAAATATTAGCTTTTTGATTTCGTAGATAAAGCTTAATATATATTGCACACCATGTGTTCGATGAAATGTCTGATCGGACTTTTTGAAACGTGGTTTTGTCTTTTAAAAGTCAGCTTTTTTTTTTATGAAACACAGCATTAATAATAGTCTAGGCTCAGTGTGTTTGGCTGATTAGAAGTTGTGATCGTCTTGATTAAGGGTTTTGATATTGCTATTACGAAACCAGAATGTGATTGTTTGACATTTATCAATCTCTAGATTAAGATTTAGTTGGAGTTAAAAACCCAGATTAATGTCTCTTCTTTGAAATGTGTTTATCTATAGCGTAAAGAAGAAGATGAGCGGTGAAGTTGTTTTAGCTGCTAGAGTTTACCGTGACATACTCAAAGCAGTGGTGAAACATGTTGGAAAGGAAGATCACAAGTCTCATTTCATTGACTTTGTAAAGCAAGAATTCCGGAAAAATGCAAGCTTAGACTCGACCCGAGAGAAAATCAACCTCGCCCGCAATTACACTTATCTTCTCAATAGCATTCACTCTCACAAGGTCAAGTCTTTTTTTTGAATTTCAATCACATTGACAACTATGTTTGCTCCATGATGAAAAAAAATATATATTAAAGAAGTTGGTCATTAGAACCACGGCTTGTTTCGTTTACATATACAGAGACTTGGTTTTTGTTGCTTCTTGTATTTAGACTGACATGGATAAGTAAACTGGTTTTTGCAGGACCTGTTGTTCTCATACAACATTGCTGTTGATAGAACTGAAGAAATGAAACGAGTGCTTGGGAAATCTGCAGCGAGTGTAGGGCTTCGTCTTCCCGAAGTTTACCATCCTTGATCATGCAAATGCATACACAGTCCTCTTTGTCTTTTCGGGAGATGAGTTGTTCGGGTTTCTTTATTTCTTTGGACAGATCTTGAGTAAATTTTGAATAAATGTGATTCTAGATGGAGCCCGTTTCTACTTTAAGCCGCTATTTTTATTGTATTGTTACCGCATTTTTTTGGGACAAAGATATCGTATCAATAATTGTTTCATGTTCTTGTGATACCACCAAATATCGCCAATAGTTATGATGTTGTTGAGGAACTTGTCTACTGGTGTTTACACTGCTAAATTTTTGTTGAAATAGTCTCTGGCTTTATCAGCATTCTGATCTGATACAAAATTATGTCTATGACATATTGACATAACAGTCCAAGTGGTTAAAAACCTAAAGCTATTTACAGACACTTATTCTGATCATGTCTATATTTGGATTGAGGAGTAAAAAATGGTAAAACGAGATTTATGATGGAGAAAGTAGAAAGACAAAAAACCATTTGGGTTTTATCCAAATCTCGAAAAAGCTATCCACCTCTTGTATTTATCTGGTTCTTGAATTTTTATTCTATTTATTTAATTAGTGGAGACTTCGATGCTGACCCTTAATCATTCTTAAAGCTCTGGTTGGTAAGGTTTGGTTTCTTTACAATCTGAAATCCTGTGTCTTTCCTTAATCTAATATCTGAGATCAATAGACAGCTTTGAGCTGAGTATAGCAGAGAAGAGTTATGGGGAAAGGAGGAATGTCTCAGGGAGAAGGCTCAAAGGTTGAAGAAGAGAACATGGCTGTTTGGTTGGTTGGTATCAACACCCTCAAGATCCAACCTTTTCTTCTTCCTTCTGTTGGTAAGACAATATATGTTTTCTGGGATTTGACTTGATTGGATTGGATTGTCCTGTGACCCTTTAGTCCAAAGCCTTGGAAACTAATAGATGTATGTTCATTTAAAGGTCCTCATGATGTGAGAGTTAGGATGAAAGCTGTTGGTATTTGTGGAAGTGATGTTCATTACCTCAAGGTACTTATGATATAATCAGAGAGAATCTTTGTTTTATCTTTGATATGTTGGCTCTTGACATTTGGTTTTTTTTATTGGTAAATGTTACATAAACAAAGACAATGAGATGTGCTGATTTCATAGTGAAAGAACCGATGGTGATTGGACATGAATGTGCTGGGATCATTGAAGAAGTAGGTGAAGAAGTGAAACACCTAGTTGTTGGTGACCGTGTGGCTCTTGAACCTGGGATTAGTTGTTGGAGATGCAATCTCTGTAAGGAAGGACGGTACAACCTTTGTCCTGAGATGAAGTTCTTTGCAACTCCACCGGTTCATGGCTCTCTAGCTAACCAAGTGGTTCACCCTGCTGATCTATGCTTCAAATTGCCTGAGAATGTGAGTTTGGAGGAAGGAGCAATGTGTGAACCACTAAGTGTTGGTGTTCATGCTTGTCGCCGAGCTGAGGTTGGTCCTGAAACAAGCGTTTTGGTAATGGGAGCTGGACCTATTGGTCTAGTCACCATGTTAGCTGCTCGAGCTTTCGGTGTGCCTAAAATCATTATTGTGGATGTTGATGAGCACCGCTTATCCGTAGCCAAACAGCTCGGCGCAGATGGGATTGTTCAAGTGACGACAAACTTAGAGGTTCTTTACACCATTTTGACTTCCCAAATCTTTCTGAAACATTAATGATCTGATGATTGTATAAAGATAAGAACTTGTCCCTTTTTACTTCTTGCAGGATGTTGGTTCTGAGGTTGAACAAATTCAGAAAGCTATGGGATCAAACATCGATGTGACATTCGATTGTGCGGGTTTTAACAAAACAATGTCGACTGCATTAGCAGCAACTCGATGTGGCGGTAAAGTCTGTCTAGTTGGAATGGGTCACGGTATAATGACTGTCCCTCTCACTCCTGCAGCTGCAAGGTAAGCTAATCTCTTTTGGGTTTTTTCATAACCATCAAAGTAAGAAACTTATCTAACTTTGAAAACAATCACATGATCTTGAGACAGGGAGGTAGATGTGGTAGGTGTGTTCAGGTACAAGAACACATGGCCTTTGTGTCTTGAGTTCCTGACAAGTGGTAAGATTGATGTGAAGCCACTCATAACCCACAGATTTGGTTTCTCTCAGAAGGAAGTTGAAGTTGCCTTTGAAACCAGTGCTCGTGGCAGCAATGCCATCAAAGTTATGTTCAATCTGTGAAAAAAAGAAAGAATGTTTTTCTAAGAACATTTCAAGGTTTCAGACTTTCAGTAATAAGAATGCTTCTGTGTATCAACTCTAGTCACTGTACATCAACTCTGAATGTTTTTATTGAATAGATAAATCCTTTTATGACAAACTTGACCACACAAATTTAAGCGTTACAAAGACACAAAGAATGCTTAAAATTGGACAAATAAAGGGAACAAAACTCTCCCAATTCTGTCTCAAAACTCCTAACATGACACGATCTTGGCCTTTGTCTATCTCATCAGACTGTGGCCTTGGACTAGAAGGAAGACATCAATAAGAAAGTAGAATCTCTCAATCGAAAAATCTCATATATAATGGTACAAGAAGATCGTCGAAAACAACTCTTTGACGATAGCATCAAACTTTCTCAAGACGAAGCCGTGGTTGGTTCAGTGCTCCATTTCCATACTTTAACTTGACCAGTCCCGTCACCTGTGAAAAATATGCCTCCTGGACCTATCTGGATCGACCGTATCTCTTGCTTTGCAAAGATTTTGCCCCTCTCCGTAAATCTAATGAACGAAAACTAAGCTTTCAGAACAAAAAAAGGAAAGAAAGAATTCAGAAAACAAATGTGTCACAAGACTTACGATGGTAAGTCGTAGAGGCGCAAGGTATTGTCATTGCAAGAGCATAACAAAACCGGCTTGGCTTCTGCATCATGTACACCACATAGAGCTAGCACTCCCTGTATTCAATTTATAGATATTGCAAGAACTTGTTAGTTACATCACATATAGATTAGGATCAAAAGAGAGGGTAACACATTTATAAAGGTAACTATACATTTTCTTCTTTGTGAGTGTATGTCACTTCCAAGTTGCCACCTTCAATTGCAGCCCATATCTACAGTAGAAAAACGAGTCAACGAGAGAAGAAAGAAACTTCTAAGAAAGTTGTGAAACTAAAGAAAGGCTAACTAACCTTAACCGTGTTGTCTAACGAACAAGACAAAAGAAACTGATCCCAGCAAATGAGAGACATCACAACCGATGTATGATCGGTGAGTGTTTGTATACACTGCAGATTATCCAGGCTCCAAACCTATTCAACAAAAGACAAATAAAACAAAAAGGTTAGCTCGAAAATAACAAAATGGGACTTTTATTCAAGCATGATAGATAAAATCTAGTACTTACTTTTATAGATTTGTCCATGGAACCCGAATAAAGTCTGTTTGCCCCAACATATAAAGTAACAACTGCAAGTGTATGGCCTTGCAGTGACGTCAATGGTTCAAAGCAGTTAGTGGCAGCATTATATCTCCATGCCAAAATAGAGCCATCCTGCAGAGAAAGTAAAGAACTTGTAACTTATTTAACCCAAAGGCCAACATATTTCGCAGAGATCTCAGTTGAAAAAAATACAAACTTGGAATTTTACCTGTGTGCCAGCGAAGAGCAGATCAGTACCCACGACGAGAGAATATACTTGGCCAACAGGTCCAGTTAGACTCTGGTCTGCATTGGTTTCAATATTCCAAGCCTGTATCAACACAACAATTATATATAACCCAACAAGCATCTACCAATAAAACCGATTCTTCGATATCTATAGTGACAGTCAAGGAAAAGTAATGCAAAAAGGAATCATACTCAGAACTTGCCTTAACAACATTTGGCATGCCAACCAATAGCCACGGGCCTTCACTAAGCACACAGCCAACTTCCCCACCAAGCTTGAGTACTCCTGTACACTAATCAAAAGACAAAACAACAGTATCCACGATAAGTAAACTCAAAACAGTTTCTCAAAAGATCAGATAAGCATTCCTCAAACACATATATGATTCTGGAAATGGTAAACATGGTTTTCTAGCTAGAGAGGGCCATATGAACATCCAGTAGTTTAAAGACACTTCGATTAAGATCGAGAAAAAAAAATCATAATAATTCCGTTCCTAGTGAATAAAATTGACAAATTGCATTCTCTTAAGCCACTCTACATCCTAACCAAACAATTCAATCAATTAAAAACTCCCTCGCCTAATTTGACAAATAAGACACAAATTACCATCAATATATCTATGCTCATTACTCTACTTATGACAAAATTAACATTTTCTTGAATCACTCTACATCCTAACCAAACAAAGATAAGTATTCATCACACAATTGTATCAAACATCCATTGACCAAAACTTAATACAAAAAAAAAAAGCTAATTTGAACAAAACAGAATCAAATAAAGACCTGTCCAGAAGCACAATCCCAAACACGCAAGGTCTCATCTTTACTCCCAGTATAAAGCTTATCAGAACCAGGAGGCAAAGCAATACCACTAACAAGCTTCTCATGACCATCAAGCTGAGTCAACAACGAGAAACTATCTCCTTTACTCCAACAATGCAAGTATCTACACTTATCACCATATGTGCAATTCCCATCAACCCAAAAGTTGCAAACTTTCTCAGTCTTGGTCACAGTTCTGTTCCCACCAAACCTCCCCCAGCTACTACTCGAGTTCCCGTTAAACCCAGGTCCTCTCCGATGACTCGGACCCGCAAAACCAGATTCCTCAGCGACCCTTTTGTTCGTATAACCCGGACCTTGACCCTGACCCGGACCAGGACCCGGTAATTCTCGGTGTAAATAAGGGCAAGGAGAACGATTACAACGCCCAGCTCGCCAGTGGAAACAAACCTTTTGCCGTGAATCCGTTGGTGCCATCGAACGAGTTGACCCGCCGCCGAGTCTGTT